>OX638264.1:3095000-3685000 GCA_951806755.1 Brenthis hecate
GCCAGTAAAATTAACTAACAGTTAGTCTTACTATCCGTTAATCAAACTGACAGTTAACGTTACTGATAGTAAGTCGAACTGACAGTTAAACTTACTGATAGTTAAACAGACTGACAGTTAAGCTAACTGACAGTCAAGGAAACTGACAGTTTAACATACTTGCAGTTAAATTAACTGACAGTTAACCTTACTGACAGTAAATCAAAGTGACAGTTAAACTAACTGGTGGCGTGACCACGTGTATAAATAGGAGACGATGGAGTGGAAGGGCTCATTTTGTCACCAGACATCGAGAAAGCAACATTGCGTTCTGCCCTCATAAACTAACTGTAATTTATGCTAGTTTTGTTAAAAATTAATTAAATTGTAATTATTTTCAGTTACTCATTAAAAAAATTTTTTTTTTTAATCTTGTCAGTGTTTTATTTATAAGATCAGAAGTGGGATTCGAAGGCCTTAACCGCCCGAGAATCCAACTGATTTTATAAATTTGGCGAAGTAGGTAATTCTCGATCTTTTATGGTGTGTTTTATTCTCTGTCGAAGAATTGTATCATTGAGATTAAGTTGGGCAGAGACGCAATGCCTGCGGACTCTAGAAGGAAAGGGAGGCGTCGTACACGTACTCCCTCGCCTTCTAATACTCTGAACGAGATTTTGAAGAGACTACAAGATCTGGAGGAACGGGCACGCGGAAGCGAGCTTCTATCTGCTTCGGTGGTAACCCCGTAGCCCTGCCGAGCTCTGACTATGCCAAGCACGCCACTGCCAGCTGTGGAGCCTGCCACAACACCTGCCTGCGCACCCCCAGCTTCTGCACAAGACGTCGCTGCCACATCGACGCCTGCGGGGAACGACGCAAAAAGCGTTGCAGAACGCTTCCTAGACGCTATCTTCCAATTCCCGGTGAGATCGAATCAATATTTTGTCTCAGATTTTGACCCGAGTGTTCATGATGTCGACACGTGGTGCGATGAAACTGATAAAGCTAAATCTCTTAATCGTTGGGAGGATAGTGAATGAGTTGCTCGCATAGGTCGTTGTCTTAAAGGTGAAGCACGCACCTGGCTTAGCGAGTGGACGAGTACCACACGTACTTGGTCTAACTTCAAATCAGAATTGAAAGCATTGTGTCCACGGTCTGTCGATATTGTGAACATTCTGTATAATGTTATGTGTACTGAGTCTGACAAGTATTCTACTTACGCCGAATATGCTCGTAAATCTTTACTAAAATTACGCACCGTCAAAGGGTTAAGTAGTGAATTGCTAACTGCCATAATTATACGGGGCATTACTGACCCACAGATTCGGGCGTCCGCAATGAACGCTAAATTAACACCTGAATGTATAGTAGAATACTTGTCAAGCTTCGTAAAGTGTGGTGTATCTAATTCTAATAAGAAAATCAGTACTCATAGTGTTTCAAATCGTAACAGTAATAGCCAGTTAAGACGAAAATCTTTTGACACATTTAAAATCCGCTGCTATCAGTGTAACGAGGTAGGTCATAAGCGCGATCTTTGCCCCAAACGACCTAAGCCAGAAACTAAAAACAAAAATTCCGATAACAGTGGGGGTAGTTCTTCAACAAAACCTCGACTTGACAAGTGTGGTTTTTGTAAGAAGTTAAGTCATACGGAAATTCAGTTTTTTGCTAAGGAACGTGTTAGAAATAATAACACCGTTAATTTTTGTCGCGAAAATGAGGGTGAGCGTAAAAATCCTGATGTAGTTACGGCTGTCATATTTAATATACCCGTCGATGTACTCATAGACAGCGGCTCAAGTGTTTCTCTGATAATATCTGATTTAATTAAATACTTTTCGTGTAGAATAAAACCAGCTCACCAATTATTACGAGGTTTAGGCGGTATGGAGGTTGCAGCAACGTCTATGGTTACATTACCGATACAGTTAAATGATATCACATTAGAAGTTGATTTTTATATTGTGGATAAGAGTCATTTAAATGTGCTCGTAATTATTGGTACCAACGTTTTAAATAGAAAAGGTGTTGCCTATATTCGTACCGGTGACACACAGTGTATCGTTCACAGTAGTGCTTATGTAAATAATATTACTCAAGTAAACTCGTTATCAATTTTAGAGAATGTATCGACGGCTGTTACTGGAAAGGTTAGGGAACAATTGTTAAATATTTTGAGTAAATATTCCGATTACTTTTTAACCGGTACTGCTACCACTACAGTTAGAGATAGTGAAATGCAGATTAAATTGACTAGTGACGTTCCGATATATTACCGACTATATAAATTGTCTTATGACGAGAAAATACGTGTTCGCGCTATAGTTCAAGATTTATTAGAGAAAGGCATAATTCGCGAATCGGAGTCAGAATATGCTAGCCCGATTTTGCTTGTGAAAAAGAAAGACGGTACAGACAGGATGGTAGTTGATTATAGAGCCTTAAATCAGATTACGGTGAAAATTAGACACCCGCTCCCATTAATTAACGACCATATAGATATGCTTGGTAAAGCTAAGTGTATTGAGTCAGGCTCGTGTCTCGCCGTAAAGGTAACAAGGTTGATGTCAGTGGGGCCCATGCTGACTATAGACCGAGTGTAAATCCTGTAGTAGTAGGTCTCGTGGTTGACCTGCTGTAACCGATGTTAATCCTTATGCGCGCATGATATTCGGTGTGGGAATATGACCCGAGTAAATCCTGCAGGTGTCTTTAAAACACGTTAGTGTAAATATGACCGTTTATTTGCTGAGTGCAAGTTGTTTGTGATTTTTTGGTACATAGACGCTTGCTGTTTTAACTTTAACCCTTTTGCTACCAAGCGCCATTAATTCTGGATGTGTGTGCCTAACGTATTGTTTTGTTATAACAGGTTGCGAGGAAGATCAAGACCGAGATGGTGCTGATCCATCATCAAGGACTGATGAGGACCGCGAGGACGCTGCCATATCAGGAGAGGCCGTGTTAGATGGCAACACTATCTAGACATGTACTGCGTGACCACGTGTATAAATAGGAGACGATGGAGTGAAAGGGCTCATTTTGTCACCAGACATCGAGAAAGCAACATTGGGTTCTGCCCTTATAAACTTACTGTAATTTGTGCTAGTTTTGTTAAAAATTAATTTAATTGTAATTATTTCCAGTTACTCATTAAAAATTATTTTTTTTTAATCTTGTCAGTGTTTTATTTATAAGACAATATATTAGTTATGCAGTTTTTGAGAACGTTGGGAAATGCATTTACGCACGAGGTGTGGGACTCACCGGCAAAGCCAGTACTACCCACTAAAACCTTCCTCCGTCTTAATGGGGCGTCGCAGGATCGCTTACGCATTCAACTACGAGGCCCCGACGGCAGGTCTGCCGAAGCAGACCACAACAACCATGGGGTTGCTCCAAGGTCCACTCTGCTATCAGAGAAGTACCAGGAGCAGCCCCCCGAAGAGGGCCACCTCCCACCGCCCACCGAAGTGGGCCACCTCCCTGTGCGCTTCTTGGCTTCGTGCCCGGCTGTATTGCCGGGAAATACTGAGCCCCCCACCACGACAAGGTGAACGTACGTTGGGGGGGTGGACATGCTACCTACCTTTGCCAATTAAAAACAGATTTTCAATATTATTTTTACGTGCTTTTTAAAAATGCGTCAAGGGTTGACTTAGATAAATTTATATTTCACTTCCGTTACTTGTCTCTCTTTTTATTTCTCTCTCTCTCTCCATTTGTGCAGTATTAACATGGAAAGAATAATTTTTTTTAGCTTTAATAATCATCCTATTAAAATCATAAATAACACTAGAATTTTATTAACAAGAATACTCGTATGTTTGTAACGTATACATTTCGGTTCGTGCTTAATTTAATATCCCAGAACGTGAGAGCGCTTACTTCGCAAATATCAACTTGTGACAGTAGCGTTGTTCGTCGCTGCAATATACGCTTAAAGACAACTGACGTGTTGATGAAATTTCTAAAGCCAAACGGGAGCTAAGTAGTTGTCGAACGTGACAAGCAAGTTTATGCGAACTTTAGATAATATTTTAAGACATCAAATTATATACGTATATATATACGAATACGTAATAAGTATTCCTATCTATATAATATACACAACACTATTAAACTAGATTCTAGCTTGTTGATTAAAAATTACATAAATACATTTTTATTTCAAAGGAAAGCTACTTCTTTAACAAACGAACATCGGTTTCTCTAATCTTTTGTGTTGTCAACACGGTAAAAAAAGTTAGGGCAAAAGCTATGTCTTTACATCTTTAGTCTTGTTGGAGCCTATAGGTAACAATAGAACTGTTAACAAAACAAAAAAAAGTATGAACCGTTTTGATAGAAATGCCTTCATTTGGACGCTTGGTTAACCAGTCTGTTTTTGACATTTGCATTCCTATATTATTCAAGCTAGAAAAGGAATTTTTGTACGATTTTTATAAGGATATAGATACATCAATGTACATTAAATTGCGCACGATTCGTCTAATATTATAAAGAGGAAAAAAAATTGTTTGTTTGTTTGTTTGTTTGTTTGTTTGTTTGTTTGTGTCGAATATGCTCCAAAACTACTGAACCGATTTACGTAAAATTTGGTAAGAAGACAGTTTTTATCTCACAAATTATACCTTGAGGGAGTGAAAATGGAGGTGAAAACTTGTATGGGGAAGCAACCTAGGAACGAACCCGAGCGAAGCGAAGGTGAGTTTCTAGTATCTGATATTTGGGAATTTTTTTATGTCTCTTTTTATTGATTTATGGATAAAAACAGAAATGAAAATCATGTATTTAATTTATGTATAATGAGTGTATTTATAATCCTGTTATTGTATCTTTACATATAGATAGTTTAAAATATTTTTAAAATGATACTATATAAATAGGTCATATTAATTTTTTAAGGCTTTATATTTTTAAGGCTCACATGAGAAGCCTTAAAAAATATAAAAATCGCGGAGGAGGAGGAAGAGAGGAGGAGGAGTAGGTATGAATAGAGGACAGGTAATATGGTGCTCTAAAGTGTCACGTTTCCGAGATGTTTGGAGGTAAGTTTTGCCATATAAGAAATATGACAATAATTTAAGATGAACTAATTACGTATTTATATGCGCTTTTAAAGAGTAGATCAGGTTGATTTACCTATTTAATATAAGAAAGTTATAAGCAAGCAAAATATTAAAAATATATGTTAAATTTTATAAGTCCAATCAAGATTGAGCGCGGTCCAAATTACTTTTTCATAGCCCATTTACTAAGATATTTTCTGAAGCCGCTTCTGAAAATATTATTCAAATTTTTGATTACAGGGTAACCTTCATTAACAGTTACTATAAAAATTCAATTATTGTTTGTTACACAATATTTCTAATAAATTCTAAGAAAAGAAGGAATGCATAAATTCTAAGATAATGCAGATCATTTTAATGTAAGATTTTTTTATAAGATTCATTGCAATAATTCTTTTCAATATACATGAATATTAATAGGCATTCGTCAACAAAAGTATTCACATTTAAGAAAATATAAGCATAAAGCCAAGATGGTTGAAATTCCAACATAAGCGTCCCAAGTACTACGACGCTAACAGCTTATCTCGAGTTGGTACTAGTTTAGTAAGAGTAGCAGCAAGTAGGTAAGTAAAATTCTATGTGTTATCTATGAACTTTGTTTTTTTTTGCCTCAAGCCTTAGCTGTTTATTTTGGATACCATATTTATACAAACTAACGAAAAACAAACATGGAGTAAAAGGAGGTTGTACCTAAAGGGTAAAAAGGTATTTCTTAATAGAAATTGCAAACAAATATTCTTGAGTTTTATTTTGTAGTGTACCTACTACATATAAACAATCCATATACTAGTATACTAGATATTTTTTAATATTATAAATGTGTAAGTGTGTTTGTTTGTTTGTCCTTCTTTCACGTCGAAATAGATTGACGGATTGTCGTGATTTTTTCTGTTGAGATAGTTGGAGGGCCGGAGAGTGACATAGGCTACTTTTTACCGCGGGAGATTATCTCACGGGAAAACACGATATATACCCTAAAAAAAATATGTATGATCAGAATTATTTAAAACTTGTATTAAAACTCTTCAATATATAATTAAATAAACATACGTTTTCGAAATTCATCAAATAATATATGGATATATAGGGGTTGAAAGTTCGTATGAAAACTTATTTTTTTGAGATTTTTTGTAGTTTTAACGCGATTGAAGTCGCGGGTTCTGTTAGTAATAAATAAATACAATAATTTCAAAAAGGTTTACTATTAACTATTTTATATATCGTAACTAAAGAAAGCAAAAAAAGAGTTTCTAAAATATGCATACTTGTTTCATATAATAAGAGATATAAGAGTCGATAGATAATTATTTTATATTAAAATTGTATTGTATTCAACCCTTTTTAACGTCCCACTGCTGGGTACGGACCTCACTTCAATACGAGGGGGGATCAGACTATAGTCCACCACGCTGTCAAAGTGTTGGTTAGCGGATTTCACACGTCTTTCGAAAACTTGCTACCATAATACAAATGGTAATCATATTGGAAATGATTCACACATGAAAATATCAGAGATGCGAGACCCGGGATTTGAACCCACTTCACTCGGTTTCCCAAGCGAGCGTTACCACTGGGCAACCCCAGCCTAAAAAATGGTATTACTATGAAATAATTTTACAGAAGCATTCTGTGAATAGTTACGATAATCCCTTAAACATCGATTAACGTAATTCGGTTAGTTAACATTCCACACTTCTTTCAGTGTCAGATCGGAGTATAAGGTGATGGAGACATTCGACTCTGACAAAAAATGATACAACACACATAAAAAAGTACCAAATTTCATATTTGTAATGTTAGTCTTATGAAATCCTTACGCTCTACATCGATACTAAACTTGGCGTATAATAAATAATAATAATATTATATAGCTTTTTTTTAGATAAATTACGTTTAGTTAGTTTGTCTATCGACGAAGGCCTCTTCCAACCTCTTTTATTTTCTGTATGTCTCTGGCTTTCCTCGACCATTTTATAAATATGTACGCATTACTTCTTCTATATTAGTTTAAGTACATTATGTTCCATAAAGGCGCTTTACTATGAAGTAATACCTTTTACTCACACTTTTGTGCTACGATACCATAAAGGCTCTTTGAATGAAGGTGATTTTTATATTCATTTAACAAAATAGCTCACGTTCTCAAGTAATATTATCATTATAAAAAATATCTAGAAATTTGTGATCTTTCATGTACAACAAGTTATAAGCCCATAATGTAATCGTACAATTTTTATTTATCTATACATATAATAAAATTGTAACTCAGTAGAATCTGTACATTAAATATTTTTTGGAAAATCTTATTGAAATAATTATTATTTTCGATACAGAGGCAGAATCTACAGTTTTAAGAATTTTTGTCTGTCTGTGTGTTACCGCATCACAGAAAAAACCACTGGAGGGATGAAATTTGGTATGGTGATAACTGGTTGTCCGGGTCAACATATAGGATACTATTTACCGCAGGGAAATATCTCATTTCTGAGAAAAAATACAAAAATGCAGTTTTTGTATACTAATATGTAAAACCTAAGAATGTGATTTTTGGTCATCTGAACGCGGGCGGAGCCGCGGGTAATGCTTGTTTTAAATACGTTTACTTTCTATTACCATGATCTGAGAACCTATCAATGTACTTTACATGCTGCACTGCATAAGATATCCCATCGAATGCAGCGCAGTACCAAGGATTACTTACCATGTACTGATCTGTGAGCACATATTCAACCGTGGCCCTGAGTTCTTTTATATGTAAAAATATTTCTTTATTTTATGAATTCGTTTTATTCATAAAATTCAAACAAATAGTATTCCAATTATGCCTTATGCAATTGGGCGGAGAGTAGCTTGTGTAATTATAGTGCACCAATTTGTGCTATAATTTGTACTAAAATTGCTTCAAATTAATTAATTACAAATATCATATAAAACGATCTGGTACATTCAGCCTCTATTGTTCTATGATTAATTGTGGACTTCGTTTTCTCTGAAATGTCAGCTTGAGATAAAGAAAATTAATTGAATGTTAAGAATAATTGTACGTAAAAATGTTGAGCTCGATTTAAATTATTTAATGTAAGCAAAGGGATTTCTTTCTATACGTCAAGTTGTTTAAACTTTAAACGTCCTGTAATAATTATTTTATAAATTTGGTTTGGCATAATAAAGCAACCCGGAATACTATGTGAATGAAAAGAAAAATCTTGTGTTAAAGTTACAAAAAGATTTGTAATTTAATTTCACTTTTTTCCACAGTTATGAAGTAAAATTATAAAGTTGGAACGCTTTGTATATATTAAAAGTTCTAAGCCAGTACATCTTATTGGCTTCGTTATATTAAAAAAAACTGTAAGGGGATTTACTTTATGATTTAGGTCAAAAAAGCAAAACGTAAATCATTCAACTTTAAACATTGACATTAGGTAGATTTTAAAATGTAAACTATATTTTATTAAAGTTGTCCATGCAAATTAG
The DNA here is from genome assembly GCA_951806755.1 of Brenthis hecate. Lineage (NCBI taxonomy): Eukaryota > Metazoa > Arthropoda > Insecta > Lepidoptera > Nymphalidae > Brenthis > Brenthis hecate. Next base: position 3,103,541 of record OX638264.1, read on the forward strand.
GGTATGCCTGCATAATTTTGCTTCTACAATTAGAATACACTAGCATTACCCGCGGCTCCGCCCGCATTCAGATGACTAAAAACCAAATTATTAGGTTTTTCATATTAGTATACTCTTGCATTGAAATTTTTGTATTTTTTCTCAGAAATGAGACATTTTCCCGCGGTAAAAAGTATCCTATATGTTGACCTGGATAAGCAGCTATCACCATACCAAATTTCATCAAAATCCCTCCAGTGGTTTTTCTGTGATGCGGTAACAGACAGACAGACAAAAATTCTAAAAACTATAGATTCGGCCTCTGTAACGCTAATAAAGTATATTTCAATAAGATTTTTTTTTTAATATTTAATGTATAGATTCGGCTCGGTTACAATTTTATGTCATGTACAGATAAAAAGGTCACAGCTTCGGAGAACTCAAAACGGCACGGCTGACTGACATGACATACACTGCGGTTTGTTTTTGAACTGACTAAGTATACTCTAGCACGTGTATGCCCAATATGAGAATGATAAAGATAATGGCATGGCTTATTTAGTATATAATCTATATAAATAAAAATTAATTTTGGTAAGCGCATAACTCAAGAATGGCTGGACCAATTCGGAATTTTTTTTTTCGTATGTTCCTTAAGGTCCACGGAAGGTTTTAATAAAGAGAAAAAATAAAAAAATAACGAAAAAAAAATTTATATGGCTTACGCTGGCTAATAACTATTTATATCTATTTGAAAGGTACTTAGGGACGAACCCGAGCGAAGTGAGGGTGAGCCGCTATTTATTAATTAATAATAATCATAAATTAACTAATGTGATGTATCGATTAAATCATAGTTAGAATTGAAACATAGTCATAGAGCAGACCAAGTGTTTCTTTGCCAGCCGTCAGCTAAAACTGGCGGAAAGGCGCGACAGAGAAAAAATTAATGTGCGGCTTCTTCCGTTTTAATTGAAATACGATTAATGAAGATAGGTATTTATTACATTCCATGTATTGGACACACATTCGCTTTCTCTCTTTCTGTCGAGTGGTCAATTTCATGAGGGTATTGCTCAGTTCATTCTCTACGTCTATGCATTGAATACACAAGATGCATATAGGTCAATTTATCATCTCTCAATATCTAATAGTTTGGGGTCCCGAGCTATGACCCTTTATTCTTTTTCTAGGCGAAATATATTTTTTAAATAATAAAGCATAAAAACAAACGATCGATCGAGCTATCCAGGGGGGTTGTCACTAAAAATTTGCTTCAAGCTAATTTTATTAAAAATCCATGGAGATATTTTGGTATAACAATCCTAAAATCTACATTTTGATATTTGGTTGGTTCCGGAATGTTTTCACAGACAAACAAAGAATGTCTTGAACAAATCTCGACGAAATTGGGAATAATATGAATTTCATACATTTTTGGGCAGAAGAGAATTTCATTTATTTCAAGAGAGCCATATTTCACTTGTCATAGATACATATAGCTACAATGAAGTTTCTGTGTGATAACTGATAGTTATAGCAAAATTCTAATATAGACGGTTTTATCTATAACCAATGTTGAAACTATTTCGATATACACTCTATTATTCCTGGGGTCGACATTTAAAATCGACAACACTTTCTTACCAATATCTATCGGAAGCCTTTGATAATAATAATTCACCGATTCTTTTTATTGCGCACTACGTGGCTAAGAACGAACAAGAACATACAAATAAATTATGAAAGCCGTTTTTCAAGTTGATTTTGTAAAATAAAGCTTACTTTTATAACATTTTTACTCTGCCTTTTCAACGAACCTGGTATATTCCTTGACGCGTCTAATAAATTAATGGCGTCAGGCGTGCTGAAATAACCTGAGCTATAAGTTTCCAACGCCTTTTCTTTCATAAATTTGTGTCAAGATATTTTCTTTCATTGTTGATATTAAAATTTATTATACGCCCGAAGTAAATTAAAGATAATATATTTTATTAAAGCTAGGAGATTTACTTAGGCGTTTGGACGTAAAAGGTAACTAACGAGATTTGTCAAAAGATTATAAAAACATTCCACTGAAATGAATATGTTAAACCTAACGATGAGCTGTTAGCTGTTTTACAAAGGATAATTTATCCTTTGTTTCTAAAAGGGAAACGTCAAAGTTAGATTCATTGTTTGAAGATAAATTTTTACCTTGGAATATTTTATGAATTTAGTAAACTTTATCATTTCATATTCATATTTAATATTAAATATAAATAAATAAATATAAATATGTTGGGACATTAACACACAGCACCATCTAGTTACATGGTAAGCTACGAGGCTCGTGTTATGGATACCAGATAGTTGATACACTAGACATAAATAACTTTAAATACATATTACATATTATAAATATAAACACCCATGACTGGAGTACAAACATTCGTGCTACACAAATGAATGCCCCCAGCGGGACTCGAACCCGCGACCGCTGGCACAGCAAGTAGGATCGCTACAAACTAAGCCAAACGTGTCGTCACAATATTCATTTCGGTAAGTATTTTTAAATCTATTCTATAGTTTGTTGGCGGCTTCGAGCCCATTAACTGTCTCCCTCAGTTTTATCATTTATTAATCAGATTTATTGCAGAGATATCTGTAGTCGAATAATAATGGCCATTTATTATATTAATTTATGGTAATAAATTGCTGTCATGAATTGTTATAATGAACATGAAAATAAAAAATAATTAACGACTAGAAATTCATAATATTTTATTTGTTTATATTTATTATTTACAAGCTACACTTTACAATATGTACAAATATGGATATGTAAGGAAAAACTAGTACAAATAAAGATCATATGAAGTACTAAATATATAAGATATTCTTACAGCTTTGATTGTTTATAGTGATCTTAGAATGTAGACAAGACGTATACACTATCGCTAATTAAACGATAAAAAATATATTAAAATGATGATTAATAAGCAAAATGTGTCAAAATTTCTTTTACTGATGTCAATTTTCGAAAGTAAACTTATTTATGGAGGCTTTTAAAGTTTTTTTTACCATTTAATGACCGAGTAGCTACATAGTTGAATATATATGTCTCGTTTTATTAATTAATAAGCAAGTATAGGTATTTGTTGTTAGGATTTTAGAGAATATTTACTATTTATAAAAATTGATATTCATTTAAATATATAAATATGTATGTTGGCAAATTAATACACAGCACCATCTAGTTCCATAGTAAGCTACGAGGCTTCAGTTATGGATACCAGATAGTTGATACACTACACGTAAATAACTTTAAATATATACATATTATAAATATATACACCCATGACTAGAGTACACACATTCGTGCTCATCACACAAATGAATGCCCCCAGTGGGACTCGAACCTGCGACCGCTGGCACAGCAAGTAGGGTCAACCAAACTGAGCCAAACGTTTCGTCGAAAATTTAAATAACTAGTATCTATGTGTAGTGAATCGTGTGTGTTTGCGTGTCTGTAGTGTACTTTTACCAGCAAAAATATACTTTTTATACCTATTTTGTAAAATGTCGATTTGATTATTTATTGTAAAAGTACTCACAGATTAAATAGCATAATGTTAAAGGCTTTTCTAATTTAAATTCGTGAAATAACTTTATTAAAAGCAGTGGATATTTATATAAATATATTTTTATTACTGTGTTTAATGTAGCTCAGGTAACTATGTAGATGAAAACATGAAATTGACATTAAAAGTTTATTTTATACACTGGTATTTAAGCAATAAATATGTTAACCTTTGGGATGAAACAAAAGTAAAGATGTCAATTAGAACATAAAATTAGCTTAGCTTTAAAATTGTTTTCCTGATAATCAAAGTATTTTCTTTGCTTAGCAGAAAAAAATATTTACCCTATCAAAATTCCCTTAATTTATAAAATGTTGATAATGTTATATTAATATTTGTTTGGTGATGATAGTCTTATAATTCAACAAATTATAATTCTGATAAAAATGGTAACTAAAAAAACTTGTGTTATCTTAAACTAAAAATTTTGTCTACTTAGCAAATATTTACGTAGCGTAGGTAGCGGTAGTTAAATTACTACTAAATCTAAATTTTTTTAGAAGAGGCAACATTGTTGCAGGGCGTATTCACATTGGAATTTCAACCTTACTCCATGTCAAGTTATTAATAAACGTGGTAGCGGAATTTTCTAACACGTAAAGTGTTATCCCTTTCCGTAGTACGATTCTACGTTTTTAATATAGATTTTTAATATATAAAGAAGTATGAAACTATAATTCTAATTGGTGGATTGTTTCTTTTTTTTCCCTGTGATCTTCAACAGTCGCACCGCTGGTGCTTCGAATGCCAGGGAAATGGCAAATGACGCCAAGAACGCCATGACCGCATACCCCGCATAAATCGCGAGCTGAAATTAAATTTAATTACGTTATTAAAAAAATAATAATAGGTTGCTTATTAATAATAGTAATAAGGTCAACTTTAAAAAACTATGGAATTCGGGACTCGAGTGTATTTTTTTGTCCTTAAGTACATCGTTTCTTTATCTCTTACATCGTCTCTTTATATCTTTGCGAATTATAAACGAATTTCTCGATTATTTCAATGAATAGTTTATATGCTCTATGGTAGACTCATATAAAATTAATCCCTAAAGATAAAAACTTAAAAAACATAAACCTTTTTAGTGAATTTGAAGTTAGATATGTACTCTTTTAGTTTAAATTGTATTATATTTATCTTGTATTTATAAGGCGTAACACGACATAACAGAGAAATTTTAATCAATAAACGTAGTCCAGCACCGTAGAGTACTGCAGTAGTGCATATGCTTTAAACATTCCATTATCGATTTAGAGTGCTCGTTAGACCATGACTAATGTTCTCAGGTAGCCTAATAAATTCCGAGTCAAAGGACGTTACTGTCTCATATGAATTCGAAAAACAAACTTCTTTATACTGAAAATGCCTAACATCTTTAACTCGGGTTTATTATCCGATGAATATAAAGCTCTTTCGATTAAACCAAAGACCTATTTATATGTTAAATACACAAAAATATACAGCAATAAGGAATTAAAAATTGATAAGCACACCATATTTACTATATTTTATACTTGTATTTTGGTAGCTATGGTGTTTGGCAAATCGAGTTCCATATTTTCTTAGAACAAATATTTGTAATGCCATTTATGGCCCACAGATCCTAAGAATAATAGGTTTCCTGCAAAGGGCTCTTAAGGGAAAAGCGTTATCATATATTTGCTTACATTTTTTCTCCTATTGGGCTTAAAATAAAAGTTGATTGTTGCTTAAGATCCTAAGTACTAAATCAAAACTTAACAATTTTATTAATATAATTGTTTAAATATTCTGTTGGTTTATAACTTAACACATAACATTCTTCACAGATTTTTACAACTAGTTAGATTCTATTACGATACTTGTAGGTTACCTCGATTTCTTTATCGTATTAGCAGGTGGTAATCATTATGAAAATAATTCGCTTATATATGTAACTCAAACTTGCTTCTCTTGGACTAAAGAACTACCATTGCTGTGAAATGAAAAATATATAAAGATATTAAATCCAGTAATATGTGGAATACATAAAATATGAAGCTCTACTTCGATAGGCTTGCTCATACCGTCGAAGCTAAGAATAGATTTTCTATTATGTACATATTCACTCGAATGTGTACCCGAAGTTAGGAGAGATATTACCAAACCGACCAGATTTAAGCTCTACATAGGTTTGCGCTTTTATATTCCTTTATTTTTTCGCTTAGTTCTAATGTTTCTTAGCAAACTAAACATTATGAGCTGAGCTCGGATTTCACTGCCTTGGTGGTGTAGTGGCTAGCAAGTACGGCTGCACACCCGGAGGTCGTGGGTTCAAGTCCCGGGTCGAGCCAAGTTTAGTTGTTGAGTTTTTCTGTATAGTAAGCCTCAGTAATAGCCCAGAGTTGGGAAGGTTGGTGTTGTTCCACCCCTGTGCCTCGGAGAGGACATAAAGCCATCGGTCCTGCGCCTTAACTCTCACTGGTCGTGTCGAGCAGTCGTCCCACCGGAGTATGAGAGTGACACGAATAGAGAGTGCACTTGTGTCTGCGCGTACACTTGTGCACTATAATATCTCCTGCGCAGTTGGCTAGTCTCAATGAGATTGGCCGCCGTGGCCGGAATCGGTCAGGAGAACATCATCGTCATCATGGTGATATATGTACGTATGTTATTTCAAACTATTTTAATTTATAAGTTATATACCTAGTGCAGTAATATTACTTTTTAAAATATATAACAAATACATTGTAATATTAAAGCAGTAAGTTCTTATCTTGGAAACTCAAGCAGCTCAACGGATTTAAGTGAAATTCAGAATAGATAGCTTTGATTCTGAATTATTTAGTAGACTTACTTTAAAACGATGTATCTATTACACGAGCGGAGCTGCAGGTAAAAAGTAATTATTTATATACATAAAATTAATTTATCTGGCTTGAGTTGGTCTAGACCAAAAATGGAATTAAGAGCTAAAATTGTAAATCTAGTATTGTTTGTTATCCTATCCTAAAGGAGAACAAAGCGATCGTTAGTGTGGCTGCGCGCGAAGCCAAGAAACGCACTGGGAGGTAGCCCACTTTGGCGGGTGGTGTAGCATTCAAGATGCTCCTGATACTTCTCTGATAGCAGAGTGGACTGTTGGAGCAATCCCATGGTTGTTGTGGTCTGCTTCGGTAGACCTGCCGTCGGGGCGTCAGGGTTGAGTGCGTAAACGATCCTGCGACGCCCCATTAAGATGGGTGAGGTTCCGTTGGGTTTTAGTGGGTAGTACTGGCTTTTGCCAGTGAGTCCCATTTAACGACCTGTATGTATTCCAATGTTGAAAAAAAATCGCCATGAGACAGAGAGAAACTCATGAAGCTCAGACCCGATATCTTTGCGTATGAGGTGTAACATCACTAATTTCTTATCTTCGCCCTAATTCTTACACAAGCCAGGTTTCAAATCTAGGACTTTTCAATCTGCAACATCTATATAACTTCTAACTATACCAATAAAGCAATAAAGTTAGTAAGTAGTATTTTCTAAAATATAAAATAATTTAAACATGATAAATTGGTAGACATTGCTTGACAATTTTAGTTTACCTATACCCTTAAATATTTAAATATCAACTAAACAATGTTAAAGCGACCTCGAACCTAGAAAATTTATAAATAATTAATTTTTCGAGGCCTTTATCGCTACTGTATAAGTAACGTCAAACTTACGAGCTTAACTATTTTATGTACTCTACGTGGCGCAACCACAAGTAACAAATTACTAAATACAGGCATAGTATCCATTTTAATTGTTGTCTCACATTACCACAACATCGCAGTATAAACACAATATTAGGTCTCACATGTCTACAATTAACGATATACTAGTAATCAAATTATTAGATATAGAAAGATAAGTATATGATTTATTAATTAGGTATACGATATTATGAAAATATAGATTATGAATGAGGTAATATAGATATCTGGATTTAACTGGTACATACATACATATAAAGGTAGAAAAAAATTAACTGACTAAGGTGCAATTTTTATTACCTTAATTTGTCAACTTATGACATGTCCGGCAATGGCAATGCCCGGTTATATGTTTATGTAAGGAAATTAATAATATACAAAATTAAATTCTCAAGCTATATAGTAAACTAGCGACTCACCTTCGCTCCGCTTGGGTTCGTCCCTACTTACGTTTTAACGTTTAGTATAGATTTCTCAAAGATTAGATATTTTCTCGCAGTAAAAAGTATCCTGTGTGTTGACCCGGATAATCAGCTATCATTATACCAAATTTCATCAAAATCTGTCCAGTGGTTTTTCCGTGATGCGGTAACAGACAGATAGACAGTCAGACAGACAAAAATTCTAAAAACTATAGATTCAGCCTATGTATCGATAAAAATGTCTATTTCAATAAGGTTTTCCAAAAAATATTTAATGTACAGATTCGTCTTAGTTACAATTTTATTACATGTGTAGAAAAAGGATGTTAATAATAATTGAAATCGTAATTATATAAGAAAAAAACATCGTAATTACATGAGAAAAAAAAATACATATAAATACTTACAACCATAGAGTTCTGTAAATGGAGGGGTCCATCCAATAAGAAAACAGTGTACATCATGATGGTGGGATGCACTAAATAGGAGCAGTAGGTCAGTCTGCTGAGAGGTAGAAAGCCGCGATATGAAAGGGCGGAGTTGATCAGACCTCCGTACCCGCAACAGCACGCAACAGACACCCATGCCAATGCTACGCCCCATGCTATAAGTAACAAAATAATCTATTATTAATAAGTTTATACTTATCGATAGGTTGTCTATGGCATTCCCAAGGAGGGTTGACGTCAGGCAGGCGGCCGGTCGTAAAAATTTTGCCAAATCCTATCAGCAGTACAGAAGATGTACTGCGCCGACCCCAAGTGATTGGGAAATGGGCAGGGAGAAGAAGAAGAAGTGGAACTATCAAATACATTGAAGGAAAAGACTATACATACATTAAAAAAATACTATTATATACATTTTCGTACAATAGGCTTACTACAAAAGGCTTCGTTATAAATTGCAACATTAGTTACATCAATATAAATATCATGTAAAGTACAGGAAAGGATAATGAAGTCTACGGAAAAGGTACTGAAGTCACGAGGGCGCAGTTAAGGCCTTAGCAAAGCGAGATCGGGTCGCTTTATCTGATACATAATATTTAGCAAGTATGTACTTTAACTTGCCTCGGTCGTCTCTCAAATAAGGAAAATAAAGCCTTAACTATATATTATAATATTAAATGACCATTTTTGTATATATGTACGTATATAAATATATTTCGTGTATCTGGGAAACAGCAGGTATAATATATGTACAGGTTTTGCTTTTTAAGTTCATCTATATAGATGTCTTTTCTAAAAAAAACGCAATTTTTTACATCTTTTCCGACAAAACACGATTTTACAAAACACTGAGGGAAGCTCGTTCGCCCAGAAACTAAACTTTAAAAACGTATATTTCTTTAATCAACATATGCATTTATTAGATTCTTATTAATTTTGCTTTTTGTTGATAAAATATTAATAAGCAATGCTGCGGCCACTAAAAATATGTACCACAACTATTCTAAATAAAATCCAATATTTTCCGTAACGGACACACACCATACACAGTATATATGTACAATGTGAAGTTTTATCTTTATTGACGAGACCGACTTCTAAAATGCAAAAACTTTGTAAATCCGTAAGTATTAAAGGATTTTGACATTTTCAATATACTTTATTATACCACGCTAATGTGTTATTTCTACTTTTATATCAGTAACTAGTTGCTCAACCTCGCTTCGGTCGGATTCGCCTCTAAAAAAACAAATACAAATCTACACCTCGGGTACCGTATATTTTTTCGGGATAAAAAGTAGCCTATATGTCATTCCAGACTATAATCTATCTCTGTGCCAAATTTCATCCAGATCCATTCAGCCGTTTTGGTGTGAAAGAGTAACAAACATCCATGCTCACAAACTTTCACATTTATAATATTAGTATGGATGAGTTGCCAAAATGCTTTTAGCAATAATGTAGCAATCAAATTTGTGTAGTGATTTAGAGGTTTACACTGATAATTATGGATATTAATAAATTGAAATTTATATGAGTACATAATTTCAGAATTTAAGCTTTATTCATATTATGTAAAGTAAACGAAACACAGTTTATTTGATTTCCATATATGGAAGTACATAATTTACTTTTCAAGATACAATATATCTTAATAGCATTTAAGTAATAACCTATTACTAAGGTCAACAAAGTTTCTACTTTCACCGACCTCTGAAAATCTAAATTACGAAAGACACAAAATTATAAAATCCATTTTTATTAATGTAGCTATCGCTGAAAAGCTAAAATTATGTACCCACTAACCTGTGTGCCCGATGCTTATATAAAACGCCGTAGGCCAAACTTCAAAGTATCCATCTGTCATGCCAAAGATCAGACTGCTGATGATAACCAGTGCCGTTGGCCATCCTATAACCACTAGCCAGTATGGAATACGAACTTGGCACTTGGTTTTATGGAGGTACCATCCCACTATCATTCCTGAGGAAATGAAAAGGAAAATATTTAGCTTAATGTTATAGTCCACTTTTATTATGGCGGCGGCGGAAAATAAATAGGTTACAAATTAAGACTTTTACCTAATTGATATCTGTCCAAATATGCGATTAAATAAGCAAAACTGTCTGAAATCTCTTTATGTGTGTAGTCTATAATTGTTTTACTATATACGATAACGAACTAGCGACCACGCACGATATTGTGTAATAACTAATAATAATATGAATAAATAAGGTCAACTTTAATGCCACCGATGGTTGGTTTCGCTGTTCGCCAGAAGTCTGCGAAACATGCACGGATTACATGGAGATACAGTAATCCAACCGGATTGTAACAAAGATTCATATGGCCAATATAAAAATTCTTAGAACCCGACACTAGGCGGTCATAAATAGACACATGAATAGTTGCAGCTTTCTAACCGTATAAGTAGATTCTATAACAGAATATAAATTCTATGATAAAAGTTACGAGTATGTAAACATTCATTAGTTTAAAGAAAATAAATGCCAAAATATTTTTGAGTTTTGGTAATGGTTTTCTTTGATGGGAATACTATTTTTAATTACCTTACACCGCTCTCTTATAATTTTAATCTTAATAAAACTCTAGCTTTAGATTATTTTTCGTTTCGTTTTTATATTTGAATGTATTGAAACTAAATGCGAGTCAGACTACCGTACAGGAGGTACAGGAACATCACCACATAAAAAAAACATTTTGTTACGTGTATATCGCAATGAAAAGCAGTCCACAATGAGGTGTAGTGTAAACTATAAACCCTTAGCACGGGTGATTTTTTTTTATCCATTTAATGCTATAGTTATTTTAGAGTTAGCACTATAACCAAAACAAGTTTGATGCTTGTATATTTTGCCGTTTTTACAACAAAATGAATGTAAGAAAACTTAAAAGAGAGAGAGAAATTAGTTAAACAATAGGAAGATGGTTTTAATATTAAATTACCAATTATTACGTAAATTAAAAAATAATTTTTACCTACTAAATATGGACCAATACGAGACCAGGGTTTGTCATAAAGGGGATCGAACATTTCGAAGGGCTCTTGTATGCGAGCCTTATATTGATGCCAAACTGAAATATAAATGGTGGTTCCCCAGGAACTAACCATTATTAAAATCAGGGATGCCATTGCGATCTTCGTGTGTCTGTAACAAAATAATAGATCAAATAGATACAAAAATGATATTTCAATAGTATGTCAAAATACTATTACGAACTTATTATTATTATTACATATTACATTAGCATATGTTCTATTTTTTTTTGTTTTACTTTTTCATATATCTCGGTCTTTTCATATTTTTATCAAATTATTTTAAATTTACACTTAACAGAATGAACTAACTTGAATCATAAATGAAGGCCTACAGTCTGATGTGAATTTTTAACCGAATTCCAAAAAGGAGGAGGTTCTCAATTCGCCGGAATCTTTTTTTTTATGTATGATCACCGATTACTCGAAGACGCCTGAACTGATTTGGATTTTTTTGTTTTAAAGGGTATACTTCCAAGGTGGTCCCATATAAATTTTATCGAAATCGGTCAAGCAGTTTTTTAAAAAATCATCAATAAATTATTTTTTAAATAAATTGTTTAATCGAATATGTTATTAAAAATCTTTCTTCTTACAAATTACCTGCTTATTACGTCTACACTAAAAATGGAAAAATAAAAACTTAAAAAAAAATTAAAAACCGACTTCCAGGCACTAAAATGTAAAAAATAACTAAACGGGGGTTTTCATTTAGAATAGATACCTAATCAGATATTTTCGAAGTCGATGCCAGCCGATGCAAAGCAAATCTAATATATTTCGATACGTAAAATTCATATTTACCTATTAGATATTCATATATTAAAATATTGTCGGCTGGCACCGACTTTGAATATATCTGATTAGATACCTATCTATTCTAAATAAAAACCTCTGTTTAGTTATTTTTTACATTTTAGTGTCTGGATGTCGGTTTCTATTTTTTTTTAAGTTTTTGTATCCTGATTTTATAAACTTACTATCATATACTTTTTCAGTGTCAACGATCCACTAAATTCATAAAAGATTTATCCAATTATAATATGTAAAAATGGTATATAAAGAAAGCTCAGCACATTGCCCCAAGAGACTACCTGACAGAAGTTTTAAATTGCTTTAACAATCCATTCTGACATTCGAACCTAGCAATATCGTCGAGAGTTTCTAAAGTACTTTACAATATCAAATTGACATTATTACATAGTATTGTTGTTTATCTAAAAATAACCTTTACCATATATTTTGAACAAACTGAGATTTTTGATTTTTGCATTCCTCTTTAAATAAACATTTTACGCAAGATTTCGAACATTAAAATTTCATTTTATAATATGTACATACGATTATGTATGTGTGTATAATTTATATGTATATATTATAATACTTACTTAACAGATATTAGTAACAGTATTATGCCGACTACATAGAACTGCGTGTCGTTGGCCATATACCAAGACCACACCATGCACATCTCCTTTTGCGGAAATAGATTATTAATGTATAGCAAGTTTCTCCACCAATAATGATCACAAGTAATATGATCGAAGATAGCAGGTTCAAATACAGTATTATCGTAAGTGTATCGAAGAGCCAATTGATTCAGGCCGATAACAAAAGCATACGCTGGAGTTAATCGAACAACTCTATATAGGAGTAGGAGGAGAAATGATTTTGTCATACGAAATATTTCCTGCTGAGAATATCCTTTTGGCGTCGGCTTATCGAGGATATCTTCGTAAAACGATTCTTGGCTTATGACGGATACCGATAGCGCGGAATTTGAGTAACCGTTGATATTCTTGTTTACGTCTTGATCGGTGCGTTTCGCATTTTCACCAATCTTTTTACTGGCTTTTTTATCTTCAGTTCTCAAGAATAAGATAGTTACTAGAAGACCGCTGAAAAGTAAGACATTTTATTACATAAACTAAGCTTTTTATTTTGTTAAAATATACTTTTTAATTAGTTTGTACAATTTCAGCAGAATTACCTGATGAAGAAGAATGTATCGACACAGTAAGACGCATTGCCCACGGATTGGTAAAAGAAGTTACGTTCCGTCACAATTCGCATTGTTTTGTTGTCTGCCATATAGAAAATGGTCAGGTACGTGTGCACCATAATAACCCAAAGTACTGACAAAAACCTATGGAGGAAAATATGTATTTTACATAAATATAAGTATAAAAGATTACATAAAATTTTATCGTTCACAATTTCTTAGTCCTCTTTAACACTATTATGTAGATAAATAATAATATTTTAATATTGGCCTTGTCATAATGTTAATACATGTGATATAAAAAATTCAGAGACTTTTTAAATCTAAAATGACCTAAGAATTTTTTATTTTAGAATCAACTATGCAATATGCATATAAAAATCGACAAAGGTCTTTTGTAAAGTATTCTTTGTTCAAACGAATTTTTACCTCATGCCATGTAGACAGGTTAATGCTCCATCGTTGGGTTTCTGAGTACTAAGGATTGCTCGACCATTGGAAAGAATCGAGAACGATAGTAAAATTTCAGACCACATTCCTGAAAAAATATATTTCAATATATGATTTATAATCTATACTAATATTATAAAGAGGTAAAGTTTGTGAGTTTGTGACGTTGTAGGGTGTAATCTCTAGATCAACTGAACCGATTTAGATGAAATTTTGTAAAACGATAGTTTGAGACTCTGGGAAGGACATAGGATACTTTTTATCCCGGAAATCTTAAAGGGGTGAAAATGGGGATGAAAGTTTGTATTGGGAAGCAAGCTAGGGTCAAACTCAAATGAAGGGAGGGTGAGTCGCTAGTGTATTAATAAATACTATCAGATAGACTATGAGCTGGAGTAACAACAACATAGGCTACTGCCTACTGGCACTTAGTCTAATTATTAGTACCTAGTAATTAATACATCAAGAAAGTAATTTCCTTGAGGTTAATATATTATTTTTACTTGCCACAAGTTTCACGACGTAAATCTTTATCTCTGACTTCTTCTTCGATTTCTTTTGTTTCCTCTTTTGAATTGTTATTATTCTGAAAATGTGTATGCGTTTATAAAATAGTATTTATTATATGACTAAAAAAAATAAAAATAACAAAAGCTTTACAAAAGTTAAAACAATCTTATAACATATTATAAACATACTATAATTTATTAAAATAAAGTGTAAAAAAATGTACTACAAAATGATGTACCAACAGTGGGTTTTTGGTTATTGTTGGCGAGCTCCAAATCTTTTTGCTCCTTCTTGCGATATCGTCTCTCCAAATAGCCTTCGTACAAAGATGCGACGAGCATCCATATTGTCACGATAATCATCGCCGCTCTGGTATGGAACATAAAATAAGATATTTAAGAAAATAAATACTAAGTACCAATAAACAGCCATATTAAGATAACATTTTAAAAATTTATTAGTATGTCAATTTGTTAAAAAATACACAAGATGATATAGAATGTGTAATAAATAGCGGTATTTGTGACAAATTGCGGTGTAATAGCCATCGCACACCCATTAATCACAATTACGGACTATGATGAAATTTCATACTTAGGTCTGATTTATTACCAATGGAGAATATAATTTATAGTGATGGAGCTTGAATTTATAGAGAGTTTATTGTCTTTTTTGGTAGAGTGAAAATTTATGGAAAAGGCACAGTTTAAGAATATAAATTTGCATTTTATTGTACTAACAATAATTTATTATATGTCCGTAAAATTACATCCAAATGTCCATCCAAATTGATCGCTTTCAAAATCGTTTTCGAAGATATTATTAAATAACTGTTTTTTTCTCATCAGCAATTGTATTGGTTATAAAGAATAATGCCACTATTTGGAAACAATAACAAATGAGGATCAGTATCCATTGACGATTCAATTATAAGCGTGTCAAGACGTATTAGACCAACTTCAAAAGAGGATAACAGTGATCATGAATATATGTACAATGATTTTTGTATATATTAGTGAATTTTGAACCGATCTTCATAATATTTTTTTAATAAATAAAATAATCTCAGGAATATATGTCACCCCAAGAATTAAATAATTATCTGTGGGTTTATATATTGTCATAAGTCATTTTAGTAAAGTCGGCAAACATTTTTAGTTAAAAAGTACTTATTGGCTTTACTTTTTTTTCTATACATGCTTAGTACTAAATAAATTTAAAGTAAGATACGAAACAAAATCGAAGTCAAATTCATTCTGAAACGTACGTTCTTGATACACAGTATTTTAATCAACTTAAAAGCGAATGTTCGACGTTTTTAATATTATTGTAAAACAACATACTGGCATTTGTGTATCTGCTACGAAAGCTATAAAAGCTTTAGCTGTTTAGTTAACAAAATGGCGCTCTTATCCCACTATCAGAAGCAAGATGGTTATTATGTGAGCAGACCCTGAACAAAGCAATTTAAAATAACGAGCCTGCTGCAGACGATGCAACAAACAACTTGGCAGATTGTATCTGGATTACGCTCATACACTGCGAGTACAACGGTATCAATGTTGGGTGTTGGTTTCTTTAGAGTTTTTGATCTATTAAATGGTTTTTTTTTAATTTAATATGTATTATATGATCTGTAGTTTAAACCGTTAGCAATGTGCGTGTACCATAATCTATAACGGGGTCCTTTCATTAGTGTCCGGGAAATACAGCTGGGTGCAAAGCCAAGAAACGCACTGGGAAGGGACCCACTTCGGTGGATGGTGTGTGTGCAGGTTACATCTGGTACATCTCTGGTATGTAGCAGAGTAGACTATTGGAGTAACCCCATGATTTTTGTGGTCTGCTTTGGCAGACCAACCGTAGTGGCGTCGTGGTTGAGTGCGTAAGCGATCTCGCGACGCCCCATTAAGACGGGGAGGTTTTATTGGGTCTTAGTGGGTAGTCCTGGCTTCTCTAGCCGGTGAGTACACATAAATACTTGTACTAGAGTTCGCCGAGTGGTCGAACTTCGACCATGATTGTTATTGATTAATTTTATTTATAAAATTAAAGCTCGTCAATAGCTATTACACTAAAACTAAAAATAAACATGTCGGTTCAGAAACAAAATGTTTATTTTAATTTATTTAATGTATTTCTAATGTATTTTATATAAAAATATTAGCATTTTCTTCTCTATATAAACTATAAATGTGGGAAATTTACCATCTACGACTGCGTACCACTAACCATCAGGTGAAACGTAGTCAAGCACTAATTCAGAATACTATAAAGAAAAATACGCCTCCGTCCGCGCAATATAATCTATATGCCAGTTAATTTAAAATTAATATTATGTTTATATATATATATATATATATATATATATATATATATATATATATATATATATAAACTTATAGAACTTACCCAAGTATATGCATTTTGGGGTCAGCCATTAAAGAGTAAGAGCCGGGTACAGCACGTACATAAAGTGTCGTAATCTTCGCATCGATGCCCACTAAAGCAGCCGCAGTGCTGGCCATTTCTTCTGCTCCATCCAACAACGTCTTAACGGCATCTTTACTGCAAGAAGCAGGCATACATTGACCGACCAACATCGGTCTCGTCTGTGGAGAATAGATTCATTTAAAATTAATCATGTTTGAATCTCAAGAGCGAGAATACTTCATTGTAGTTTTTTGGGTCTTGAAAAACTTGATCCTTCTTATAAATAAATTAATACTAATTAATTTTATAAAGGGTTAATTTTGAGAAGAAAAGTATGTTTATATTTTTCCTGCAAAACTTTAATATTAAGTTATAATAAAGTGCGTCAGAGAAAGGCTCGTTATAAAGAAAAAAATA
The DNA here is from genome assembly GCA_951806755.1 of Brenthis hecate. NCBI lineage: Eukaryota > Metazoa > Arthropoda > Insecta > Lepidoptera > Nymphalidae > Brenthis > Brenthis hecate. The sequence goes on from OX638264.1 coordinate 3,120,588, forward strand.
AAAAAAATAAACAGACACTGACGGAACTTAATACATATTTATATAGTTCAATTATGATTTGATTTGATTGAGGAGATAGGATATACATATGTATGTAGGTACTTATGTATAAAAATAAACTTTTAAATTTCGTATCTACTTTTTGCTGTACTGTATATATATATATATATATATATATATATATATATATATATATATATATATATATATATAGTATTATTTAACAAAATCATACATATAAAGGAATTGTAATATACCACATTTTACATTAGATAAAAAAGCCGTAATGTAAAAGAATGCCATAAATTGTGATTTCATACGTTCGAAAAAGATTGCTCAGTGGAATTTAACGCCAGCTCGTATAAAATATTTAACTATATTGCCCCTACAAATGACTTGCCAATAAAAGCAAATGTGATCAATAAGTCATAATCGTTAACGTCCTATACACACGATGTATCATATAAAATAGAACAAAAATAGACTTTGCTGGTCGCAAATGGTCGCGAATGGAGTAATTAGTGTCGCAAGTGTGCCTCTATGCAACTTTATCATGTATTCTATTGTATACAGTTCAATAAACTGGGTAAAAGTGGTCGGGGAACTTTGTATGAATTTATTGCAAGCTCGGGAAACAAAACTTTTAATATAAAAGTCATGTTGCGAAACATTCTGAGTTATTTACGTCGAAAAACATTGTCATGTCAGCAATTTTGCTTTGAGCGTGTCTGCAGTACTAATAAAACACGAATACTATTTATATTTATTGTGACATTATATCCTTACTAGCGACTCACCCTCGCTTCGCTCGGGTTCGTCCCTAGCTTGATTCCCCGTACAAATTTTCACCCACATTTTCACTCCGTTTAGGGATGATTTCCAGGATAAAAAGTATCCTATGTGCTTTGCAGGGTCTCAAACTATTTTCTTACCAAATTTCATCTAAATCGGTTCAGAAGATCCAGAGATTACCCCTACAACGTCACAAACTCACAAACTTTACCTCTTTATAATATTAGTATAGATTAAAAATTATCAATTATTATTTTATGTAAATGCTACGACAGTGCATATAATAATATTATAATAGCCAATAATGCCGAGTGCATGACTAGCTATCATAATACCAGATATAAAGATAGAATATTAAAATCATTCAAACAAAGATCATGGATTCAGTTACGTATGTACCTAACGCAAGCCAAATAGTAGATATTACAGGCCACTGGCTGGTGTTATATGGGAAAATCACAAAACTATGTAGCATTTTTGTTAAATTTGAAAATCCAAGGAAATCATAAAAATCAAGCAATTACGATATCGACACGCATATAAAGGGATAGCACTTAATAGCATTACAATTAATTGGATTGGAAGGCAAATAAGGCGCAGTGTTTAATTGATATTCATTGTACACTATACTGTATAGTGATGTCTACCGCACTATAGCTTACACGTGCGAACTATGAACAATCTGGTGATCGTGGTAAACACCTACATGGCCTATCCAAACATTTACCCAGTGCCAAATTCTCACTGCATAATATATATATATATATATATATATATATATATATATATATATATATATATATATATATATATATATATATATATATATCAGTCTAAACTATTATAATTGCGAAAGTTTGTGTGTGTGGGAGAGAGTATTTGTTTCTGATTTATATTGAAACGGCAGGACAGATTTGAATGAAACTTAGTACACAGATAGATTATGAGCTCGAATAACATATAAGCTACTGTTAGATACCTATGTACGCTATTCCGCCATATGTGTACATAATATGTATTAGTCATGGTCAATTGTACTTCCATGTATTTTGTCGAGGTTTTCACAAATTCCTAATAAAGGCACCAGAAGATGTTGCGTTAATTAATTACCTGTGGTATATGCTCTCCATCAATAGTGAGGTTAACCCTGGCCACATAGAACGAGGTGGCAAAGGGTGGTGTCTGTGCATAGTACTGTTTGAGCTGCAGATCGCGGCACGCATTCCATGAGCCCAGCCAGAAGTCGTTACCGAACAAGACGTTGGGACTATAATGGCCTGATGAGTCGAATACTGAAAGAAAAAATGGTAATTAAATATTGTGAATGAAATTTAAATTAAAATGTTCTAATTTTGTAACACGTTTGACTTAGTTTGTAGCAGGGTATGAAATTATCAAGATAAATATATCTTTTGATAATTATCGCGATAATTTTAAGATAATTATCTGATAATTATCTGATAATTATGAAACAGATGTAAACTTAGCAATCCTTGTGTAGGTATTGGTATTTGACTAATTGCCTATCACAATTTACGTTAGAATAAATTATACACTTTTAACAATCAAGGTAATTTTTTAATATTATTATTTTTTCATTATTTTGACATATACAGACTTGGAAATAAAAACAGAATAAATTTAACCAACTATATAGACACTATTTAATTAATTAAAGGTCACTACTGCCCACTACACCGTCTCATACCATGACAGTGCTAGGACCGTGTCAGGCAAAAAAATATTCTTTGTAGTAAAAATATGAGACTATGATCAAGATCTTTCCGTCACCGACCAACACCGTTGCGTGCCGTGCATGGAAAGTTAACAATAATTGTCGGCAAGAATATTTTGCCGGTGCCGATACGCTCCGTGCCTGGCATGCGACGTTGCCGAACCGGTGCGCGCGGACGGCGAAACAGTGAGCGAAAGGGTTATAACTGCGAATGCTGACCGTTCTAAGCCCGTTATAAACGTGTTGTCGTTTGTCTTCTAGTGATAATATTTTCTTTTATTTATTTTTTTAAAACGGCGAGAATAACGTGGTGATCGACTGATGTTATTCTCTTTCTTCCTCGTCTAAAACAATGGCTATCATTGTTAATTCTCTGTCGGACAAGTTTCTAATAGCCATAGTATAGGTATAGGAAATAATTTTCGTAACAAAAATATTCACTCGCTCTTCCTGACGCGGCTGCCTTACGCAAAAACACAGGTGAACTACTACGACTGAGAAAACGGGAACTATACGTATATGGCACGCGGATGATACGCGGATGATACGAGAATGTTACGTTCTAGTGGGCATAGTAGTCCGTGTCGCTTGTTTCCGTGCCTGATACGTTCATAGCACGGTCATGGTATTCACATACGGTGTTATAAGCATACTCCTTAATGAGTGGAATATCATCCTCATCCTCCTCAACTGCATTAACTCAGTTTGCTGATTGAGTTTCTTGAGCTGATTGAGAGAGTTCAGTTTGCTGATTGACTCTCGATTTGAAGAATTACAAATTAAATATTTTCAATTATATTTATCAATGATAATTATTAACCCATATTTATCATTTTCAATTCATTTCAATTCAATTCAATTCAATTCGGTTCGGTTCGGTTCGGTTCGGTTCTGTCCGGCTCGGTTCAGTTCGATTCGATTCGATTTTAGAAAAAGGATATATATATATATATATATATATATATATATATATATATATATATATATATATATATATATATATATATATTCTTTTCATTTATAGAATTAGAAAGGAATAGACAAATGTAAAAACATATTTTATTAGTTAAAATTTTTTGTAAAACAATAAAATGTTTTATTCGAGTAGTGACAATTTAATATTCTTATAAGTATTCGTCACAGTATACTGTGACGTGACTAATAACTTTGAAAACATCGATCTGATAGAGTGGCTTGAATATTTCATTTATAACTTCAAAGGGTAAAGTTTACTGCGGGTCGCGAGTCATGTCGAACTTATGAATATAGCATGAAGTAGTACTTTAGCGCTTTCACCACTATTGATATAAACAAGTTCACATATTCCCAACTTTTGACTGCAGTATATATTTTTGTAAAAACCAGCTCTAACTGCGGAAGGGATGTCGATCATTATTATTATTATTATTTCCTGATAACTAATATTAGAATATCTTTCCAATTACAGTATTGAATCTGACAACGATCAATATTTTTCCCAGAATTGATCTTAAACAGGATTTTGAAAAATATAAACTAAAATTTAATGTATTTTTGTTTATTAGACATCCATCCTCTATCACAAGAAACATTTGACCATTTGAAACATTTTACCACTCAGAATGTATATTGCAAAATAGATTTTTATTGTCTATTAAAATTTCAAATTCATATTAAGATGTATGAAATATTTTTTTCTGCAAAAAAAAAACGGAGGTACGTTTTCAGACCTAAATATATATTACCTAATACTTACTCTGTAATAGCCTATGCCACTTCAATATCGAATCCATCTCTATATCACTGTTCCAAGCAACCATCAACGTCATCCACGATTTCAAAATCCCGTAAACACGGATTGACAGATAGATGTGATCCATCTGCCAATTCGTGTTTACAGGATGTTATTTTAAATAAACTGACTGTGAGTAACTTAATATTTGAATAGAGAGAAAAAAAAATTGAATTGCTTAATTGTTTATAAATAGAATAGCATTATACTAGTATTCGTTTAATACCGGATTCCTTCTATCAGAAAATTCTTCATCCAGTGAAAAGCTCACTTCACATTATAGGTGGTATAATCTTTACAGCCTACTTTCACGTTTCGTAAAAATTACAGCCTCTTCGAATCTTTATATTTCTTTAAAAATCTATAGTACAGATTTATAAGATCACAAAAATATGTGCATGAAAATTTAACCATTTTTATTTAATCATCCATAAATTTTTAAGTGCCTCTGTAAACTGATTGCAGTTATTAAAAAAGGCAATTTTACACAAATATTAATTTAAGCTAATGTAAATCTTACTTGTATTTCCTGTTATTTATGCCTTAAGCCATTTATTAAATTGGTGAGTTATGGGCCGCGAAAATGAGCATCTTACGGCTCCCGTGTACAAAGTCTATAAATATTTCTTATAGACGACGAGACCCGACCGTGATTACATTTATAAAATGTTTAGCGTTTAATGTTGCAACTGTTTTATTCAGAATCGATACGAAAACGCGACTCAAGGAGTTTACTTTAAACCATTCATAATGAATATTCAAGGAAGTATTGTCCGTGATAAGATACTATGATATAATAGCTGTAGTTTTTTTTTACTTCTTTGTTTTTGTTAAAATATAGGACTGGGCTCGTAACCTATTGAAACACAGTTAGAGTTTTTATACGAGTGACATTCATTATTTATATTTTTAAAAAGGCCAATATACATTAAAAACTTATTTTGATAAAAAATAACAATACCAACTATGAAGGATTAGTAGATATAAACTGTACATTAATATGATGTGAGAAAAGGTTTTTTTTATATTTTACTAGTATTTATGCTGCACAATTTTAACTTGTTTTAGAGGTCAATGTCATTTACAGCTTGCTGTACGCGATGATTTGCTTTATGATCTATGTTTTTTTTTTTAATATCACGAGTTATTCTTGAACCTGTGACAACTGATATGTGGATCATCAAAAATGATAATTTATTCAAAGTAACGTCGGGAAACAAAAAATGCAAATAAATCCACGACAAAATCCGAAAAGATAGTTTTATTTAAAATGTCAAATTCATTCAAAGTCAAAATTTAAAAAAAAATGATAGAGGATATTTTGGGTTAATCGGGAATTTTTTCAAGTTGACTTTAAGAGTTTTACGATTATTATTAGTTCGTCTATATATATGTAAGTTCTACACACTACCATAATAAGCCGAAGTTAGTTACGATGATTGCGGACTAACTAGATATATGTACATGCATGCAAGAGAAAATCAATTATTATCATTATAATATATAGATTGGAATGGCATTATATATAGATTGGCAGTGGTAGCCCAGTGGTAGCGCGCTAGCTTGGAAAACCGAGTGAAGCGGGTTCAAATCCCGGGTCTCGCACCTCTGATATTTTCATCTGCGAATCATGTCTAACATGATTACCATTTGCCTCACGGTGAAGGAAAACATCGTAAGAAACCTGTATGTCTGAGAGAATCTAGCAAATTTTCGAAAGACATGTGAAGTCCAACCCACACTTAGCTAGCGTGGTGGACTGTGGCCTGATTCCCCTCGTATTAAAAGGAGGCCCGTGCCCAAGAGTGGCACTTTAAAAAGGGCTGAATAGAGATATATGTAGATAGAAGTATTGATTTTATGATTACTACTGATACATAAATGATTCATAACTGACATATAAATATTAAAAATAAAAATAAATATGAGCTGGTTAATTATCTTGTCTGATCAGTTTGATTTATTCTTATAATCTATCTTTCATCCATCCAAGATGTCACGGCGATTTTGATGTATTGCCATTGTACAATATTCTATCGGTTTAGGTGGGATGATACAGAAGGGTACAGTGTGTAGAGTACACATAATAAAGTGGGAAGAAAGTACAACTAACTTTTTATCAAAATTGAGTTATATAATATTTGAAATGTGGAAAAAGTTGCACCTGAGATATGCTTTATTTTTATAAATTCTCATGAATAAGATCTACGAAGTTTCAAAGTGCCAAAATTGAATTTATTAAAGAATTATTTGACTAGGTTGAAATTTTATTATTTATCTCATTCATAATTCCACTCTATAAATGAAAGATAGATAAAGTAGATGTGCCTTATTATTTTAGTTTTCATGTATCCTTTAGAAAATTTAATGAAAAAATAAAAAAAAAATACAATTGACCTGTTCGTTTAAGTAAGTATTTTTAGCTACTCGAATTAGTTATGTAATGTCAAACTACTGTTATGAAAATGCGAAAGATTGTATGTTTGTCAGATGTAGACTATGACCTAACAAAACACAGGCTACTGTAGTTAGGCATCTAGTTTTGATAATAAATGTTAAAGCGCTAAAGTGTATTTTTTCTACAATTAAATACAAGTTTTCTCAAAATTTATATAATGTTACATGTAGGTACTTTTTTACATTATGATTTGGCATTGTTTTAAGTTTAAAATTTACCTTATATTAAAAAAAATCGCTGTCTTATACTCTATTTATGTTTTTTGATTAACTAAGTCAAAGAAATAGTAGATTTGAAATCTTTAGTTTTCCATACAGAATGCTAAATGTGATCTAAACACAAATCTTCTACAAAAGCTTCTGAGTAAGAGTTTTCGAATAATTGAGTTAAATACATGAGTATATGTATGATACAAAGTATAATTGATCATGCTGTTCTACTTTTGGATCAACAAGTTTAAACATTTTTCAAAAACATTTCAATTTCAACTATACCTGAGCACGAGGTGAATATAAATTACGTTTAATATTATAGGAAACTTTAAGGTAACATTCTGTTCCAATGCAGCTCCAGGGTGAGGATAAAAGTTTTATCGTTAACTAGTTCTTGTTCCATCTAGTGTATAAATTACTTATACCTAGTAAATGTCATAATCTCACAATATCGAATATACTTTCACTTATGTGGTGTGTGAGTGAAAATTTGTAATTTATTTTTACAAGAATTTCCTTGCTTTGATATTATTTTTGGCTTACTTATGTAACTTAGATGATATTGCATTGCAATAAAATTTTATCAGAAGCTAATCTATGAAGGAAGCTGAAAGCCACATAACTGGATTAAGGGGAGGGAATATGGCTTTGCAGTCCCGAGGCCTTGACAATAGAAATTTGTAGGTGTCTAATTTCGTTTGCGTAAAATTTGTAAAATACATAAATGAAAAGGCAAAAAATTTTTTTTGTAACATTAATAGACCGAGCTCGCACAATTTTAAATCTTACTCTGGGTAGTCATAGTAATAACAACTGAAAATATATATCTAGCTCATCCTGGTTGGGCTCGTTACAATACTTTAACATTACTTTTTTACTTTTTTACTTTAACATTATAATAAAACTGTAGAGGTCGAATGTCTGTACATAGAAAAAAATGCCAAAAACCGAGTCAGGGGGATGTAATAAGACAAATAGAACAAATTCAGATTCTTTCCAATTTTTTTGTTTCTCTGTCTGTTTGTTTGTTTGTACGGGCTAATCTCCGAATCTATTGGACTGATTTAAATGAAATTTTGCATGGTGGTACCTTATATGCCCGGGCAACAACTTCAATACTTTTTATCCCGGAAAATTGAATAGTTGCCGAGGGATAATTAAAAAACTATAATAACTTATACAGTTTAGTAAACAACAACTTATGCACCTACTTTAGTAAAATTTGGCATGCGGATACCTTATATTGCCGGTCAAACAACAGGTCACTTCTTATCCCGGAAAAATGCATTCATTTCCCGTGGGAACTAATAGATCTCTATTAGTGTTTTTCTAGAGGCGAACCCGAGCGAAGCGATGGTGAGCCGCTAGTTATAAAAAATAATTATCTGCCTATTTTAAGGGATGAAATATACGAGTATATAATATTTCGATGTTTTTGTAAACCAGAGATGAAACTTCTATGAAGCTATATTTCTATCTACGTCCATTACATGAAATAATGGAGGGATAGGTTCTTAATTTATACATATAATAAAATTGTAACCAAGCCGAATCTGTACATTAAATATTTTTTGGAAAATCTTATTGAAATAGACTTTATTATCGATACAGAGGCAGAATCTTTAGTTTTTAGAATTTTTGTCTGTCTGTCTGTCTGTTACCGCATCACAGAAAAACTAGTGGAGGGATTTTGATGAAATTTGGTATGGTGATAGCTGGTTATCCGGGTCAACATATAGGATACTTTTTACCGTGGGAAAATGTCTCATTTCTGAGAAAGAATACAAAAACTGCAATGTAAGAGTATACTTTTACTAATACTATGTAAAACCTAAGAATTTGGTTTTTGGTCATCTGAAAGCGGGCGGAGGCGCGGGCAATGCTAGTATTTGGCATAAGACAGCACTTACACTAGCTCCTCATTTAAGTGGAAACGACGTCGTAACATTATTAATGACAGCCATACGGAACGTCACATCAAAGGTTTTAATAAAATTTCCCTAGCGTCTTTAATATTTCACGGAAAGTCACGAGAACATAAATTGCTGACGACATTGTGGTACTTAGGCTATATTAATTTAGGAAAATTACCGAATTTTGATGTACTGTGACCTTTAACTCGTGTGTAGTTTATTATAATATTAAGGATTCTTTAGAAACTAGAATTAATTTTTAGAGTAGACTAGAGTTTTTATATTGGGAGACAATGAATACAGGGTAAATCTATACATATAATAAAATTGTAACTAAGCCGAATCTGTGCATTAAATATTTTTTGGAAAATCTTATTTAAATAAACATTATTATCGATACAGAGGCCGAAACTATAGTATTTAGTATTTTTGTCTGTCTGTCTGTTACCGCATCACAGAAAAACCTCTGGAGGGACTTTGATGAAATTTGGTATGATGATAGCTGATTATCCGGGTCAACATATAGGATACTTTTTACCGCGAGAAAATATCTCATTTTTGAGAAAAAATACAAAAACTGCAATGTAAGAGTATACTAATATGTAAAACTTAAGAATTTGGTTTTTGGTCACTGAACGGGATCGTCGGGTCGGAACGGGAGGGTCGGGCGGAGCCGCGGGTGTAATGTGTATGTGTATAAGCCTCCCCGATACCTATATATTGTACGACCTGTTATAATTAAGAGAGTATTAAACGAACCTTGGAGCCAAACAGTTGTCTCATTTAGTTCCCGCATTACACGGGAAATGCTAGTGCATATTATTTATTTATTATCTTTCATTAAAAACTAGTTATTCGGCTTATCTTTGATCAGGTATAGATGTACATGTGTCACATATACTAACGTACATCTACACATATATATCCACATAACTCCTGTCTGCTACCTATTGTTTTTAGACAAGTTTACAATCTATATAGGCTTACAGATCAAAAAGTCCTAAAGCAAGAAAGTTAATAATGTAGTAATTCAATATCGAGACCCCTATAATATATTCTAAATAATGTTTGGAAAGCGAGGAAATGTATCATTCAATAATAAAACCTAGAACATAATATACATGTATATTTATCATCAGTACGCACAACCGACATCGCTACACATATTTTATATACCTGTTACCCTGTACCCTTGTCAGTGTCGCGGCTAAGTGATGTTGCTGGAGTCGGTTTCCCTAAGAGATACAGAGATACTCGTACATACATACAATTCAAGGAAATTGAAAACTTCTTATGAATACAAAAAGAATAATTAATCAATAACAAAATAAACTAAATGTTTTGACATATAATGTTTACACCTCTAGGTAAATTTCTAAGAAATCTAATAAACTACTTATCCGATCTTAATGAAGTTTTTTTTTTCAAAATGTGTGTTTTGTTCTAACTCAAAAGATAGAATAGTTTTCATCCCGATTATTTGCTTTTTTTATTGTAAAATTATGGTATGACATATATATATATATATATAATATATATATATATATATATATATATATATGTTATACCTGGGAAATTTTAGAATCTACCGTACAGTGTCATGACTTATTTATTACTCAAAAATTATGAGATGTATCATAAGGATGAAAGTATTTTAACACTAATTCGATTCACTTACGGCACAAATTTTTGATGTCTCCAAATTAACGAAAAGCAGATAATACTGTGGTATCTTAATTTTTGATATATGTGCAATACTATTTAAAATTAAATTTGTATTATTATTTAAAATTGATATTTGTGAATGAAAATTTGTAAATGAATGGAGCGTTCATTTGTAATTCTCTCACAAGATATTATGCAATAAAATATGTATGTTACAGATAATGACATGGAATTACAGTAATCTCATGGACACTTAAAGCTATTTAAATTAAATATGTGTAATAAAGAGCTTTGTAATCTTGTAGGGTAATCCAAGGTATATGGCCAATAAATTAATTCATAAAGATAATAACTATAATATATATATATATATATATATATATATATATATATATATATATATATATATATATATATATATATATATATATAATGCAACAATGTATGCAAGCTTTTATCCTACCTAAGCTTAATTAAAATCAGAATTAGTTTATTTGTATGTTAACACACGCTCAACTAATCTGTCGACTACATATATCGAAAACATCTTAAAGTTATTTGAAATGAAATGAAATGAAATAAACTTAATTCAATTAGATTTATTACAAGTGCTTTTGAATCGTCAATTTAATGAAAGCGTCAGTGTAGTCAGTCCGTGAGGAAGCTACCACCGGCTCGGAAAGCAGTTCTGCTGAGAAAAACCGGCGAGAAACTCAACAGTTGCTCTTTTAAATATGGAAGTTTTTTGAATTTATATGTTTAGTTTTTTTTTAATTTAGAATTGGTACCGACGGTAGAACTCTGTCAAGCCTGAGGAGTTCAACTGGATGGTATCACCCCTTTATCTATTTCTTCAGCCAAGCAACAATGATTTCATTGTTGAGTTCCGGTTGAAGGATAAGGTAGCCAGTGAAATTATAGGCAAGAAAGCTATATTATCGTCTTAGTCCTCACAGACGCACCTGCACGAACCGTACGTGTTATGGGCGACAGGTAGGTACCGCTTTCCATCAGGTGTGCTGTCTGCTTGTTTATCATTGAGCACCATAAAAAAAAATAGAATTTGTATTATTAAAGTGAGAAAAATTTTAGAGAATAAGTGTAAGTGCACTATTTTGCAATAGGCTAATGCAGTGGACGTTCTCCGACGTGTCGGCGGCGTGTCGCGTGCAGTCACGGCCGGCCGTTGCCCTAAATTGCGGTCAAATAATAAATTCTTTATTTATACTATTAAGACGCAAAATGAAAAGGAAATATATGAAAATTCATTGTCATTACTATTGTTTGTTATGTTTTTTTTTTGTTATAAATAGGCAAAGACATAACAGTTCAGTACCTTTTTCTCCTCCATTTGTCAACCAATTTTCTTTTTTTTTTTTGTTCATACCGACTTACGTATTCTTCTCTACATATATGGTCGCTAGCAGATTGGATATAGAGTTAGGTTTTATTCACGCTATTATTAACTGACATGCACAGTTCAGCACAGTTGCATCAAGTCCTGGTTGCAGGGTTAGGCTAAAAGAGTTATTATGTTTTACTGTGCACAAATTATCATTTCAGAGTTAGATATTTCTGTGAGACATACAGCCCATAAAGTATTTGATCCAATACCATGTCGCTGGTCGTATTGGAAACATTCGGGAGTAGATTGCCCCCATGACGAAAAGTCATTTAAGAGGACACACATTTTTATTTCGAGGTTTCTTAAATTATTTACTACAGAAATATACTATTAAAAGGTGTATATCCTTTCTTTATTTTTAAACATTTGTTATATGGTTAGTAGATAAAAGCCTCCTCATTGTTATCGTAGGTTAAATCTCGTTTTTGTAATATTAAGTTTTATTTGTATATGCATGCTGTCTCTGCATCTAGAAAAATGCAATCCCGTGTATTAATTTTGTAAGTAATTGTTATTTTTTACATGTGTTTGATTGTTATTTGTTTTGTGGACTAATAAACATAAATACATAAATAAAACATTATTGTTCCTTTAAAAAAAATGTAATATTTACAAGTATATTGCGTGTTCGCGCATGCGTAGTCCGGTAGTCAGCATAGACCAATTCTGATTTTAAATTCAATTGAATTGCTTATATAGACTTTTGTATTTTTTATTGACATTTTTAACAAGGAAACAAGTAAATCGTGTTGGAAGTTGTATAAACTATCTAAAATTCTCGATTTACTCTTGGCCCAACCCTGTGCCAATGCCTTACAGTGAACTTTTACAATAAATAATTGATATCGCACCCAAATCACTTTTCTCCCATCTCTACGTAGGAGAACCCTATGTTCAGCAGAAGAAATAACGCTAATAATTATAATGACGACGAAAAATAAATTAAATTTCTTTAAAAGTATTTTTTTAAATTGAATAAATCAATTGACTGAAATACATTTAGTACAATCGTGTATTTAATGTTAAATTATCTTTAAATATTTTAGTAAATGATACTAAGAAACCCTTTTTACCAACCCCTAACATAGTTCAAAGTAATGAATATACATAAAGGAAAAGTATTATATAGTGTATCATATATATATATATATATATATATATATATATATATATATATATATATATATAATGCAATCTAATACCGACTTCGCAGATATTCGATATAAAATTTAGAAATATCATAAATTACAAATAGTATAAGTTACGGTATCGTTACAACGTAAATATCGATTTCTACGCAACCAGAATTGCGACGCATGCCGGCTTTTAGTTTAGCAATATGTTAATTATTATTACACTTGCCATTTGTATAATTTTTAATATTTCACGTACTAATATTATTCACCAAACAAACCATCTCCATATTTGATTATGTAAGTTGTGACTTACTAACACTATACTATTAAAACCACATCGATCTATTAAACGATTATTAAATTAAAATAAAGCTAAAACAATGTAAACTTAAATTAACTTACATATACAAAAACTAAATGTGGCTTTCTAAACTACAAAAAATATATAGTATAGTAATAAATATATAATGTCCTATATAAATCATATAAAAGCCTAAAATTGTTAAGCGATAAATTTTACTCAGTGCCGCTGTTCTCGGAAACGTGAAAGATAAATGAACTCATTTAAAAAGTTATCGGACATTGAATTTTGATGCTTGAGAGAAAAATTAATTTATATGAAATCAAATATCACTTTAAGCATTTACTTTATTATGCATTAACCAAATCGCACCTGAAGAAAGTATATCTAATTATTAAAAATATGTTTAAATTGCTTACTAACTTAACCTAGTGTTAAATTCCTTTGCAAACTAAGCAAATACATATAAATAAAAAAATTAATTAAATAAGATTTAAGCGAATACTAATAAAATCAATTTAGATTTAGTATACTATTTTCATCATATGAAATAGTATAGTTTTTAAAATGACTGTAATACAAAAGGAAGAAAATTACAGAATTTTTCGTGAGCAACACCAAACTCAGTATGGAATGCCCACAATATGTTCCTAATCCGCCGACTTATTTATTCACTAGAATCTACGAGTAGTAAAGTCTGACTACGACATAATATAAGAATTTTCAATGTTCGTACTGAATATAAATAAACTTTTCTGGCTTTAAATATTTTGTACTGTATATAATTACTTCAGAGTTCAAACCCTAGTGCATGCCATGCAATAGGAAGGATCTATTGCGGCTTTGTGCATGTTTAACTTTTGTTATTAAAAAAGCTCTTATCATTTAGTCTTTAATTTAACTTTATATATTTGTATCTATCTATTCTATACTTTAAATGAACTATATGTATATTTGACGTCGTAGTTATCATACAATTATTTAAAATACTATCCAACCGGTACATTTGCTTTTGATTTGGTTAAACTTTTGCTTTTGAATACACAGTTATATGCGATTGTGTACTATTGTCCTATGTTACGTGTACGTTTCCTCTATTCATCTCTATTATTTGATTATATTAGAATTCAATCGCCTTTTTCTCATATCGTCTTATAAACAGCTCATACATACCTCCTTCAGTCGCCGTCTTCCCATATCCATTGACTGTCATATATGATGAACATTTTTTTAATTTTTAGTCCATGGAATTGTGAATAGAAATTTATTTTTTTAATTTTTTGTAAGTTATACATACATTTTTATGTAACGTCGCACGCGGGTGATAATTAACATAACTCTATCAAAATATTTACACAAAATATTTATATTTTAATCAAGTTTTGATTATAATTTATTTACATATGTGTTTATTTTGTGAAGTAGCACAAAGTAGTTTTAAATGGTATTTTCATAAAATTATCAGACATAGTAGAAAGAGCCTAAAAACTATTAATATTTGATGCGAAACTTAAAATTAACTCTTATATCTAACACCAACAGCCGCTAACTAGTAAGTAATGACACGTTCTAACTGTTATATTATGTTACATAGAATTTCTAAGCGACAAATTTTATGGTATATGTGAGGGAAATTCTCGTCAAACTGGTTCAAGGCGGCCGAATGTGTGAATGAAGAAATGAATCGTTCACTTTCACGGATTACTTATGAAATTGGCGATTTACATTACCCGGTGTAGTTTGCGCAAGAGTAGTACTGCGGGCGTAGTGTATATATAGGACTAGCGAGTACGTACTCGTTATGTCATACTTAACTGTTGCCCAATGCCTATTTAACGCACCTGTGTTTCATCTTCCATATTTTTTATCAAATTAAATGTTACGCATTCCATATCTCTACCATGTGAGTTATTATCTAAATTGTTTCGAGTCACCGGTTTTATGGCTTGTTGCGGTGTAATACTTGTAAAGATTATAGTAAGTTTGTATGTAACGGAATTGGGTCAGTCTAACCTAAATAATTCATGATGAAGTTTATCTTCTTGTGGAACTTTATAATACATTAGCGACTCACCCTCGCTCCGCTCAAGTTCGTCCCTAGTTACGCTTTAAGGTTTAGTATAGATTTCTCAGAGATCAGATATTTTATTGCAGTAAAAAGTATCCTATATATTGAGGCGGATATCCAGCGGATAAATCTGTCCAATGTTTTTTCCCGATGTGTTCCCAAACAGACAGACAGACAGCCAGACAAAAATTTTAAAAACTATAGATTTGGCCTCTGTATCGGTAATAATGACTATTTCAATAAGATTTAATGTACAGATTTGACTCTAGTACAATTTTATTATATTTTGTGTTATTTGGTAATAAAGCCGGCTTCTAAGTTTCGGTGTAAAAATGGCTATGGTAATTTATTCTATTTATTAATATGATATAATGAATTTATAATCTTATGAAGTTATGTAGTTTTTTTTCTCTTTATAGTTATGTTGTTAAAGAGAGATATAAAATAAATATAAATAAATATGTTGGGACATTACACACAGCACCATCTAGTTCCATGGTAAGCTACGAGGCCTGTGTTATGGATACCAGATAGTTGATACACTACACATATATAACTTTAAATACATACATATTATAAATATAAACACCCATGACTGGAGTACAAACATTCGTCATCAAACAAATGAATGCCCCCAGCGGGACTCGAACCCGCGACCGCTGGCAACAGCAAGTAGGATCACTACAAACTGAGCCAAACGTGTCGTCGAGATATGCCTATTAGTTAAATCTAAACTAAGAACGTATCCACACTAAGTTGGTCATCTTATATTAAAAGAGCTCAAGGAAACGATATAAGATCTCAAAAGCTTATCATGCTCGATCCCTATTCAGTACTCCTTCAACGATGCCTTTCGTTTGTCTTCGTTTGACGTGTCTATGTGTGTCTGTGTGTGTGTCTGTCTGTGGCATTGTAGCTTTCGAACGAATGAACCGATTTTGATTTTGTTTTTTTTTTTATTTGAAATATGAATTAGTCGGGAGTGTTCTTAGGTATGTTTGACGAAAATCGGTCCAAGATGGTCGGGTTTTTTTTTAATTTTTCATTTATAATCATTTAACTTATTAGTGCATACATCTTATTTCTGTCTCTTTTACTCGACCTAGTGACTTTGCACTACATTCTCCACATTTAAAGATGTCTATGCAAGAGCAAAATAAAATAATAAGTAAAACTTATCTTGAACATCCATGTAATTGCTTTCGCCAAGGTTAAATTACTTGCGTGTTTAAATCATAATATAATTATGTAATCTACCTGCCAAATGTTTTTGCTATAAATAAAACTGTTGTGTAAATTTTGTGCAATAATATTGCAATTTAAAGCTTCTGACAATGAATCAGTTTGTAATTTTGTAATCATAGTCGATAGGTATAAAGTATGTAACTACAGCTATAATATCCGGTCATTTTCAGAGTTCCGTATAAAATTTTAATAACTAAGACATATATATGATTATGATTTTGCAAGTTGTGTACTTTTATTGGACTAATTTGACCCCAATAGTTATTTTAAGTGAATTTATGACTTTATACGCAAGAAATCATTATACATCGTCTAAGTCATCTTTTTTTCACTATTTCGATATTTTTTTAATTAGATCAGCAGTTTTTGTGCCTAACAAATTCATTCAAAATAATGAATCCATTCATACATTCTGTTACGTAGCTCCGGATATAATTACGGGACGCAATCTCTTTAAAAAACAGTATAAAAGGATTTTTTAAATAAACATTCTTTGAGGGTGCTCAGAGGGAAAATAATGTTGCATAATAACATTTGCGCCGCCCACCGGCTGTTCGAAACAGGGAGCGATGCAGAGGCACGGTCCGGGCCTCATTACTTGAGCCGCGAGACGAGCACTTATTCCCTTAGCAGTCATTTTCCTCTAAATGTAGGTCACCGATCATATTTATATTTAATTCATAAACTAGTTCATTAATCATTAGTTATGTAATAATCGCTATATGCCGATTTCACTGGAAAGTGTTTTAGAAACCGCTGTTATGTAGTTAAATATGTAAAATGATGTAAATGAAATTTCTTTGGATAAATTTTAAAGCAAATATAACGAGGCCGTGTGGCATTCGTGATTCGTTATTCATTCCGTCCGGTTTTGCAATTCGCGATTTTAAGAGAGAATGGACAATGCGTTAACCTACAAATGAAGTATTTTGTTTACTCAATCTTTGTGATAATGTAGCAATCATAAAATATGTTCAGTTGAATTCAACGGTTATTATGTTGTTAAGTAAATATGTTTCTAGACGCCTCTAATATGTTTGAAATGCATTCAATAAATAATAGTGTAGTTCTTGCATAATGGAATCTACGCGCAGCTGCGCTGTAGTGTTGAATTTAAAATTCTACTATAAATAAGGAATAGTAATAATACCTTTAAATATGATGGAATTTTAAATAACATTTCTCTTTCTCTCTCTTTCTTAGAATACCCTCCATAAATCAAATTAGAAAATGTAACTTAAAAGCGGTTCTTACCAAATGAATGAGAGATTACTAATCAGAGATGAAGATTAAGCGGAGGTAAAAAAGTAGAAATAGAAGCTTTATGAAATTCTAAGAGTTGGAAACGTTTTTATAAAGAATAGTTTGTTCCATAATGATACATTTATATATTTACTAGCACTACCCGCGACTCCGCCCGCGTCCAGATGACCAAAAACCAAATTCTTAGGTTTTACATATTAGTATACATGCAATGTAAGAACATTGCAGTTTTTGTATTTTTTCTCAGAAATGAGATATTTTCCCGCAGTAAAAAGTATCCTATATGTTGACCCGGATAACCAGATATCACCATACCAAATTTCAACAAAATCCCTCCAGTGGTTTTTCCGTGATGCGGTAACAGACAGACAGACAGACAGACAAACAAAAATTCTAAAAACTATATATTCGGTCTCTGTATCAATAATAATGTCTATTTCAATAAGATTTTCCAAAAAATATTCAATGTACAGATTCGGCTTAGTTACAATTTTATTATATGTATAGATGATTTTAAATTATAATAATATATTATTTTCTACATTTGAACATAAACTTTTATCTTGCTTTAGAGTACTACTCGAACACTTAATGTGCTTTAAACAAATTGTCGTCTACGAATAACCATGATTCGTTAACAGTATAGATTAAATTAGGATCTAATTACACTCCCCATTTTATTAACTTTTTTATTCAATAGAAGTAATTAAATTTCTAAAGCCTTTAAATTTAACTCTGCAAGGTTTGAAGGATTCCAGGTACAAGGATTCTTTTCTTGAAAATTATAACCTTAGGATATGACCTATAAATTATAAATATCGATTCACAAGAGGCAAGAAAATCGCTTACCATATATACACAAAAAACACGTCTGAATTGATTATCTCCTCTTTATCTGAACTTGCTCAATAAAAGCTTTTTATACTGAACTAGTGTTCGCCGAATGATCCAAATTCGACTATACTCATTGTTGAAAGTTTGAGGAAAACTGAAAAAGTATTTGCAAGACTTTTTTTATTGATAACTAGCGACTCACCCTCGTTTCGCTCGGGTTCGTCCCTACGTTTTGAGTTTTTTGAGCGGAACCCGAATTCTTTTTCTAAAATAAAGTAGCCTATGTTACTGCCTATAACATTAGCTATATTCCAGTGAAAGTCCCGTCAAAATCAGTCCAGCCATTTCAGAGATTATCCGAAACAAACAGACAGACAGACAAAAAAATTTTCTTTTATGTACCGTATATAATTTCATATTCCCAAGGAGGGTTGACGTCACGCAGGCGGCCGGTCGTAAAACTTTTGCTAAATCCTATCAGCAGCACAGAAGATGTACTGCGCCGACCCCAAGTGATTGGGAAATGGGCAGGGAGAAAAAGATATAATTTCATATGCATTTAGCAAAACGCTGTTGTTTTGACATTACAAACAGATACTTCAATTTTATTTATCTGTATAGATACTAAAGATCTTCTATAGCTACTAAACAAAGAAAAAACGGTTAATAAACAGAGGAAAAAAGGCTGAACTGTTTTGTCTTTGCCTATTTTTCATGGCTGGGTATATATATATATACTGCCTCGGTGGTGTAGTGGCTAGCATGTACGGCTGCACACCCGGAGGTCCTGGGTTCGAGTCCCGGGTCGGGCCAAGTTTAGTTATCGAGTCTTTCTGTATAAGTAAGCCTCATTAACAGCCCGGAGTTGGGAAGTTGGCGGTGTTTCACCCCCGTGCCTCGGAGAGCACGTAAAGCCGTCGGTCCTGCGCCTTAACTCTCACTGGTCGTGTCGAGCAGTCGTCCCACCGGAGTATGAGAGTGACAGGAATAGAGAGTGCACGTTGTGTCTGCGCGTACACTTGTGCACTATAATATCTCCTGCGCAGTTGGCTAGTCTCAAAGAGATTGGCCGCCGTGGCCGGAATCGGTCGGGAGAACATCATCATATATATATATATATATATATATATATATATATATATATATATATATATATATATATATATATATATATAATAAAATTGTAACTAAGCCGAATCTGTACATCTGAATTTTTGACTGTCTGTCTGTTACCGCATCACAGAAAAACATCTGGAGGGATTTTCTGAGAAAAAATACAAAAACTGCAATGTTAGAGTATAATAATGCGTAAAACCTCAGAATTTGGTTTTTAGTCATATGAACGCGGGCGGAGCCGCGGGCAATGCTAGTAATTTATATAGGTAATAGACTACATACTAAAATATTTATGAATTATTAAATCCGTATTAATATTCTAAATGTGAAAGTATGTGAGTATGGATGTTTGTTACTCTTTCACGCCAGAACGGCTAAACAGATCTGAATGAAATTTGGCACAGAGATAGATTATAGTCTGGAATAGCACATAGGCTACTTTTATTCCGCAAAAATGTACGCTTACCGTGGGATAGGTTTGTTTTTGTGTTCCTGGAGGCGAACCGAATTCATATATTTTTAAACGAGACTAGTTTAAAAATATATGAATTTAAATTAGTTTTTGATTGTGAGATAAGTTATAAAGTTAACAAGTCATACTTTCAGGTTTTCCAGCCCAGATTATATTCAAAGATACACTGCATTCGTTCAGAGTATTCTATAGCACAATTGATGCAACTTAGTACGTCTCTGACGATTACACTACAATAGTGCATTGTAGGCAACCTACAATTTAACATTTAAAATACATGCTTCAGGAAATAAAAGTTCATTTTCAATATAGATACAAGTATATTTTTTTCTCTCTTAAGGAGTCACTTATTGTAAAAATGTATAAGCTTTTGCGGTTTTTAATAAACTAATACTATCGTATGGCGTATAGGTACTACTGGTAAGACGAAGATATTGGATATGATATTTGCATGTGGTAATTTTTTAAATTACTAAAAAAATGTAGAATAAACGCTCCACTCTCTCTCTCTCTTTCTATTATCTAGGATAAGGTGTAAAGATTAAAAGAACTAAATAAAGACCTAAAAATAATAATATC
This sequence comes from Brenthis hecate, assembly GCA_951806755.1. Taxonomy (NCBI): domain Eukaryota; kingdom Metazoa; phylum Arthropoda; class Insecta; order Lepidoptera; family Nymphalidae; genus Brenthis; species Brenthis hecate. Next base: position 3,141,553 of record OX638264.1, read on the forward strand.
TTTAAATATAATCAAATTGTAAGTAATCCGAATCTGTACATTCTTATTGAAATAGACATTATTATCGATACAGAGGTCGAATTTATATTTTTTAGAATTTTTGTCTGTCTGTCTGACTGTTACCGCATCACAGAAAAACCACTGGAGGGATTTTTAATGAAATTTGGTATGGTGATAGCTGGTTATCCGGGTCAACATATAGGATACTTTTTACCGCGGGAAAATATCTCATTTCTGAGTAAAAATACAAAAATGCATTGTAAAAGTATACTAATATGTAAAACCTAAGAATTTGCTTTGTGGTCATCTGAACGCGGGCGGAGCCGCGGGCAATGCTAGTATTAAATAATATAATCCATTGCAAAACAAGTAATATAAAAATGACTACTATTGACTTTTGTATCGACGAGAGGTTTGTGGTCCCTTTGAAATTCAATTTCCGATCAATCTTTCGACATGATAGATACGTTTTGTGTAGCTATGAAAGTGCGATGAACTATGTTTTCCAATCATACTTATATTGCTTTTGCTCGCTACACCGGTGTTATTATACAACGCCAGTTATTCTTCTTCATTACAGTGCTTTTTATTTTCATATGTACTTATTTTGTCTAAGCCGTGGGAAATTTATTACCTAGAAACTTAAAAAAACTAAGTCGTTTACCTAACAAAAAGTTACTTTGTACCTCTATCAATATACTCGCAATATGTATTGCCTTTTAAGAAGAAGCAATAATTCACTGATAAGTAAAGGCCTGACAGACGTTTATAGTCAACAAAGAAATAAAAACTAAAAAAACCAACTTTCAGGCACTAAAATGTAAAAAATAACTAAACGGGGGTTTTCATTTAGAATAGATAATATAGTAAATTAGCCGATGCAAAGCAAATCTAATATATTACGATATGTAAAATACATATTTACCTATTAGATATTCATATCTTAAAATATTGTCGGCTGGCACCGACCTTTGAAACAAAAAAAAATTCCAAATCGGTTCAGGCGTCTTCGAGTAATCGGTGAATATACATAAAAAATATTCCGATGAATTGAGAACCTCCTCCTTTTTGGAAGTCGGTTAATAAGGCCAACATTAAATACAGCTTAAAATATTTAAGCCTATTTTTACAAAAAATAATTAATTTGGAAAACTCCGTCCTCTTACAAGGCGATCGCGACCACAAGTAAAGTTCTACCATTTTTCTTGTGTTATTTCCAATGTTATTTACTGCACGACCACTCCGTGCTCACAACCATTAACTGGTTACTACCACCATAGCTAAGTCATAGCTAAATTTATTGAAGGCTTAAAACTATAAATTCCATAATTTAGGTATATTATTTACATAAATATTTTATTATGTTAACACCGATAGTATACCTATAATAAATAGCCGAGTAAAAATTCGCTGTGACTCCATGAACCACGCCTTAAAGCGTGCCGCTTGTATCAGCCGACGTCTGCATGAAAAGATAACCAGACAAGAGTCGACATTAAAATAAATGGTTCCTTTCGTAAGACTCGCACTAGAATATAAAGCATTGAATACTTGACACTACGAGTATTTCTAGCTTAGTTGTTGTTAGTTATTTGGACAAAATTTTATATTATCCTATCACTTGTACATGATATTTTTAAAATAATTATACCTCGTGTGCTCATTTCATTTTAATTGACTTCCAAAATTAGCACATTATTTTTGTTAATAAATCTGTATAAATATTATAAATGTGAAAGTATTTGAATATGTATGGATGTTTGTTACTCTTTCACGCCAGAACGGCTGAACGGATCTGGATGAAATTTGGCACAAAGATAGATTATAGTCTGGAATAACACATAAGATACTTTTTATCCCGGAAAAAAATACGGCTCCTGAGGGATAGATTTTGTTTTTGTTTTTCCAGAGGTGAAGCGAGGGTGAGACGCTAGTATTATATAAATAACTAGCGACTAACCCTCGCTTCGCTCGCGTTCGTCCCTAGCTTGCTTCCCAATACAAACATTCATCCCCTTTTTCACCCCTAAGGGATGATTTCCGGGATAAAAAAGTATCCTATGTCCTTCCCAGGGTCTCAAACTATCTTATTACTAAATTTCATCTAAATCGGTTCAGTAGATCCAGAAATTACCCCATACAACGTCACAAACTCACAAATCTCTCAAAAAGTCTTTATAATATTAGTATAGATTAGTTATCTATACTTTACTAATTAGTTTTATTGTACATACGTGATTGTGATGTGTACTACATATGTGTAAATAAATATGTTGGGACACTAACACACACCACCATCTAGTTCCATGGTAAGCTACGAGGCCTGTTATGGATACCAAATAGTTGATACACTACACATATATAATTTTGAGTACATACATATTATAAATATAAATATATATGACTGGAGTACAAACATTCGTACTCATCACACAAATGAATGCCCCCAGCGGGACTCAAACCTGTGATCGCTGGAAGAGCATCAAGGTCACTAAGTAAGTAGTTAAGTCAGTCAGTCAGTAAGGTCACTACAAACTGAGCCAAACATGTCGTGACTGTGATTGTTGATTATGGTATAATGCCAATTAAAGCCCCACCGACGGCAATAAAATTTAAAATATATATGACTAAAAATATGTTGTCTAAATATTTACAATGTAGTTAATATATGACCCGTTATGGACCTACGTGAGCTATTAGAATAATGGAATGTAAATAATTGCAATTTATATGTTCTAGTCAACCTCGTCCTCTTTATTTAGGTATTACATAGTACAGTAATAATTATGTAATAACGGTCAAAGATAACTGCTAACATTTACAAAGTAAAGCCAATTATCCTTTTAGGTCAAGATTGCCTTGATAGATTAAATCGATACAAGTTTACTTAATTTAATATACTAGAGAACTTAAAGTTCAATGCATAGAAAAACTTAAGCACTAACTTTAAATTATAAAATTTGTAAATTGTTTTCTTGTTATCAATATGAATATGAATGAAATAAATACAATAATGGAGTTGCCAAGCTAGGAATAGAGAGCGACAGCTATTTTATTCATTAATTAACTTTGATATTCATCTTTGCTCGCGGATCTCTATCACTAAAAGGATTACGAAAGACCAAGTTATTTAAAACTATTGTTTTAGCTATTACTTAATATGAAACATTTCAAATGTTATGTTTTGAATAATTAAATAATAAATATTCAACGTCAACCTCGACCCCGTTACTACTTTACTATATTATGTATAGATTGCAAATAGACTACAATCATTTCCATAATGGCCGACACATCTGTGCGTAATGAAAACGCAAATTGCCTATCGCCGTAAATACAATTTAATTTCAATTTGTTAAGCACAAATTGTATTTTATTGCATTTGATTCAGTGGAAATGCTATTTTAAAACCAAAATTAAATGTTGAGTGAGTTATATGAGTGTACTTACTACCTACGTCACGAAAGCTCTACCAATTCTTTAGAATTTAAATGAACGTAGGTATTCATAAATGAGTTGTATATATGTATCCATACTTTTATTGTAAAGCTAAAGAGGTTGTTTATCTACTTTTTTGATCGTTCGTTTGAATGCATTGATCTCTAATTACCAGACCGATTCTTAGATCTTATTGCTACGAGTAATATGCTAATAATATTTATTTTATAATTTGACTTTTTCGTTCAAAGTTATTTATAGTAGATGTTGAATTAAGCCTTATTTTAACATCCCACTGCTGGGAACTATTAGTAGGATCTGGTCATAGTCCACCACACTGGCCAAGTGCAGATTGGCGGACTTCACATGTCATTTGAAAACTTACTAGGTTTTCTCAGACATGCTGTTTTCCTCACGATATCGTTTCCGTCCCCGTAAGATAAGTGGTAATCATGTTGGAAATTATTTGCACTTGAAAATATCGGAGGTGCGAGATTCGGGATTTGAACGCGCTTCACTCGTTTTCCCAAGCGAGGGCGTTATAACTGAGCTACCACTGCCTTGATTCAGCAGCTGTTAGATAACATATAACCTAATTCAGATGTATGCTATCTAACATCACGCCATGAACCTCAGGCACGCCATTGCTCCGTAGCAATTATACATACATAAACTATTCGAACTGTAAATAACTAAGGGCCATCGTGCTAATCGTTATAAATATATGTATCTATATCTAATATAAAAAAAATATTGTCTACAAAATATTCTTACTAAAGTAACAAATGTGAAAGAATATTTGTTATTATTTCACACAGTAATGGATCGATGTGATTTTTTATGTTCATATATAGTTCATGGGCCCAAGAATGATAGGCTACTTTCTTCCGGTACATCAATACTGGTTTGAGCGACACGAGGGCGGGTCACTAGTTTCGATATAATTTAAAGAGGGATAAGGGTGAAATTTGTATGGGTCGACATTTTTGAAATCTTTACATATAATAAAATTGTAACTAAGTCGTATCTGTACATTAAATATTTTTTGGAAAATCTAATTGATATAGATATTATTATCGATAGAGTCCGAATCTATCGTTTTTAGAATTTTTGTCTGTTTGTCTGTCTGTCTGTTACCGCATCACAGGAAAACCACTGGAGGGATTTTGATGAAATTTGGTATGGTGATAGCTGGTTATCCGGGTCAACATATAGAATACTTTTTATATGGAAAATGTCTCATTTCTGAGAAAAAATACAAAAACTGCAACGTAAGAGTATGCTAATATGTAAAACCTAAGAATTTGGTTTTTGGTCATCTGAACGTGGGCGCAGCCGCGGGCAATGCTAGTTAGAAATAAGTAAATAAATTCATTTAAACCGCACTACTACCAGTGAGCAAAAAAAAGAAAAATTTGACAACGTCAAAACAAAAATGTGTTCAAAATTTATCAGAAAATTAGCCTAAAACTTATAATACAATAAAAAATAATTTAAAAGTAAACAATATGGTACAAGCCTATTAGAAGAAGCAAATTCAAGACTTCTCCAAGTATAAAGCCACGACTAATCTCAAGCAATTGACTATGCCAATGAAAGTGGTGAAAAAAAATGACGTTTAATAGTTTTATCTAACGGTAAATTAAATGTTTAAACGGCAAATTAAAAAAAAATCAAGATCAAATACTAAAATTAAAATTACAAGGCGTCTAACGACTAAAAGATCTAAGGACTCTGTGCTAATCATCGCACTATGGGTCCTCTGCGCGAAGACGGATGAACAACAGCATTCCCAAAGAGGGTTGGTGTCAGGCAGGCGGCCGGTCGTAAAACTTTTGCCAAAACCGATCAGCAGTAAGGAAAATATACTGCGCCGACCTCAAGTAATTGGGAAATGGACAGGAAAATGATGAAATACCTAAGTAAATTCAAAAATAAGTAATTTTTTTTTTTTTGATATTACCGATCATAACTACATTAGGCTCTCTATCTGTATTTTTATACTTAAATGAGCATTAGCAAAATAAGCAACTTTTACGTTAACATTGCGGTATTATTTCTGTAATATTAGGGTAATAAACACAACCTCAAACAATAGAACGAAGTTATACTTGGCAAATATATCCCGGCGCCAACAAATATAAATCACTCGTAAAGTTCAGCCTTTAAAACAGTGTAGCAATAAATAAAATAATAAAACCAAATACAACGAAGTTTAGCGTTAAGTCTTAAAAAGTAAATGGGACTATTATTATAATTGCAAAAGTTTGTGTGTGTGTGTGTGTGTGTGTGTTTTTTTTTTAATCTTTACGCTGAAACGGCTGGACGGATTTGGGTGAAATTTTGTACACTGATAGTGATAGGCTACTGTTTGGCACTCAAGGATGCACCAGAGCGAAACAAGGGCACGACAAGCACACATATCTACACATATAATAAAATTGTAACTAATCCAAATCTGTATATTAAATATTTTTTGGAAAATCTAATTGAAATAGACATTATTATCGACACAGAGGCCGAATATACTCGTATAGTTTTTAGAATTTTTGTCTGTCTGTCTGTCTGTCTGTCTGTTATCGCATCACGGAAAAACCACTGGAAAGTTTTGATGAAATTTGGTATGATGATAGCTGGTTATCCAGATCAACATATAGGATACTTCTTACCGCGGGAAAATATCTCATTTCTGAGAAAAAATACTAAAACTGCAACGTAAGAGTATACTAATATGTAAAACCTAAGAATTTGGTTTTGGTGGTCACCTGAACGCGGGCGGAATGCTAGTATATACATACTATTACGTTATTCGAAAACTGTCGAAAGCACAATGCGAGAGGCATATTTAATTGAAAATGATAATATTCTATGTAGAGCAGTACACAGCTTTATGGTTTTATTTAAATTAATAATGTTATTACATTACGTATCTTTTAATTTTGAATGAGCATTTTACATTCATACATTTGACGACGCGTTTGGCTCAGTTTACAGTGACCGTACTTACTGTGCCAGCGGTCTCGGGTTCGAGTCCCGCTGGGGACATTAATTTGTGTGATGAACACGAATGTTTGTACTCTAATGTATTTAAAGTTATATATGTGTAGTGTATTAAGTATCTGGTATCCATCACACAGGCCTCGTAGCTTACCATGGAACTAGATGGAACTGTGTGTTAATGTCCCAACATATTTATTTATTTATAATTATTCACCCACGCACGCACACATACATTCTTATTCAATTATAATAGAAGTCCAATAGTGATATTGGTGCAAGATAATTAACATTTTAATAAGTAAAATCGTGGGGCGGCGAAATAAATTTGTATGAAACACATACTGACTCATATTCGAAATTCGAATACATACAAATTTTTCAAAACAATTTAACTGTCACTTGTTACGAAAAACCAAACACTCATAAAAATTTATATTCTAGCATTCATTAATGAACAGTTAAAATGTTTTTCTCAAATATGTACAAAGATTTTTTATAAAAATAGCCCAATTTTGCTTAAAAAATCTCAACCAACCTCAAAATCTATGCTTTGTTTAAGAACCACGTAAAATATGAGAGATGAGAAATCTTTGTATGAATTATAAATTGAATTCTAAAGAAGTAGCACAATTGTCTTGCCTTGTCTGATTTATATGCTTATAAAAAAGAATACTCATAGCAATACGAAACTCATGTTTTCGTGAGTTTTGAGGCATAAATATTATTATTTACGTTATTCGCAAACTGTCGAAAGGACAATGCGTGAGGCATATTTAACTGCAAGTGATAATATTCTTTTGTAGAGCAGTACGTGCAGCTTTATGGTTTTATTTTAATCTATACTAAAGTTATAAAGAGGTAAAGTTTGTGAGGTTGTGAATTGTGAGTTTGTGACGTTTTAGGGGGTAATGTCTGGATCTACTAAACCGATTCAGATGAAATTTGGTAAGAACATAGTTTGAGACCCTGGGAAAGACATAAAATACTTTTATCCCGGAAATCATGCCTTAAGGGGGTGAAAATGGGGATGAAAATTTATATGAGGAATCAAGCCAGGGCCGAACCCGAGCGAAGCGAGGGTGAGTCGCTAGTTAATAATATTATTACATTACCGTATCTTATAATATTGAATTAGCAGTGATTATATATTTGTACGTATGTAAATTTATTTCATTTGGATCAAATGTTGTATTTAATCATGGTTTTGCTTTTTAAGTTTATCTTTATAGGTCTTTATACATATAATATACATAATATATGTCATTTATATAAGACATGCAAGTTTTCTGAAAAATCACGATATTACAAAAAAACTCCGAACGAAGCTTGATCGCCCAGATCCTATATATAAATTATCAGAATTATATATGTAGAGACAACTTTTTATGTTTAAAGTTAACTCAATGTCATTGTTTATTACAACCTATCAAAACTCTACAATTTCCTGGATCTATGAGTCGAGTTCTGTTTGATGTCTATGTGCGAGTGACTTATTAACTAATTTTAAATAGTTTTTATTTTTGGTGCAATATTTATTCTAATAAATTTACTATTAAGTTATTTTTTTGCTTGTTTAAAATGATACTTTAATGCTTATTACATTTTTTCGTGTATTTAGGGAACAGCACCCTGCAGTTGAATAAATAGAATTGTTATTCTACGTAGTATAATTCTAAGTCCGTAAGACTATGTTTTACACCTAACAATTATATAGCCATTTTAACTTTCAACAACTGCTAGGCACTCCTGCTAGGACCTCCATTCAATGTAAGAGCGTAAAAAGTGAGTATTTCTATAATGTGTAGAAGCGTAATACTTCATTATTAAAAAATCACTATTGCTAAGTCCAATCTTCCACATATTTATAAAATGTCTTCCAAAGTACTTCTTTTTAAATATCATTAAATTAAAAATACGACTTTTCTAGAGTTGTCCAGACATAAATCTTACTGGTGAATACCTACCCACAGCGGTAGCACTTAATTACAAACTTTACTAAACGAAAGCTTCATCAAGCTAATGTGCAATTTTATCTTAGTCATTGTCTTTATGTATCTTCTTAACAACATTAAAAATACACTTCTAATGAATAATCAAGGGACGGTTACAAAGTGTAAAAAGGATTTAAAAACGTGCTGTAAAAATACATTTTATAAGTACTCTACTACTTTAAACGGAAGTTATTTAAACTACTAGTGACTCACCCTCACCTTGCTTGGGTGTGTCCCTACTTGGCTTTTATAGTGATAAAATTATGTACAAGCAGCGCCACCATTTGGCGAGTGTTATTACTTACATTGATATGTGTATTAGTCCAGGTTTTATTCTATCTGTGTACAAAATTTCATCTAAATCTGTTCAGCCATTTCAGCGTGAAGGAGTAACAAACATACGTACATAGACTCACACCAACTTTTGGATTTATAATAATATGTAGTGTGATTTATCCTATAATATTATTAGTTTTTGTTTTGTGAGGCTGAGTAGGAACGTTAGCTATTAAGAAAGTCGTAGGTCAACCCTCCATTATATATTATTTCTTTGTATTGTTAGGAATACAAAAAAGGCATTGTGGGAGGTGATGATATATGGATGCGCGTATAAGGTGTGCTCGACAAGTCATATAAAGGACTTATACTCTATACTTTATTCTCTGTACTGAAAAATGGCTGCGTCAAAGAACTTCAGAAGCGAGCTATTTTCAAAGGATTGGTCGGAGATATATGCAAGCTATATGCATAAAATATAAGGAGGATTTCTTGTACGTTTGTATGTTGAAATTTATTGCTTATATTATAAGGCGTTCCTTAAAACTTTTATAAAACATGCGTTTTATCACTCTGCTAAGAAAACTTTCTAGAGGATTTAGTTATCATGTTGTTAAATCCATATAGATATGTATATAAAAATCAATTGCTGTTTGTTAGTCTCGCTAAATCTCAAAACGGCTGGACCGATTTGAATAATTCTTTTTTTGTTTTGTTGAAGGTGTGTCAGGAGTAGTTTAAGTATTAAAAAAAATAGGGAAAATCCATAAGAGCTGCTGGAAAATCGAATAATTTATTGTTACATTCTGTCTAAACTCATTGTTTATATTGTGTGGGAATCACTACTTCGGATTACTTTCAATAGATGGTGTTAGTGGCGGACTTATCATCTACAACAATGCGGCAGGAAAAAATAACATATATAGACTTATAGTCTATCTATTCTACACTAAACGTTAAAACGTATGTAAGGACGAACTCGAGCGAAGCGAGGGTGAGCCGCTAGGAGTATATGAATCAAACTATTTTTTAAATAAATTGCACAGTGAAGAATATTGTTAGTTATTTTTCTTATATACCTACTCACTCGTATGTATATCAAAACAATTTGTGGTGCAGCGAATACAATAAAGACTTCGCACAGGTACTAAAATTTCAATTTCAAAATGTATTCCTATGTTTCGGGGATATTTGAAAGGAATATTCGAATTTTTCCAATTTTTATTCTCTTCGCTACAAAATACGTTGACGAATCTAAATCGTCTCAGTGGAAAATTTCGCGAACATTTTTATCTGGCTTTTGCCAATATATCTAGTAAAAGCTTTTTTGTAACTGATCCCTATTATATTTGTGACGAAGGAATAATGTACGGCAAGTACGATCGAATTGTAAATTTTATAAAAACTTTTTAACAAAAAAATAAAAACCGACTTCAAACAAAAGCACTAAAAAGTGTAAAATAACTGATTGGTAGTTTTCATTTACTATACATACCTAATCAAACATTTTCGAAGTCGGTGTGCTTTGGTTAAGTAATTAAAGCCTACCTATTAAATACATACCTAATCAAAAATTTTGAAATCGGTCCCAGCCCATACAAAGCAAAGCACACCCGACTTCGAAAATATTTGATTGGTATGTATAGTAAATGAAAACTACCAATCAGTATTATTTTTCACTTTTAGTGCTTTTGTTTGAAGTCGGTTTTTTATTTTTTTGTTAAAAAGTTTTTATTTTTCCCTTTTTAGTGTAGACAATAGTAGCAAAAGTAAGGATTCTAACGTGTTAGGCTTGTCAAATCAAACAAAAATAAGCCCAAACTCAAAGTATCTACTATTAGCCGTTGAAGAGTTCCACCTATCCACCTTCTGGCCTTGCCATCAGATCAGGTCAACAACACCGAATCACTGTACTATCAACGGAAATAGAAATACTTGCAAAGTTTCAAGTCAATATGACAATTAGAAGTAGGTAAAATTCATCATTAGTTGTTTTTCCACCCTTAGGGGTGGTATTTTTTTTTGAAATTTAAATGGGACCAATATGGAAGTATACCCTTTCAAACAAAACAAAAATTGTCCAAATCGGTTAATAAATGACGGAGTTCTGAGGTAACAAACATAAAAAAAAAAAAAAAACATACAGGCGAATTGAGAACCTCCTCCTTTTTGAAGTCGGTTGAAAAGTATATAAATTGGTGACAAAGTAAGTAATACAAAATAAACAATAAAACATAAAAAATAACTATAGTGAAAAAACATTATATAGGAATATATAAACTACCTACAACCCTTGCAAATATATGTATAGCTCATATTTTATTATTGAAGGCACAACGTTAAACTTAAACAACAGAAATAATGAAAAAAACTCTCTTTAAGTGAGTTGTTGTGACCACAAGTTGATTTACAAAAGAAATATTGTTTCTCGGTAAACATTGCTACCAAAAGTTAGTATGAGTATATGACAAAGAAAGAATCATAACTATAAAAATTATAAAAATAAAAGTATTGCTTGTATAATTTTGCATTTATAATAAGTGCATTAAAAAAAGAAAAGCTTAATTAATATGAACATATCTACACAGTTGCACAATTTAGGTAATTGATGAAACCCATTACGATATATCATAAATAAGGTTTTCTGTAGCATCTTAAATGTTAATGTAGCGAGCGAAAACACCACTTTTGTCTTAACTGAGCAATATTTAATGTCACAAAAACCGACAACCTTGTTATATGATGATGATGATGTTCTCCTGACCGATTCCGGCCAAGGCGGCCAATCTCATTGAGACTAGCCAACTGCGCAGGAGATATTATAGTGCACAAGTGTACGCGCAGACACAAGTGCACTCTCTATTCCTGTCACTCTCATACTCTGGTGGGACGACCACTCGACACGACCAGTGAGAGTTAAGGCGCAGGACCGACGGCTTTACGTGCTCCCCGAGGCACGGGGGTGAAACACCGCCAATTTCCCAACTCCGGGCTGTTACTGAGTCTTACTATACAGAAAGACTCAATAACTAAACTTGGCCCGACCCGGGACTCGAACCCAGGACCTCCGGGTGTGCAGCCGTACATACTAGCCACTACACCACCGAGGCAGTTATATATTAACGTGTCAATATATGGACTAAAACGTTTTGCAAAACACAATTACATTCGGTAAAGGAATCTTAAAAATCGACGGGCTAGTAAATTCTTGTATTTCGGGGACAAAATAACAGTTTTATGAAATTTGAGAGTCACATTCAAAATAAACAATTGACGTACACTTAATACTCTGCTGTCCTTGTGAATTAAGATGTGGGATACATAAAAGGTTTTTTGCATTGTCTTAAGCACAGATCTTTGGGTTTTTTCTAACTGTATCATATGTGATTTAAATAGATAGATATGAGTATTTAAATAGTTTTGCTTTGACTAACACCTTTTTTCTTGGACTTTTCTTTGGTTCTTCAGTTTTTTACATTACATTACATTTTTTTATTAAAGTTTCTATATTTTCTTTTTATAATCATTTAACTTTGTAAATTATTATAAATTAAAATTAAATTGTGTAAGAGGTAAAATTTGTGAGGCGATTGAATAACATATGCATCACCTAAAAAGCCTTTCTATAAAGTCCCGGTGACACACCTACAAACGGTTTCTTACTGAATCTCGTTCGAGTCGCAGCTTCTTAGTTACATAACAAGGCATGGAAAGGCATTTATTACGCGTCGGGTATTGAGGTCAATCATCTTTAAGTACATAATATATTAGCTTTGTGTCTTGAACCGTTTTATTTAAGAATAGCGATACCAAAATTGTTTTGACCTTCACTAACTTAATTTATTTCTTTTGTTTATTTTTTTCTTTTTAGAACTGCCATTTTAGTCTACTTACTACTTAGTTTTACTACTGAAATGTCGCATAGAGTGGCGACGGTGACCACGATGAAAATTTGCAGTAAACAATATGTCTCTTATACAACATATAATATAATCATGTACTTAAAAGACCTACTTTATTATATTAAAGTTTCATTTAAGTATATTTTTTTATTATTTCTCTAAGTTCTTAATACCTATGTCTATAAATAGGAACGGAGGGAACTGCAAAACGTCGCTGACCGCCCACTTGCCGGCTTTTTACGCGAGACTTGGCCAGGGCGTTTCGTAATTAGTCACAGAGAGGCTTTAACTACGACGTAATTATAGAATAAATGGGGTCAAATGATCTTTAAACCCATTATACAATTGCGTAAAGACTAAAGTAGTACATAATTAAATCGCAATTTTAATTAAAACTTTAAATTGAGCTCAAATTATACGGCAATTTAATACAATTTATAACAAAGCCTTTGTCTATACTAATGTCTAATATTATAAAGAGATAAAGTTTGTGAGTTTGTGACGTTGTAGGGGGTAATCTCTGGATCCACTGAACCGATTTAGATGAAATTTGGTAAGAATCTAGCTTGAGACCATGTAAAGGATATAGGATACTTTTTATCTCGGAAGTCATACCTTAAGGTAGTGAAAATGGATATGAAAGTTTGTAAGGGGAATCAAGATAGGAATGAACCCGAGCGAAACGAGGGTGAGTCGCTAGTTATTTAAATTTTTCATAAAAAAATTGTTCAATTCATATACATACATATACAAATAGAACGGAATTAAATTGCTAATTTACTTCATTATTCAATACATTTTGTTCACATGGCTTCGTTTGCATTGTGTTATTTTAATTAAAAAGTATTATTTTAATTCAGGACTTAGACTATCTCCATTCCAAATCTCTACAAAAACCGTGCAGAAGTTACAAAGAAAGAATCACATTCGTTTACTTATAAACTTTCGCATTTGTAATTTTATAATATGATAATGTCATTAATATATTACACAGTTGATAGACTTTATTAAAGTATTTATTAAATACTTTGAGAGTAAGACAATTAAAATTTTATAAATTTCGTTTGAAATTACTCCCTTAAACGATCACAATGGTAACCAAACCAATGAACAAACTTCAAGATTTGTGGCCTTAATTATCGCAGTGCTATAAATCTTATTTAATTCGGTGTAATCCACTCTTGCAGAATCGAGGTCTCGGACGAGTAGCCACAGATAGTTGTCGAAACATTTCCGCAAAACTTGACATACAAATTATCTTTATTTTAAACTAGCGACTCACCCTCGAATTAATTGAAATCGGAACCCTAATTCTTTTACTGAAATAAAAGAAGCTTAAGTTACTTCTTATAACATCAACTAAACTAAATAGACAGACAGACAAAAAATTTAAAAATTGTGTTTTTCTTATAAATACCGTTTATAATTCCATATTATGCGTTTAGTAAAAAGTTTAAGTTATTTTGACATTACAAACAGACACTTCAATTTTATTAATTTGTATAGAAAATTTCTGAAAAAAAAAGTATTTATAAAACTAGAACAAAAAATAAATATATCACTTACTTTTAGAAGCCCATAGTTTCCCTTGATTCAAAGCATTGAAATACTGCCTCAAATCATGTTCACACGTTTGCGGTATGGAATGATTTCCATCAAGAATGTCTATCCAGTCGTGGTGGTCTAAAAGTCCTTTCATCCATGCCATACGAGAACCCGTGATACCCTCGGTCGAGTTCACTTCCCCACTAACGACACTCACCAACACAAACAACACGATAAACATATTTACAATATACATTTTGCACTTCTCAATCAAGCATTGCCAATTTGTTCTAATTAATTATAATCCGTGAAGGCTTCTACGATTTCACACACATCGCAATATCTGAAACAATAACAGAAATATGTTAAAATAAATTAATAATAATTACGAACTAGTTATAGTGTGAATGATTTTTTTTTAATTCGCAATCACTAAACATCATATTTGCTTTGTTTAAGAATACTCAGAACAAACACAATGTGTAGGTATACTAGACCGATTGAAAGTTGAATTTTTTTTTAAAAGCTAAGGAATGCAATTTTTCATTATCATAAATGACATCAATTTGCGGCTTCGTCAAAAAACTAACAAATTCTATAATATTAATAAGAAAATTAATGTGTAGTATATGTAATTAATTATTTCTTTTACTAATTCTTCTAATGATTTTTGATGTAAAACTAATATTTTTATTTCATATCAAAATCTATCAACTAAATATCTAAATAAAAGTAAAAACATCTATTGAATAAGCATTATTTCATATTTACATTTAAAATCTATCAAGTAAATATCTAAACAAAAGTAAAAATATCTATTGAAAAAGAAAACTCGTTACACGATTACTTTACATTAACTTTTAAAACTCTTGTTCACATATTCTTTATATGTTAAAAATGTTCCCATTGACGATATGTTATTTTTCCAGATTGTCCGCTTTACTTTAACAGCGAGAACAAAGCTTTTTACTGGAGTCCTCGTTCGTTATATATTCTTTTTTTATAATTTTCTAGAGAGGGTTTTATTATCTCTTTTATATTGTTTTCTTTTCCTATTAAGAAATGATAAATATGTTTGTTTACATTATATTTTTATGATTTGTTTATTTAAGTATATCTTTGTTACTCGCTTCAATTCACATGAAATGAAACGTCTAACGTCTTTTAAAAAAGGCAAGCCAGCCACATACAATATACATATGTGGTTATCTACTACTAGCTAGTTAAAACTTGTTATATGGCATTAATATACAGTAAATATGCATCTTAGTTAGATAATACTTTCTTAGATTTACACGAATATTTGACATTTTAAATAAATCGCGAATTTATGGTCACGGGAGAGACCTAACCTGATTGCAGTAAATCATTTGAGACGTCGAGAGCCAAAAATCCAAATAAATCTTCAAAAAAATCCGAAAAGATAGTTTTTATTTAAAATCTTAGTTAGACTTAGGAAACACGACAATCTGCAATCGCCACTACAAATAATTATTTAAATAATAATTGAAATTATATAATTAAGCGATTTGTCAGAGAATGATAATATTTATAGCATACTTTTTGATGATGATTTAGTTTCTTTTTTGATATCGTGGTAAGCGATTGTAGAGCGTCACCCTTATAATGTAATGTAAAGTGGACTCGTTTTCCGCACTTAGACTCCCTTCTGGTCCGTTGTGCGTGAAAGAGCGTCACCCTATCTAAGCCCGCAACATAAGAAATATATATCTTGATACAAGACAAAAACTCTACCATTAACTCGGAAAAATCATCAGAAAATACCTGACTAGAATAGAGAACTGGCAAGAAAATAGAGATTTCAGTGTAAAATAAGTAACTGTAAGTATTTTGATAGTATTATAGTTATATGTTGTATTTATATAAATAGTATAAGCTGTACACTAATCTATTACTATGACATAAGTGCTTACAAAGCGAGCTTAATGCTAAGAGCATTCTCTGTCAGCTCATCTAAGAGTGTTTAGTAAAGAAATTTGCAACGACTTTGGTTTAGCAACAGTAAACTATTGTGCTATATTTTAAATCTATATAATAAAATTCTGAGTCGAATCTGTACATTAAATAATTTTTGGAAATTCTTATTGAAATGGTCATTATAATCGATACAGAAGCCGAATCTATAGTTATTAGAATTTTTGTCTGTTTGTGTGTCTGTTTGTCTGTCTGTCTGTTACCGCATCACGAGAAAACCACTGGACAGATTTTGATGAAATTTGGTATGATGATAGCTGGTTATCCGAGTCAACATATAGAATACTTTTTACTGTGGAAAAATATCTCATCTCTGATAAATCTATACTAAACGTTAAATAATAAATTGCAGAAGAATTGTAAGTGAAATAAAAGAAGATATAATTTTATTTAAAGAAACACTTAAGCCGTTATCATAACGAACAAATCTCGCTGGAAACCATGTTTCCATTTGATTGCCCTTGATAATGAACCGATGAACCTAATTATCGAGAGTAATCAGCCGCAGTGATGGTTAATTCAGCATTAAAGTAGTTCCATTTACTTTTCTTCCAACGATTATATATTAGTTTGCTATAGGAAATTACTAAAAATGTATAATTGATTTTCTTTAATCGTATAGTATTAATGAATATTTTTTAAGCTTTTGTTGTTTAGACTATTATTTTCGACATCGATCGATCAAAAATAATCTAATTGTTTTATAAAACCCTTATTTTAAACTAATCAATGTATTTAGCTAATAAGCTTAGCAACACTATGGTATCCAATAACGTGAAATACACGATCTTTTGTTACCGAGAATGTCCACTTTCCTTATTGCTTGTATGAAAGAGTACCATCACAAAAGAATCTTTTGAAGCTTATGACGGACTGACCTTTGACGAATATTAGAAATTAATATTGAGCAAGCTTATGTTTTGATAGCGCTCTCAATTTCTATCGTAAAATCTTCATTGCCTGAATAGCTTTATGAATTTATAATATTCATTTGGTGTTCACAAAAGCAAAAATGAATTTTGATGTAGATCGTATTTGGCAGATTTTTGATTTGAAAAATATGAGGCGATAATTAAACTTTGACGCCGCGCTGACAAATGGTTGTGTTCAGATAGGCATTAATTGTCTTTAGAACAAGCTGTAGTTATTAAAACTTCTAGTAACCAAATATCGCATAAACTGAATTCACAAACTAAGCTTTCATTATTGTGCTATGTTGTTTTTATATCGCTCAAACAATTACAACAACAAACTCGAAGCAAGTTCGGTTTTATTCATCGCTTTTAAAGCATAACGCCTTTGGAAACTTCACTTTGCAGTAACTTGAAGTCGATTTTGAAATATGTATGCTCAATATTTCAAAATTGACTTCCTCTTGCTGTTTTTTATTTTACAGGGGATTTAAAAAGTATACTTTTACACAGTATAAAACATCTGTTGCATATTTTATTTATATTTTTAATAAATCTTATTCATTACTAGCGATTCACCCTCGCTCCACTCGGGTTCGCCTTTAGTTACGTTTTAACGTTTAGTATAGATTTCTCAAAGATGAGATATTTCCCCGCAGTAAAAAGTATCCTATATATAACCGAGTTAGCCACCTATCATCATACTAAAATTCATCGAAATCTGCTTGGTTTAGTTTGTGGTTGTGGTTGTCTCGTGATGCGGTCACAGACAGACAGACAGACAGACAAAAATTCTAAAAACTATAGATTCAACAATATATATTGGTTTCAATAAGATTTTCCAAAAAATATTTAATGTACAGACTCGCCTTAGTTACGATTTTATTATATGTATGTATAGATTTCAAAATAATTTTTACATATGTGATGCACCTGACCATCATATACGTACTTTAAACTTTTATATGACAGTCGAGAGATGGCTTTAGGGTTGTTAGGTATACATGTAACTAGCCACGTGAGTGCGCTCACACAAAAAACTAAACAATTCGCCATGAATATTCGTATTTTTACAACCGTTATATTTGGCGGTATTTCCGTTAAGATTTGTCTTCCAAAGTGCACACCATAACGAGTCCTACATGCATTATATATATATATATATATATATATATATATATATATATATATATATATATATATATATATATATATATATAGTATGTCTTCGTAGAAATCTCGCCATACATAATAAGAATTAATTAAAACTATTGCAAAATAAGGATTCAAAGATTTGTATAAAATACAAATGAAACTTGCTTAGTTACTCATATTTTCATTTGGAACTAGGGTATAAACAAAAGTCTTTTCTTTGTAAGTAATTCTTAGAGCAGAAAACTATCAAACTGTAGCACTACTACAAACTCATTTGCCACGAGCTCGAAAGTTTCCAGTAATTTTAACGATAGTATGAAAACAATGTTTGTACGATAACTGAAGTGAAGAATAAAGTTCAAGAGTGTTAATACTGTTAAGTTTGAAATTAAAACCTTAACTTTTAAAATTGAAGTTTAAGTATGCTATAAAAAATTTCTTACGCTTAAAATATATCTTCTATCTATCTATACACATAATGAAATTGTAACTAAGCCGAATCTGTACATTAAATATTTTTTGGAAAATCTTATGGAAATAGACATTGTTATCGATACAGGGGCCGAATCTATAGTTTTTAGAATTTTTGTCTGTCTGTCTGTTACTGCATCACTGAAAAACCATTGGAGGGATTTTGATGAAGTTTAATATAATGATAACTGGTTATCCGGGTCAGCATATAGGATACTTTTTATTGCGGGAAAATATCTCATGTCTGAGAAATCTATACTAAACGTTAAAACATAAGTAGGGACGAACCCGAGCGTAGCGAGGGTGAGTCCGTAATACAACATAAATTCTAAAATTTATATTAAAACAATGTATTTTGATCCTTTATACATGCCCTTTAGGTGTAAATTTAATTCCGTGCCTTTGGGATATTAGCGAACCTAGCGACTTTCATTACGACGTGTGCAAACGGTGGATGAATTAGTATCACACTAATTACATACGAACGTGATGCGAGGAACGCTTGGTACACATGTTTTACGTCACGGCGCAATCAACACGAGTTTTAGCAATGAGTAAGTATGAACCAATATGTCGTATTTATTTTTAAATGCGGTGTAAACTCTAGGTCCTATTATCACTTTCTAGGCTCGAATGGAAAATTAGGAAACTTATAATCTCATTCTTTGTAGTAATTTTATCCATAAATACATCAGACTCATCGGTAAATCATAATATAATAGTAAATTTGGACCGCTAAAGGATTGTGATTGTGTGAAAGAAGAATTTCATGGTGAATGTAAAAATCACGGTGATTTTTCGGAACAATTCTCAAACAGCATTGTACAGCGCGCTCGCTTTGGAAAGCGAGTGAAGCGGGTTCAAATCCCTAGTTTCGTACCTCTGATCTTTTCAGTGCGAACCATTTCCAACATGATTATTGATGATGACCGCTTGTCTTATGATGAAGGAGAACATCGTGAGGAAATCTGCATATCTAAGAAAATCTAGCAAGTTTTCGAAAGACATGTGAAGTTCACCAATCCTCCATCGCCCAGCGTGGTGGACTATAAAAATAGTATTATGTATTGTTGTATTTACTTATAGATTACTGTACTTCTTAGATAAATATCGCTTATTTATTTCTTCTTAATACGATTAAAGTAAGACTTCTACGTAAAGAAAAAACTAAAAACCTTTAATCATATTTTTCCTATCTAATATCCATATTTAAGGAAAACAAGAGGAAAATATAAAAATTAAGGCATATTTTATACTTTTCCCATTAATATAATTTTAAGTTCTAAGTTGAGTAGTTTCGAAGACTTCGTCCTAATTTCTAAGCTGAGTAGTTTCGAAGTTAATTTGGTAGAGGGAAACCTTTTTATATACAATAAATAAATATAATTATGCATTATCTAGTGACTTTCCTTCCAGTAGATTCGGATAAATTGCTGTAAAAAACACAAATACAGGAGTTACCTTATAAAGCATTTTAAGTTATATATAAAAAATGGACGAATTATAAAAATCATTTCAAACTCGCTTGAGAAATATTTATCGTTTCCAAAATTTAATACAGCCGTTCGTTATAGCATGTCAAGGTTGAAAAATGACGTTTAATCCATACATCGAATAAAATAAAATGGTGGCAATGGCATATATTATATGTAGTTATATAAAATTTGAATAAAAATTAAAAAAAATCTTCTAATGCAGATAATAATAGTCTTTATTAAAAACATGGCTCATATTAAGTAATGATTATTATTTGCGAAATAAATAAAAATAGTACGAAACCCAAGTTATCAACTAAATGAAGAAGGTCTTCAAAATTAACATACTTTTATACTGTTTTAAAACTTGAAAAATTGAGATAGTATTATATCTGACAATTGCAAATAATTGACATACGGAAATGATAGCATGTTTTTAAAATGGAAGGGGAATAAAATGAGCGCAGACTTTGCGGCCATTTATCAAAGTAAAGCGATGTGAATTGCGAGTCTGGTATTTTTTGAATCGTATTATCCATGCAAATCGGCGAATTTTTCATCATATTTCATTTTTTTATACTTTTCTTTTTTTAATTATTAAGTACCTAACTTACCTCAAATAAAACATTTTTAAATTGCCTACTCAAATAAGAGATGTATTCTTACAAAATAATTTAATGACAAACTTAATAATGCTATTTTCAAGAAAAAAAAATCAATATTGAGGCACTTATAAATGCTGACTCTTGAATATGTTACTCAACAACATTTTTAAATTATTGTAATGCTAACAATAATTTTAAATAACATAAGACACAGTAACACGGTGTAAAATTTTCCAAGCTAAAGCTCGAGGAACGGAAATTAAAGCGGTTAACTTCCACTCTATGTGTTTTAATGCTTTTACAAACACGAGTCGCTTTTACCAGTTCACATACACACATGGTATTCGTATAGTATTTTATTTATATTATTTCGGCTTAATTCAGTCACTGAGCATGATTTTTCGCCACTAATTTCATTTGCACTATCACTTGACTCCACTTTTGTGCTCCTTTTCGCTTATACGTATTCCTTCTCAGAGTTCTCTTAACTCCGAACTTTTAAGAATATATAATATAGAACATTCTAGTGCCTATACTTATATATCTTTTTTCTAGTATTCGATTATTTTATACGGAGTGTTCTGTCTCTTCCCCACTCACGCCAATTACTCTTCTTGTCGCAACTATAACTAAAATTATATCACAATATATATATATATATATATATATATATATATATATATATATATATATATATATATATATATATATATATATATATTAAAAATTATTTTTTTACGTCTGTCGACCACACGTACTCTAAATCAAGTCAAAAAATTATATATATATATAGTAAATAATAAAAACGTAATAAAAATATATTGGACAGTGTCATTTGTACGCCCAACTTGACGTTTTTAGAAGGATTATCCAAACGCATGATATGTATGTAAATTGTATTTGTGTTCCAATATTACCTGGATCATACATTTCTATTATTCTGTGTGAAACAAAAAGCTGACAGTTTGATTAACTATATTGTCCGAGCAAGCTTGATTAGCATCAGAATAGAGGGCTTAAACGAACGTAAATTAAACGCCATTGGCGGCTTACGACGAATATTGCGGATACCGGAATCAACATGGAATACAAAACGTGATTAGAAGCCGAGGCTTTCCAACCAACAGAGCTTCGCAACTACATTCGATTATTGATGTCATATCAGATATGTCAATATCAATTGTACGAAAATATAAATTGGACCCAGTTATGCAAAAAACAGCCATGTGCGTAAAAGTACCAACAGAGTTATAAGCATTTTCTGTCGATAGTTGCACTTGGGTTATGTTTTGTTTTTCTGGTTATTTTAATATTGAACGATATTTATATAAGTAGTGTTTATTTTTTATAATTATTTTATTTTTTATAATAAAATGTTAATAACTCTGTCGGTACTTTTACGCACATGGCTATTTTTTGCATAACTGGGTCCAATTATAATCAAATAACAAAACAAGCTGATTTAAAATAATATTATTGATGACTACATTAGAGACAGATTCAATTATGAAAATAATAGAATAATATATATTTATGACTAGACGTATGGTATATTTTATTATTAGTCTAATATACATACCTAGTACGTTTATAAAATATATCTACGAGAATATAGGAGAGGGTATTACTTCTGAAAAACATTACATTCAAATAAATTTTATTTAAAAAAATATATGTAAATCTATTCTCAATTGCCATAGATACTTGCCCACCGATTTACATTTAATGTGCGTCTAAAGAAAGACTACACATTACGATCGTACTCACATCTTTGAAGATGGTTAAAAATATAGTAAACATATAAAATGATAATATTTACAATAACTTAGCTTGCTGATTTTCCTTCAGTAAAGTCAAACAGTAAAGCCATACATAAACCTACTGTTTATGTATGGCTGTGTATGTGACGCTTTTTATTACTATATATAGTCGATTGTTTTAAGCCACGAAAACCATAATAAAAGACGTGTTGAAAGTCCTTACGAGCGATTGTTCAATATACAGATATAACAACGAAGTTATTTGTAATATGTGGTGACATTTTCAGCAATGTGGTTGGTTGAAATCGTCATGTTCCTCACATTGAATATGTTATGAGACCGAGATGGACAGACGGCTGCTAGTGCCCACAAGTGCCACAGTCTAGGCATTTGCATTTATGTCACATCACGTATGCTTTTGTCGGAAGCATTTAAAGCTCGCGTGTATGTAAAATCCATTGTGGTTGGGTTTAGAGAGAAATAACTTTACAGCTACCAAATTAATGTTTATTTATATCATTTTCACGTATCATTCCTAAAAATTTTGTTTAAAACAAGGTTTTGGTTAATTTTACGTAAATACTAAAGCCTCGTAGCCACAATCGCTTGTTCCATATCTATGCGCAAAGGTATTCGAGGTAGGGATTCCCTACGCGTACATAGATGATATTCCACTGGATCCGTTAAGTAAATCGAAACTAATATTAAACTAATAACTTAGTTTCGCTTTTTCGTGATGGTTCGATGAAACAAATATTATTATTCAAACTAATGACACTCTCTCGCCTCACTCAGATGTTTTGCAAGTCTAATCTCACAGAAGCACTTAAGCACATAGCTATAATAATATATCGCTATATCATACTCCAGTCCATAAATGTGTCTGTGCGTTATTTACTTGGTCAAAGACAAGACATCAGACATATACATATTTCATATTTAAACAGCTACAACATAATCTACCTACGTACATTGTAAAGGAATTTTATAAAGCTAAAATATTTGTTTGTTTGAACGCGCTAATCTTAGGAACCATCAATCCCGTTTTATAAAACTCTTTTCGCATTTTGTACTTTAACTAGCGAGTTACCCGCTTCGTTTGGGTGAATCCCTAAGTGCCTAACAATAGCCGATATAATAACTCAAATGATTTTACAAAAAAATAAAATGATTTTTGGCAGTAAACTTCTAAAATTTTTATCGGAATAAAAATAGCCTTTAGCACTCAGGGGTAATGTAGCTTAATCTTTATCTTATATTTTATCTTTAATCTAAATCATCTTTATTTCCAGAGATAACCCCTACATACAAACTTACAAACTTACCTCTTTATAATATTAATGTAGATTTATTGTTGAAGGTTATACTATCTAACACAGCGCTACAAAGTAAAACCTTTATAAATAAATAAACTATGAGTTTATTGTCCGGTTTTTACAAAATTTATTTGTTCAGTTATTCTTCTGACATATAAATATTTATTAATAATTGTGATTACAAACTTCTTTCTCTTTGAAATTCTGCTATCCTTGAGTGTTACAAAATGAACAAATTGTAAAATGCAAACGACTCCGGATAGACACCTTTCGTGAGTAACGTCGTAAGAATACATGTTGCATATAAATAGTTATGTTAGCAACTCTTTTAAATTTTCCACTTCTTCTTCTTTTAAAACAATAATCGGAATTAAATACAAAGAAACTTTCAAAAATTTATCTAGTAGGTATGAATTTTCTATTATATTATATTAAACTAATTTATAGATTATATTATATTAAAGAGTTTAGAGTACCATAGCCCGCAATGACCTAGAACAAAAGACAAAAGCAATTTGAACTGAAATGAAGATCTCTTTATAATAAATGAATTTTTCATGAATCGACAGGACTGTAAAGGAAAAGGACCAAAAATCGTTCGATCATATTACAATAACATTTTAGCTGAAGCACTCGCTGTTTAAAACTTATCGGTTCAAGTATCTTATACTGTTAATGACACTTCCATACTTCGCCAACTATTAAAACCAAAACCAATAAATC
Organism: Brenthis hecate; assembly: GCA_951806755.1. Classification (NCBI taxonomy): domain Eukaryota; kingdom Metazoa; phylum Arthropoda; class Insecta; order Lepidoptera; family Nymphalidae; genus Brenthis; species Brenthis hecate. Next base: position 3,166,116 of record OX638264.1, read on the forward strand.
ATTTAGACGTAAAGATTTTCGAAATTGCATTATTCTGTTGCAATTTAGTAAAAAATCATATAGAAAGCTGCTATCATATTAAAAACATACGAAAACGTCCTCTAGGCACCGATAAGTGTATGCATCCTTTTTGTTTAGGATTGTTGTACTTGTATAACTTTCTAGTTATTTTAAAGGATCCCTTTAACCCGTCCTTACATTCTGAATGAGGGTAATAAAATAAATCAATTTTTATATAATCTAAATTTTATAAAAGATCTTTACGATAACCAAAATAAATCGAGGACATATGTCATATCCTTCGATTTCTTTAACCATATATGTAGATAAAGATATCAAAGGATTTACTATATATGCACAACTTGTACACTGTATATATATAGAGTCAATTAATTAATTGTATCAAAGTTGATTTATCTATTGAGATTATCAAATATGTATTTTAAGTGTACATAGTGTGTCAGTAACAGTACAGAGAAACATACCAATAAACATGCTTCGAAATTAAGCAAAATCCTACACTTCGTTTTTCGTCAAATTTTAAAAATAAAATATCCTGTTTTACTTTAAGGGTGATAAATTTTCTAATTTCTCGTGATAATCGTAAACCTTAAAACCTTTAAGGTATCACGTAAAAAATTGTCAGTATTTTAAGCCTGAGGGAAATAAGAGCAGTTATGTAAAACGAAACGGTAGACAAGGTCACAACGGTTACGAACTGAATGGTAAACTAATAGGTCAATGACATTAGGCTTTCAGGTCACTTGTGTTTAAAAATACTTTAAAAAAAAACTTCTACTACAATCACTTAAAAAGGCCAGCTTTCAAAACCACTTCAAAATAATTATTTCACCCTTTGTTGTGGTATGTTTTGAAATATTTAAGGGAGCACTCTTGAGATTCACAATCGGTGAAGATATCGTGTGACATACAAACAAAAAACAATCAAATTGATTACTTCCTCTTCTTTGTTGTCAGTCATAAATATTATTTTACTTAAAAAGAGACGCGTACTACTCTCCAAGAACTTGAAGCCGGAAATAGATGGACATTACGCGGGTATAAAATACGTGTCAAAAGTCGAAAAGGACAGAAAAGTGCTGAGTGTGCGTAAAGTTGCGATCAATCGTTAAGTGGCACAATGTCGTAACTCATTGAGAGTGTGAGGGTACGAGTGCTATCGCTAGCTAATGGCGTCCATCCTTCACTGAAAAACCATTCCCTATGCTCCGGATTTCTTATTACCTTTATCTAATCGAAAGAATGTACTGTAACGCTGTTAAATCTTAATACTGTTTAAAAAATTAGAGGTAATTTTAGTAAACTAGCGTTACGTTTATATTTAATATAGATTTCTCAGAAATGAGATATTTTCCCGCAGTAAAAAGTATCCTATATGTTAACCCGTATAACCAGCTATCATCATACCAAATTACATCAAAATTCCTCCAGTGGTTTTTCCGTCATGCGGTAACAGACAGACAGACATAAATTCTAAAAACTATAGTTTCGGCCTCTGTATCGATAATAATGACTATTTCAATAAGGTTTTCCAAAAAATATTTAAAGTATAGCATCGACTCAGATAGAATTTTATTATATGTAATAAGTTTTTTAGACGCTAAATTATTAACATAGAAATACGATCTTGCAAATGATATAAGACCCGTGACATACCTTGTGGCAGCAAAGCTAACAAACGGTGAAAGTTCAGCATTACGGGCCTGCCGTCGTTAGTTCGCTTAGAGAATCATTTTCGCAAGATATTATCGTTTATTTGAATGTCATTCTTATAAACGCCGCTCTCTCCACGTAAATGCGAGTTAATGAAGGAGAGTGCACAAATTGTTTTTCGATATTTTTCCACTAAACGAATGTAACATTTTACAAACATCGTCTGAAATGGAGCGGCAATTTAATACGACCAGTTATTTTGCGTTACTTACGCAATTTATGCGTTGCAATATTTTCACCTCGATTCCGGTGCTGATTAATTCGGTTATGATAATGCTACCTACTTTTCAAAGTGTACTTAGTTCGGGAAATACCAATGAAATTTTCATGATTATGAACATATTGATATATTTCTATTGTGTAATGTGACTATGCCTCGCACTCCAAAAAAAAAAAAATTATATCTAATGATTTAAATTATAATATTTATGAAGGAATCTCATAAATAAAGAGTTATATAGGTACTATATTTCTCAACACCATGATAATAATTAATTAGGGGTATGATTTACATACACAACTAATACCTATATACTTATTGTAGATAATATAAAAATCTCATATTCCGGTTATATCATAATTTACGTTAGTATTAACATGTAATTAAATTACGTGAGCGAAACGTTTGATTACGAAATACCAGTACCAGTACATAACGAATACAGTTTCGTTTTCTAAAGTTTTTGAATACACAACCTTAACCTGATTACTCAGTGACCTTATAAATGGCTGAAAAATTAACTTGAATTTATAATTTAAAGAAATTACTTAAAAATATCTTATGTTGAAATAGCTGAATTTCCTTAATATTTTTATGAATAATTATTATTTGAAGATGATGAATTATATAGATATAGATAATTTTATTATAATTAATTCAGATTTTCAGGCTAAGTTTCACATGAATTTTGTAATAAAATTATACCATTTAATCAATTATATATTAATTTATAATTCATAAATATTGATTCATATTTCTTTATTTATATTTGTATCTTTTTCATTACTTATTAAGAAGCAAAATGTACAGTTTTAGTTAATACTAGCGTCTCACCCTCGCTCCGCTCGGGTTCGTCCCTACTTACGTTATAACGTTTAGTATAGATTTCTCAAAAATGAGATATTTTCGCGCAGTAATAAGTATTCTATATATGGACCCGGATAACCAACTATCATCATACCAAATTTCATCAAAATCCCTCCATTGGGTTTTCCGTGCTGCGGTAACAGACAGACAGACAGACAGAAATTCTAAAAACTATAGATTCATCCTCTGTATCGATAATAATATCTATTTCAATAAGATTTCCCAAAAAAATATTTAATGTACAGATTTGACTTAGTTAGAATTTTATTATATATATATAGATAAATTGTAATGTCATGTAAAATTGTCATACAACACACATAAAACATACTCTCCTTTAAGTGAAACCACTTGAACTTATGTAATCCCAATTAAATAATTTCTACATAACAAACATTGTAAAATAATGAGCTATCCATAATAATTATGAAATATATCATAATTCTTACTATATATATTTATTTTAATTATATTATAATAAATTTCACCCACCTTTCAAGTATCGTCCTTTTATACAAATGTTTATTTATTGTACGACACCCAAACAGCACTTATGAACGTAACAAGTTGTTAGGAATATTTCCGATAATAATCAACGAATCGGATGAGCGATCACTGGGCACTGAGTGGTGCGCAGGCGCCGGTCGTGTGGCCACTGAGCCACCACCTTTCGACCGTTATGAAAGTGTGCTACAAGCTTACAACAAATTAATTTTATTTACTCTGTATCCTAACACTACTATGTATTATGACAATACTTGCAAAACTTTGACGTCTCTACTCGCATTTAGTCCTAGAGTAGGTAAATAGAAAGTGTTGCGGAAACTGAAAAAACAATAATCCCACGCTAGCGGAACATTACGCAGCCTTATCCGTTGACATTTTCCCGATTAATTATTAGGTATAAAATAATCAATTTCCTAAAATTACTAACCTGCCTAAAAACATGAACAGTAAACATGTGCTTGACTTGTAAACCCACTATGTAAAACCATATCTAGACATACAATAAAACTGTAGAGGTCGAATGTCTGTACATAAAAAAAATTCTTAAAAACCGAGTCAGGGGGTGTAAGAAGAGAAATAGAACAAATCAGTTTTTTTTTTCAATTTTTTTGTTTCTTTGTCTGTTTATATGGGCTAATATCCGTAACTGTGGTACCTTATATCCCCGGTCAACATTTTAGATACTTTTCATCCCGGAAAATTAAAGAGTTCCCGTGGGATAGATCTGTTTGTGCTTTGAGGGTGAGCCGCTAGTAAGTTAATATATATTTAATTTGTATGATGTTACATTGTGTTAATTGAAATAAAACTGAATTTACTATGCATTACTCGTAAGTTATCGAATTCATAGACATCAGACATCTTGCAATTGTTTTATCCATATATGAATTTAAATAGGTGTTAAATAATAAATATCGGCAAAAAAAAGAATACTTAAGTTAACAGCGAAGTCATGTCGTAAGAATTACATTGTCAACTGAGAGGGATACCCTAATAAAGAAAATAGAGATGTCTACAAACGAAATAAAGTCAAATCGAATTGCTTTTATGTGCAAACAAAAGCTTATTATTACAAAACAGCAGTAAGAACAAGACGATGTTTAACAAACACAAATAGCTGACATTATACGATTGGTTTTTCTCTTCATATTTCTTTTCTGTTTCAGAACAAAAGCGTCTAATTAAAGCTACTTGTAGAACAAAAAGGGCAGAATGGCATAATTATTCAAGCTTTGACAAATAACACGGTTTCAGTAGTCGTCGAGTGCAGACACATTCACCCCATAGCTCGCACCGGACATGACAGCACTGACATTATTTTTTTTAAAAGCTTCACATTTCCATTTACATTTCGCTTTGTAGGTCGACACAATAGAAGGTAAAATTTATTTTCATTCACGTGTCACAAGCTCGCCGTTATCCACCTTTTGCGCAGTTTGTTAAAAGTCATATATTCTGTTTGACTTTAATGAATAAGGCGAAGAAGACTTATTTCTTAAATGTTTTTAAAGAGAGAAAATATTCAATTAAAACATTTCTACAATATATATAATCCTTTTATTAGACGTTTAATTTTATTAACTTACTGTACATATATCAATCTTTATATATATAATTCTTCTGTGAGTGTGTATGTCACTGAACTTCTCTCAAACGACTGGACCGATTTTGATGAAATTTTTTGTGTGTGTTCAAGGGGATCTGGGAATGGTTTAGATTCACAATTTTGTCCAAAAAGTTTGAAATTTTCAAATTAAAGACGTGTAGACAGGACAACGTCTGTCGGGTCCGCTAGTTAGGTATATAATATTTAGATTTATTTATCTTTCGATATTATTATAATATACAGAATTAGCATATATATATATATATATATATATATATATATATATATATATATATATATATATATTATATATATATATATATATAATAGTGATCTGTGGAAGGCCATAGTCTCAATGCCAGATTATTCAATGAACCGTGCGAAGGATCCTTGTTTAATATTTAATCATCTAGCACCGTAGCTGTTTCAATGATTAGGGAAGGGAATTGCTTTTCTGTGTAAAAAATAACGTCCATACTTTTTTAAATCCAATCAAAGTTTGAAACTTCTTACACGATTTTTATCACCTCATGTTCTTTACGAATACTAAATCAAGTAATGTTTCATAGTAGAAAATAAAAAGATAAATAATTAAAATAAATAATAATTACAATCTTTTAAAGTCATCACTGACATACTCATTGAATGAATGGTTTTTTTCCAGCTTCGGAATTTTAACTTGATTATTACATCCTAGCGACTCACCCTCGCTTCGCTCGGGTTCCTCCCTGGGTTGATTCCCCATACAAACTTTCATCCCCATTTTCACCCCCTTATTTATGATTTCCGGAATAAAATATTTCCTATATTCTTTCCAGGGTTTCAAACTATCTTCTTACCAAATTTCGTCTAAATCGATTTTGATGTTTTTGAGTTAAATGATGTTTTTGAGTTTATTTGTTACAAACATACAAAAATACAAATCTTTCCTCTTTATAATTGTAGTGTAGATATTTGTTTGTTAATATTAAAATGTTTTTGATCGCCATTTTTCCAATATAGTGGCGGGGACGTCAAAGAAACGAAGTGCAAAGTGAAAATTGGAAAAGAGCAAGTCGGAATCAATAAAATCACAAATTTTCAAAACTGCCGAAAAGCTTTCCAGTGAGATAGAATTACCAAATAATTAGACTATAAGCGCAAAGTTCAAAGCTGTGTAAGTACATTAATTTTAAAAACCTCCAATTTTCGCAAATATCTCTTGTCAAAAGCTCCTGTTATTTTTTTCATATATCTATTTTTAGTTTAGAGTTTTGAAAATAGAAATTCTGATATTATTTATTAAGCGTTTTTGTGAAAATATATAACTTTTACAATTTTTATAATTCAAGCATCTTTTTTCGCTATAATATGTTGATTTTGGAACCTATTATGGTTAATAACAAATTATATTACCTACTATAGGATAAAAAAACACACGCCACTGCCTTTCCATGTCACACAATAAACAATAGAAACCACATGCTTTTGCATATTTACATAAGCCTAGGTAACCTTTGCACATGATTTCTAAAAAAGTTAAATTGCGATTACGAGCGCACCTCTTTCCGCAAATTTTATGTAACAACCCGTTGCAGCAGTATAATAACGTTCAAATTAGGTATATATTGGAAATGTATCAAAAACATGTTCACTTTAATAATATTTTTATTAAAATATAATTAATTTAAATCTTAATTTACAAGAACAGAAGTAGAAAAAAGAAGAAGAAGAAAATATAGAGAAATTAGGTATAAATGTACTTCATTATATATATATATATATATATATATATATATATATATATATATATATATATATATATAATCCCTCCACTACCGCCGACACGCCCGCGCCGGCGCAGCGTGTCAGTTAACAATAGATTTCTTAGAATTTCAATTAATTTCTTAGAAATTTACCTGGAGGTGTTAATGTAATTATTATTTTAAGGTTATAATCATTGCTATCGGCCCATATTCAAACGTAAAGAAACTTTTGTTATTTATCTCTATTGTTTAGATATTTTGAGATTAATAAAAATCTAAAAATTTTGCGATAAACAAAGAATTGTATAAGTTTTCTAGAATATGTAACATATTTTAGGAATATATCGCAATTCACTTTCAACGATGTAAAAAGAACAGTATGTGCTTAACACGTTCCGTAATTCTTCAAACAGGCTGATTAACGACAAAAACTTGATTGATATAAATGGAAGTGTTGTATAATACTCTCCGACTCAAGCACATATTTATTAATGGTAAGAATTTATCGTATTTTCGTCACTGCAAATAGATAGATAAAATCTAATATATAAAATTTCCATGTCACAATGTTAGTTAGCGTACTCCTCCGAAATGGCTTTACCGATTTTTACCAAATTTTATATGCGTATTCAGTAGGTCTGAGAATCGGCTACTATCTATTTTCCATACCCCTAAGTGATAAGGATAAGGGTGGTCCTCCCAGACCCCACCCCAGGGACGAACCCGAGCGGAGCGAGGGTGAGTCGCTAGTATTTTATAAAGTTAATCAGACTACTAATATGAATGTGCAAATTTGTATGTTGTATATGTTTGTTACTTTCCCACGGATTTAGATGAAAAATGAAATGAGCTAGAGTAACACATTACGGTTAGAACCTACGAGTTGTTACTAACAGGCAGTATTTACTGCCTGTACATAATAGTAGCCCTTGCTTTACACATATGTAATTGCGTCTTACCTTTATAGATAAATGGAGTTTGAAATATGAAATACTAGCGACTCACCCTTACGTTTTAATGTATAGTATAGATTTCTCAGGGATGAGATATATTCCCGCAGTAAAAAGTATCCTATATTTTGATTCGGATAACCAGCTATCATCATACCAAATTTCATCAAAATCTGTTCAGTGGTATCTCGTGATGCGCTCCCAGACAGACAGACAAAAATTCTAAAAACTATAGAATCGGCCTCTCTCGATAATAATGACTATTTCCATAAGATTTTCTTCAGAAAAAATATAAATATAAATATGTCAGGACATTAACACGCAACACCATAGTCCCATGGTAAGCTACGAGGCTTGTGTTATGGATACCAGATAGTTGATACATTATACATATATAACTTTTAAATACATACATATTATAAATATAAACACCCATGACTGGAGTACAAACATTCGTGCTCATCACACAAATGAATGCCCCCAGCGGGACTCGAACCCGCGACTGCTGGCGCAGCAAATAGGGTCACTACAAACTGAGCCAAACGTGTCGTCTAAAAATATTTAATGTACAGATTCGTAGAATTTTATTATATGTATAGATAGATATCGAAGCGGGCGTGACGTCATTTGTAGGATATTTTCCTTAATTATTATTTATTCATGTTTTCTAATAATATCCATAACCATAATGTATTACCTAATACCTATCTTATTACGAAAGTAAGACTAGACACATTCCAACTTAATTAATAATAAGTATAATTAATATGTATATTTTAATAATTATTTATTTTTTATTAATTATTATTATTCATTAAAAATAATAGTTATACAAAACCCGAAAATGAATTTTGTTTGAAAAGTAGGTAGTAAAAACGAAAAGGAAATTATAGGTATATTAAATAAATAATATGAAATGTTAATTAAAATTAAAAACAAACTGTAGGTATTATATTTCTTAATTGTAATTTGTATTCAGCCCTTTTTAACGTCCCACAGCTGGGCACGGGCCTCCCTTCAACGCGAGGGGGATCAGGCCATAGTCCACCACGCTAGCCAAGTGCGGGTTGGCGGACTTCAAATGTCTTTCGAAAACTTGCTAGATTCTCTCAGCCATGCATGCTTCAACATAAGACAAGTGGTAATCATGTTGGAAAATGATTCGCACATGAAAAAATCAGAGGTGTATAACCCGTTACCCGAGATTTGAACCCGCTTCAATCGGCTTCCCAAGCGAGCGCGTTACCAATGGGACACCGCTGCCTTTTGTGAATTGAACTTGTTTGTGAATTGTAATTTAGTTAATAAAAATAAATTTAATATATTAATTAGAAAGATTGTGCAATCAGCAAATCAGTCCCAACCAAGTACGAAGCAGGAAAACAATTTATATTTGCGCAAGAACCGACCTCGGGATGGCGTACAAATCCCGCAAAACTCGTTTTGTCCCAGCTTATGAGCTTACTATGAAAATTTCTGCATTAACTTGTTCTATTACTTTATACACAATCCATTGCTTTATATTTAGTTAGTTTAATATTATTTTGTATTTTAGTGCAGTAATGTATTTGATGTTTGTCTTCTAAGTTACTGTTGTGCGGTTTATTGCGCAATGGTTGCGTTGCGCGACGCGGAAGCTTTGCACTCGGCCAATAGAGTACTGCGCAACAGAACCACGTCTCGTGCTTTATCACGATTATACGTAGGTACTTTTAATGAAAAATTATTCTTCATTTACTATAAATTAATAAATTGTAATTAATTGATTTTTAAAACGGAGTTAGGTACTTAAAATTTAGGTTGTGATTTTTGATTGTTTCGATTTCTATGCTTATTCGAAAGTCCTATAAAAATTTCAAGGAATTTCACCACAGTCCACAAAAGTGGAATGATCGCTTTGACTTCCATTTTGAAGTCGATGTGCCTTTTCAATTAAAAGTAATAATTGCTATGTTTTATGTTTGTGGTGTTTAATTTTAATTTATTCAATTCAATTTTCTTATTAATGGCTTTCAATGCAAGCCGGTTACGCACAGGTTACTTAGTTAAACCACGTAGAGTGGAGAAGACACGAAGGATTCACTAATTATTAACAAAAACTCTTAAAACCCTTGTTGAATGAAAAATCATTTTAAACAGACCATGAAACACTCATTTACCTCTACTAAAAAAAATTATATACAAATCTTCTGTGCTTGTTCCTCGGAAACTTATTATATCCCAGATTTATAAGCTATCGAATTTGTTGACTCAACTATTAAATATATTCGTTTGAAGAAATTTCAATTCAAGCCATACTTTTCAAATTCAGGGGAAGTGATATATACTAACATCCTCTGGACTTAAACATTCTTTATTACCCAAGTTATTCTTAGGTATTTAAATTAATAGGTAAGGTCGATAATTTGTTTTAGATCCAAAATATCTCTGTAAGCGTTAAAAAGTTTACCATGCGGATAGGCCCTTGCACTTCTCTAATAAATAGTGAATCGCGAGAAGGTAGGTACAATATGTATCCACATGGGTCATGGTCTATACCGGGAATATGACAACCTCCTTAAAAAAATACACAATCTCAAGGTTTAATAGCTACATAAATATAAATATGTTGGGACATTAAGACACAGCGCCATCTAGTTCCACGGTAAGCTACGAGGCTTGTGTTATGCATACCAGATAGTTGATACACTACACATACATATATAACTTTAAATACATACATATTATAAATATAAACACCCATGACTAGAGTACAAACATTCGTGCTCGTCACACAAATGAATGCCCCCAGCGGGACTCAAACCCGCGACCGCTGGCACAGCAAGTAGGGTCACTACAAACTGAGCCAAACATGCCAAACATGACTCTCACTCAACCTTTACAGACCAAGCGTTGGAGCATCGTAGTTGAATGCGAAAGTGATCCAACGGCGACTCATTAAGTCGAGCGGGGCCTAATTTACATAGCCGACTTATATTAGAAAAGGAAATAATTCTAATATGCTAAATTATAAATAGAAGCTATTATATTTATTTCTTAAGAATCCACATTCATTATGTACCTTGATCATGAAAAAATTAACATAATACGAAGTCGTGGGTATTTACGTAGAATATATTACGTAAAAATCAATTCATGTCCCGACATATGTAATTGTATATAACAATTAAATTATAATCTAATATCATAATTGAAGTAATATGTACTGTGTATGGAATCGATATGTTGATCAATACTACGAACTCTAGGTATATAGTAAACTAACAGCCATAGACAAAGGAATTGAAATGAATTATAATACTAGTCTTTAACTTATCTAGCGTGAAAATGAGTTCACCAAAAGTACCATTTTGCAAGCACATAGGCTAAGAAGAATATTTTTTCTATTTTGTCTCATCTGTTTTTCGTGGTACTACCTATTCAGCTCTTGATATAATGATAAAAAATTAATGAACATTTTTGATAATGCTTTATAAGATAGTAGCGTCTTATCCTCACTTCTGTCTTATTGCCATACATTTTGTAGATTTACTTCAAACCTTCAAACCGCATGCCGATAGTGCAACTCAATGGCCAATTTTTATCCTACTTCGTTTAAAGTGATGATTCCTGATAATAAAAATTATTATCGGAATAAAAAATACCCTATAGCATTCGGCGGTAGGTAAAGTAGCTTCTTATTAGTAAAAGAATTTAAGAATTAGATCGGTAGTTTCAGAGATTTACCTCTTACATCCAAACTTTATACCTCTTCATATCATTAGTGTGATAGTCAAATAAGTGATACTAAGAACCTCCTTCTTTTTGGAAGTCGGTTAAAAAGACAAGAGAGCAGGTCACTCGTCTTGATCTAATATTGTAAATTTAAGTGTCTTTTAATTAATATAATTGTGCCGAAGTATCGATCGGCTCGTCGCAAAGATTAGAATTGACTTTCAAAATTGGTTACATTGTTTGTTGGTTAGTTACAAGAGAAGCTAACAAAACCTGTTAATATAATAAATAAAATTTATCATACAATTGTAAAGTGAAAGAATGTAACGTGTGTAACTAACAAGCGCAGTCGATTGCGTCGCTAACAAAGCACAGGCCTCGTTATTTTCCAAGCAGATGAACTTATTCGCGTCGTCAGTTTGCGCAATCCCCTTAGTGGGGTAACACGAGCCCCGTTTCTACGTACTTGACCCTAATGATGCGCAAACTAGTCCTTTCTGTGCGATATAATAGCTGCTTAAACGTTATAAGACCAGTTCAGTAGGGTGTTTTATAGATCTAGTCTATTTAGAATTGTAACGTTCTAGATTATTCTCACTTTATTATTATAACTTGGATAAAGTAAAATGTTTACATTTCTTGTTCTAATAACTGTCACTTGGCAGATTCAAAGCTTCATTTTAGGAATTAAAAAAAAACAAACAAAATAAAGTCATCATATAATTTTATTTTATATAAAAATCAAATGCACGCATCCATCCCTCATCTCACTATATATAAATACTATAGAGTTCTTGCATACGCAAATATTCAGAAAATAGCATTAGCTAATAACCACATTTAGCTAGCATTTTAACACTACATAAGATTCATTTAACATAATCATTTTATAATACATGTGATACGGGTAAGTATTCCATTGCGTATTCATTTATCGAATGGATCTTTTTAATTTCAGTTAAATTTTAAAGTTTACATATATTACACGTGATAGATTTTTGCTATAATTTCGAACATACGGCGGAATCACATAAGCAGTAACAACTATTATAAGTACGAAAAACCTTAACACGAAAGAGCTGGCACGACGAAGTCTAATGTGTGTTACAATAATATAATTAAATTTAAAACTACGTTACGACATACAAGAAAATATGTACGCCACATAAACAACAATATACACAATAAATAAGATCATGGAATGTTATTATGATTTCCTTCTGACTGCGGGATAATCAGATATATGATAAAAAAATAATACTAACTTCGATAAGGATAAATTATAGCAAAAATACTTGTTAATATATAGGCCACAAATAACGATATCGTATGCGCGTGCGCATTGCACAAGTCCGGGCGGCGCCACTCGCCCACTCTCACTACGACACCATGGCGTTTATACATACCTGGAAACAAACATATTTTTATTATTATCACAAAATTTTATAAAATCATTATAAAGTAGTAGTAAATATTAAAACTTAGGTTAATTTTAATAACCAATTTTACAATAGAAGGAGGTAGTCTATTCGAATATGTATACACTCAGTGTATGGTGCGCTGTCTTCGCCAAATTGAGAAACGGTTTTCAAGAAACTTTTTTTAACATAAACAATTTCTAAGAATAAAATAATCAGTTTTAAGATGCATTTGGAATCAATGTAACTTTGTATAAAAGTAATCATATTTTTTTGACAGAATAACTCTGCACTTATATAATTTCATACTGCAACTATAATACATATTATGTATTAAAATATTGTATATATTGTATTTAACGTAACGGTTAAAAGCCCCAAAAAAAACATATGAATTTCTAAAAAAAAAAACTATTTACATATTAGCAAATACATACTTTGAAACTAATTATGTCATATTAACTGTACTTTTATTGTATAACGCTTTAGCAATCCATCCATTACATATACAATTAGGGCAGAGATTCGCTTGCGTACATATAATTATATATTATGACTACATTTAAGATAGAAACTATGCTATTCATTCCACAAGCCAGTATTATCTACTTATATCATTCATTTAGAACAACAATTCATATATTTAAGCAACAATTACGGCACTATTGTGGGTAATTGAACAAAGTGCGTGAACGAAATTGTGAAATCAATATTCGCGTGAAGCTGTTATGTACTTGTTTCGTTTTTATTTAGTTATTAAAGTATAGTTGTTACTTTAATTCGTAACAATTTATTAGCCGGAGGCATAAATATCTTATACTATTAAGTGAGCAATTCTTGTATATTTGTATGTAGGTATATGAATTTATTTCGTATATCTCGGAAAGTGCTCTAACGATTTAGATCAAATTTTGTATTTAGTTACGGTTTCACGTTTTAACTTTATCTAAATATGTAGGCATCTTTTCTGAAAAAAAAAACGCAATTTTTATATCTTATCAGAAAAAATCCCAAATACTAATACGTACTATTACGAGTATAGTATACGATATTGTATAGGCATTTGTTCTAATTTACAGTTTTGTTATAAATATTATTACAATTACTAAAAAAATGTGTTATAAATTTAATAAAGAAGGTATGGTTAAGGCTTGCTATGCCCTAGTATAAATACAAACTACACATGTTGATATGAATTAAACAATTACTTAACATATCACTGTATATAAGTGACGTCATCATCAACATTTGTTTTTTTTAAATAATGAGTGATGGCAGTGGTAGCCCAGTGGTAACGCGCTCGCTCGGGAAACCGAGTAAAGCGGGTTCAAATCCCAGGTCTCGCACCTCTGATATTTTCATGTGCAAATCATTTCCAACATGATTACCACTTGTCTTACGGTGAAGGAAAAGATCGTGAGGGAAATCTGCATGTCTGAGATAACCTAGCAAGTTTTCGAAAGACATGTGAAGTCCGCCAACCCGCACTCGGCCAGCATGGTGGACTATGGCTTGATCCCGCTTGATGTTAAAAGGAGCCCGTGCCCAGTAGTGGGACGTTAAAAAGGGCTGAATATAAATGAGTGATGGGACTTTACTAGCGTAAGTATTTAGTTATTCCTGTACGACTTGCACTAAGTCAGTAGCAGAGTGAGCCGTGATAGCAACTTGTTGTAGTGGTCTAGTTCGGTAGACCAGCCGTCCGGACGTCGTGGCTGAGTGCTAGTGATCCTTCGATGCCTAAATAAGACGGAGTTTCCGTTGGATTTTATTGGATAGTACTGGTTTTATATTCACTACATAATCACCATGCGTGCTGTATACATAAATGCATTTGCCGACGTTAAAAGAAAAAATTAAAATGTCAGTTAATACTGTCTTAGATTTAAGCGAATATTTTAACATTTTAAATAAAATCATTTGTTCGGATTTTTTCGCAGATTTATTTTGATTTTTGTTTCCGACGCGACGTTCAGAATGCTTAACAGAGATCATGGTCAGGGAAGAGACTAAGGTTTTAGACGTTCAAAGGTCAATATACAGAGTGGATTTTCGAAACGGGGCAGTAAGGGCAGATACCTTAACTGCTATAGTTACAGAAAAACGTTCCTAGGAGATCATTCATAACTTTTTGAGATATTCTGAACTTTATTCACAGATTTTGGAAAAAATATAGTTAGCGAAAAAAATGCTAAAATACCAAAAAAAAATTTTTATGCTTATCGATCCTATTTCATGTAGGGATCAAAAGACTGGAACCATTAAGGTCTGAGTACTAGAAATGACAGAAATCGCCAAAAACTTTCTCGATATAAGACTTTAAGGCCAACTGAAGTTTGAGTACAGAAACTACGGTAAGTCACAAGACCAGGCATTTTATGCAGTGGGCATTAGATATATTTTTCAGATTTTGTTAAGCCGTTCTCGTGGCATACTATACCTAGAAACAAAAGTATATACCGTAAAAAATCATAGTTGTATCGACAAATAAACAATTAAATTAAATCAACTAAACGCGTATTTTTAAACACGATATCTATACAAGAAAATTATTAGCTGCTACTTGCTCAGTACAAAAACGAGATATTAAATGCGCGAAAAAAACCAAAAGGATAGGATTTTATTTAAAATTAAAATGTCAACGTACATATATATACTTGCCGAGGGTAGCTAGTGCGCATGCGCATCAGCATACAGCGTGGTGGCGATGTAGGTGGTGGGCACGAAGCCCTCCTCGCGCGTGTGCTGGCGCCGCACGCGCGTCCAGCCGTCGCCCGCGTCCGTCTCCAGCACCAGCAGTCGCTCGCCGCACTCCATCTGCATTGTTGATCCCGTACCGTTCGCTGGGGGCAAACCAATATATTGCTAATTATATTATTATTAACATTTGACTTTTATTAATATTATTATTGGTATAATATTATTGGTACATATACATTTAGCAGTTCATTTTTACTATATTATCTGTAAAGATAAATAAAATTGAATTGTCTTATATAATATAAAAATAACAGCATTTTACTAAATGCATATGAAATTATATACAGTACTTATAAACGATTTATTAAGTTTTTTCTCTGTTTGTTCCGGCTAATCTCCGAAACGGCTGGACTGATTTTGACAGACTTTTCACTGACAAATAGTTGATGTTATTAGGTATAACTTAGGCTACTTTTATTTTAGAAAAAAAAATTGGGTTCCGCTCAAATGAGTTAAAACGTACCTAGGAACGTAAGTCGCTAGTTGATTACATATATTCTATTATTAACAGAAAAAAAACATTATTTGATATCGAAAATTTGTCTACACATAATTATTAAGTTAATATCGTATGTGTTTTTAACATTTCTAAAGAACCACCTTTTTTTATTCAATAAAAATAATCGTATGGTCAGGGACAAAATTTTCAAAACTTGCATACACATAATTATAATATATTTCCTATTATTTAAAAAACAATACAAACCTTCAAAAGCATAAAGCGCTTTACAATAACCCAACGGCTGCAAGTCCGCTTCATAATAATAATCAAAGTCCGATTCGTGGTCGTGGTCGTGGTCATCGTGGTCGTGGTCGCCGTTGGCGTGGTCGGCGTGTGCGGCCGCCAGCTCGCCGCCGAGGCCGGACTCGGGGGAGCCGCCGGCGGCGCGGCCGACCACCGCGCCGGCGCCGGTCGCCGTGCAGCCGGTGCCGGTGCTCACTGACGACTCGGACGCCGACCGGGACAGTGATTCGCTGTTTGATCCGATACTGTTTTATAAATTGTGCGTTATTTGTTGCTTTTAGAATGTGTTTAAGGTGTCGTAAGTGCGTGTATCTAATAGATATTAATTTTGAATGAAACCGATTTGAATGAAAATTAGCTATGTGTTAGGCTCATTTGAATTAAATAAAAAAATAGCTTACAAAAATAAAAAACTCCCTGCGTAAAAAGCGAACTTAAAAGATGATAACAAGTTGACGAAGAAACAGTATTATTATAGTCCTAATACATCCGCATGTGTGTACTTGTACCTCTTGCAGTCCACAAATAAAATAATTGATCGTAAAATATATTATATACAGCAGTACAAAACCCGGTTTCAAAGTTAAAGCTCAGTGCTTGCTATCTCGTGGCAAGTTATAGTTTTACTTGTCAACCCTATACCCGTTTCCCGACTGTCATATAAAACTAAGTATGATAGTCGGGTGGGGCTCACCCGTGTCTTTCCTAGCTGACGATTGCTCTGTTTAGACGCTTTCAACGCTATTAAAATAGTCTGATATTATCACTGTGAGTACTGTAACGTGCCTAAGGAATCGCCTCAAACACCATACATAATTTATGTAAATTAGTACATATTTTTATTATACATATAATAAAATTGTAACTAAGCCGAATCTGTACATTAAATATTTTTTGGAAAATCTAATTGAAATAGACATTATTATCGATACAGAGGCCGAAACTATAGTTTTTAGAATTTATGTCTGTCTGTCTGTTACCGCATGGCGGAAAAACCACTGGAGGAATTTTGATGAAATTTGGTATGATGATAGCTGGTTATACGGGTTAACATATAGGATACTTTTTACTGCGGGAAAATATCTCATTTCTGAGAAATCTATATTAAATATAAACGTAACGCTAGTCTACTAAAATTACCTCTAATTTTTTAAACAGTATTAAGATTTAACAGCGTTACAGTACATTCTTTCGATTAGATAAAGGTAATAAGAAATCCGGTAGGGACGAACCCGAGTGGAGCGGGGATGAGTCGCTAGTTACATGATGTAGCAGTATATAATATACTAAACTGTGGTAGTATTTACCTAGTGGCCAGCGTGGGTGCGGCGCCATTGGTCCTGGCGGTGGGGTGTAGGGGCGGCGCACACACTTGGTTATTCGCCTCTGCTAACAATTCTTCATACTTGCGCAGTTGCGCTCTTAGCTTTTTCAGTTTATCACAACATTCGTTTAACTGACCTGGAGGGGTAAGAAGAATTGGACTTTAATAAGTGTTATGTATGCTGACGGGGACGAGAGAAATGCTTGGTAATTGGATACGCACTGGATTATTGCTCGGCAAGCTTAGCATTGTGGGCGCAGCCACTAATAACATTTTTTTTAAATTTACCCACACACATAAATATATAATAAGAAGTGAGGTATATATGTATATTTAAAAATAAATGTGAGTTATTTGTGTCTGAATTGAGATAATATGGCTATTTGCAAGATACTATAGTTAAAAAAACAGTCCGTCGAATTGAAATCGAAATATCTGTACTTTATAAATATGTATTTCTTTTCAAGAATTATATTAGTTGTTTTTCAAATATTTTAATTAGATAGAATCAAAAACATTAAACAAAATCAGTTAACATATGATAATGAACTAAATAAAAAAAATATGAAAATATAAACAAATCATGGTGAAACTAAATGTTAAAGACACAATCAAACCTTCTACAGTCATGGGATCTCCTAGAGTGGGGTTTGTTTCGTATACGCCTTTCATTTTCATGAGACCTTCCATCGCAGCTTGCTCTTGAGCAACCTAAAACAAAAGTTACATTTCTTTTTTAATCCAAACATCATCAAAGTCCAAATAATTTATATTTATCTAATAGGTTAATTTACGTGTAATGTTACTGTTAAAGGTACATTTTTTTAATTAAAGATTTTTATGTCACTTATATGAGTTTTTTTTATAGAAACATCTTAACACGTTCGGCCCAGCGCCGCCGTAAGAAGAGTCTCGCATTGTGACACACCGTTTCCCCATACAAATTGGATTTACGTTGATAAACGTTGTGCTCTTCATGTGTGCAAGATTAATTTTTGATGCGACACAAACGTTGAGAGACGTCGACGTTTTATAACGCTGTGTCACATATAGTTCGAGTATTTACCATAAGCTAGAAAACAACGTCAAATCACGTTGACATTAATAAACGCTGCGTCGCATACAGTCAATATAAGGTATAGAAACCATCTTCGCGCGAGCAGCGCGCGCGCAATGACGCCCGTAACAATAGCTCCGTATAAATACTTTTAAAAAGCGATAATATCGAAGTAAGATCGTAGTGTTGTTTAAATATAGAATAATTAGTGCATCTTCTAAAGTGTGTATAAAAACAAGTGCATTCTCAAGAAAGATAAACGAAGTACAAATATTTATAACGTGATAAATAATAAGTGAAAACGGTAATAGTGCTGCAATTGTAAAACTGTGAGGTACCCTAAAAACGATTATCATCATTATACCGTCTCATATTGATCCCTTCACTCAACATAAGAACCAGTATTTCGCTACCAACGTTAACAACAAATTGGCGTAGTGCATCGAGCTCTCGATCTACTAACCGGCAGACCCGAGATCGATCCCGACTTGTCGAAGTAAAATTAAAATTTTTTCTACAAATTTTTAAAACCAAATAAAATATATAATCATGTCATCTAAGAGTAAATTTGAATGTTGCCATCGGCTCCCAAGTTCAACAGAAGTAATGTTGTGTCGTTCATGCAAAAAGCGATATCATTACAACTGTGTTTCGACATCCAAAACATCCTATGCCGAGCTTACCGAGAACTATAAGAGTACATGGCTATGTCCTATCTGTGCCAGACCAAAGAGCGACAACACAAATACACCTATTAGAGGCTCACTATCTAACTCAGCTTTGGAGGAATATGCTGATCAAAGTTGCAACGTTACTCGCCGAATAAAAGACAGTGAACGAAAGATTATGGGACCTACTACAACTGAAATAGATCTTGATGACGTTCGGTCTATTGTTAGAGAAGAGATGAAATCGTTGCTAGACGTGTTTAAGAAAAGTATATTGGATGAATTTACCTCAAAAACTAATGAAGTTCTGGCTTCAATCAACTTCCTTGAAGACCAATATGAAACCATTCAAAAAGAACTTTCAGCCAAAAACGACGAGATTAAATTGTTACATGCTAGTAATAATAATTTAAAGACCGCAGTTAGTGACCTTCAAGCTAGACTTAATCTACTCGAAAATCAATCTAGAGCCAGTAACCTAGAAATTCAATGTATTCCTGAGCATCGATCCGAAAATATTGTATCGACAGTAAAACAACTGGCCGCTTCCGTTAAATGTAACATTGCTGACACTGATATTCAGAGCTGCAGCAGAATAATGAAATTTAACAAGGAAAGTCCCCGACCACGCTCTGTACTAGTCAAATTCAGTAGCCCAAGGATTAGGGATACCTTTCTTGCAGCGACTATAACTTTTAATAAACAAGCAAAATGCAACGAGGATAAACTAAATACCAGCCATTTGGGAATCGGAGGAAAAAAATATCCTATATACGTTGCTGAACACCTGCCACCAGCCACCAAGGCATTACATGCAGAAGCGCGTATCAAAGCAAAGGAATTGAAATATGAATTCGTTTGGATCAAGAACGGTCGTGTATTTATGCGGAAAAACAAATCATCGGACTATAAACTTATTAAAAATTCGGAATCTCTTTTAAATTTGTCGTAGATTATTATATTTTATAAAATTATAAACATGTGGTTGTATAGTATTTCACGTTAAATTCGATTCATTAAAGTGTTATTATCAAAATGTCCGAGGTCTTCGCTCTAGCTTAACAGATGTTAATAACGAAGTCCTTAATTCAAGCTATGATATAATTGTTTTAACGGAGACTTGGCTTAACGACAGTGTATATGATGCCGAGATCTTTGACGACAGATACCACGTATATAGACGCGATCGTGAATCATCTTCCTATCTAATCATAAGAAAGACGGTGGTGGAGTTTTAATAGCAGTAAAAAAGGGCGGTATCAACTCGAGTAGACAAATTAGATGGGAAAGTCTTTGTGAAGACTTATGGGTTACAATTGAACTTATCACAGGTAATGTTACGGAATGTTTACATGTGTGCGCAGTATATATCCCGCCGCCTGTTGATTGTAACACATTGGAAACGTTCATTAATAATACCACTGATACAATAAATAATAACAACCTAGGCACGGCTAATAACTCGATTTTACTGATTGGTGACTTCAACATGAGTTCTATCACATGGACAAATCAACCCGCGATTAGTGGTAAGCATGCATCCCCAAGTAACTACGCCAGTTGTCTTCTTAAAAGTAACTTAATAGATTTTTTCGCTTTGCACGATCTGAATCAATACAACACTAACAAAAATACAAGCGGAAAAATTTTAGACCTAGTCTTGTCTAATATAAACATCAATGTATTTGAAAGTCAGTTTCCGATACGCAAAGTAGATATTTTACATCCACCATTAGAATTTTTCATTAAAATTAATCTAACAAATAATTTCCACACGACTAAAACTAAATGTTTCTATAATTTTAAAAGAGCCGATTTTGATTCCATTATAGCATACCTAAATGATATTGATTGGCTACAAACTTTAGGTGTACTTAATAATGTAAATGATATGATATCTAAATTCTACGAAATTCTGCAGGTAGCAATAGATAAATTCGTTCCCAGATCGTCCAAAACGTCAAAATCTTATCCTATCTGGTTTACCCCCGCTCTAATTAAACTTATAAAGCAAAAACACAAATGTCATAATAAAATTAAAATTATATAATCCACTAGTTAAAATTGAACTATCTTATTTGAGGAAGGATTGCGATAAACTTATAAAACAATGTTACTATCATTATATTCTACACATCGAGGAAGCCATTAGCAATAATCCGAAATATTTCTGGTCACATATGAAAAACATGCGTCGTAAAGGTTCTAATTATCCTAATAAAATGTCTCTGTATGATCGCGAGGCAAACAGTAGGCAAGAAATATGTGATTTGTTTGCTAGTCATTTCTCATCTGTTTTTATTAAAGATGATAATATTAATAACAATCCTAATATACAGCTAGTACCTAAACCCAAAAATTATATAGGCAATATACACTTTTCCGAACAAGAAATTAAAAAGAGGCTAAAAAGACTGGATATATCAAAGAGTGCTGGTCCAGACGGTATTCCTCCTATATTTATACATAGGTGTGCCAACTTGTTATCCCTTCCGTTGGCTATTATATTTAACACCTCCTTAAACAGTGGCATTTTTCCCGAAAAGTGGAAGGAAGCGCGGATTGTACCAATTTTTAAAAGTGAAAATCCTATGAGTGTCATTAATTACAGACCTATTTCTATATTATCTACTATGTCAAAGGTCTTTGAGAGTTTAGTCTATGAATCATTTTTCAAAAATCTAGGACGGCGTATATGCTGGCAGCAACATGGATTTTTGTCTGGTAGGTCTACTGTTACAAATCTATTCTTATACGTCACTGATTTAATTGAGAATGTTGATAATAAATTACAAGTGGATGCCATATACACAGACTTCTCTAAGGCCTTTGACAAAGTAAATCACGCTTTACTTATTAATAAATTGAGATCACTTGGTATAAATGGAACACTATTAAACTGGTGTGCATCATACCTTCAAAGTAGGTCTTCAACCGTGGTGATAGATGGGTACTCATCGCAGCCATATATTGCCTATTCCGGCGTACCCCAAGGCTCGAATTTAGGACCAGCGTTTTTCAACATCTTTATAAACGACATTGTTTCCATATTTCAACATTCGAAGGTCTATCTATTTGCTGACGATCTCAAGATAGTTAAAACCATTAGAAATAACTCTGACAGTGAACTATTACAAAAAGATCTCAATCGCCTTGTACAATGGTGTAAAAATAACCAAATGTTTCTCAATGCCAAAAAATGTCACCTTATCAGGTTCACTAGGAAACAAAATTACATACATGGCCAATATTATATTGAAACCGAAAAACTGACTGTAGTTCGAACGATACGTGATTTAGGCGTTATACTTGATAGCGAATTAAAATTCACCGACCATATCGATAGCATAGTTACCTCAGCTACGAAGTCACTGGGTTTTGTATTGAGGAACTCCAGAGAGTTCAGACAGTCATCAACTACAATCAAACTTTTTAGTAGTCTGGTTCGTAGTAAACTAGAATATTGTAGTCAAATCTGGAATCCTCACTACAAAATCCATAGTATCAGAATTGAAAGAATACAAAAGCGACTGCTACGTCATTTGGCATATCGTTCGAACAGCAGCCTAACTAATAATTCCTACGATAAACAGTTGGTACAATATAACATCACATCACTACAATCACGTAGAAATATCTCAGACATGTTGTTCCTGTACAAAACACTTAATAACAGCATAGATAGTCCAGCAATTGTCCAATTATTTAATTTTAATGTGCCATCAAGACTGCCTAGAAAACCGCAAGCCTTATTTAATGTAGCCTTACATAAATCTAACTTGGGAAAGTATTCCCCTTTAGCCAGACTAGCACGCAGTTATAATGATCTGTCCTCAAAGATTTCTGACCTCGATATTGCTTACGATAGTTTGTTCGCTTTCAAACGAAAATTAGTTAATTTTTTTCAAAATAATAAATAAATAAATTATAATATAACTTATAAGTAAAACATTTGATTTAAATTGTTGTCTAAAATGTGTTTAAAATTTAATGTATAATAATGAAAATATTTATAATGTTGAATAATTATATTTCTTTTAAATTATTAATATCAATTTTCTCATATTATTATGTAATCCAATCCAATTTTTAAATGTTTTTATCCCTCTATTTATAAAAATCAATGCATGTTGTGATTACCTTTAAAAAGAAATACAATTATACTGTGATCAATTTATTATGTAAATTATTATCTTTGTATTACTGTTGTCATTTCTGTTGGTAATCCTAATAAATAAATAAATAAATAAATAAATAAATAAATAAAGAGCAACGTTTAGTTACGTTGACGTTCATAGACGTTGCGTTACTGAAAGTGAATTATGCTTATGTAAAACGACTATCAAAGTCCTATCACGTTGACATTTACTTTTTGATTTCTTCGGAATCTGTATCTTTGTAACGGTATGCCCTTCCATACCACATATGTGGTGGAAATATTTTATCGAAAACGTCTACGACTAAAGCATTTGGGCCAAGTTCAAATTGGTAACCTCAGTAAAGTACTTTCAAAGTTAAACATTGTTATATCTGCTAAAGAGTCTTCCCAATTTTTTATTGGAGAAGGTGTCCGTTGCTTTGGTCGTCGTAGCTTATCTGTCAGTGCTTCTCGATTACGACTGTGATCGAGAGAAGCTCCGGGCATCGGGTTGTTTTCCACCCTTAGTGGACTTGATGAGGGTGATGGTGATGAGTGCTTCTCCATTTCTGTCTCTTCATGTGATGGCAAATGAGTGGGAGCATGCGGCTGATCGCACCTTTCTGCAGTCAGTGGCGCTGGTGACAAGATGCGTGTTGTTGGGTAAACCTCTTCAGCTACAAGCAACGGTAAACCATCTGGGAGATCTATAGGAAAGCTCTAACAGACTACAACAAAGAGATTAGGAGGGCTAAAAGAGAATCGTGGAGGAAGCTCTGTGAGGAAATCAAAAGTCTTCCACAAGTAGCAAGACTCCACAAACTTCTCTCTAAAACCAAACCTAATCCTATCGGACTTCTCAACAAGGAAGACGGCTCCTTCACAACTACAGAGAAAGAGACCCTCGAGTTGCTGGCCACGGCACACTTCCCTGGGTGTCTCTTGGAGAATATTAATAATCAGCAGGCAGGCTATCATAGACCTCGCAGTGAGGACTGGTGCAAAGCTGCCAAGATCATAAGACCCAACCATGTTCGGTGGGCCGTAGACTCCTTTAAGCCCTACAAGGCGAGAGGGGAAGACGGGATACCACCAATCTTACTGCAGCAAGGGGTGAACATCCTCCTTCCCCACCTGATCAAAATCTTCAGAGCGAGCTTCGCCTGGGGATATGTACCAGATATATGGACCCTTGTCAGGGTCATATTTATACCTAAAGCCAACAAATCAACCGAGACTGCCCTTACAAGTCTTATAGACCAAGTGGAAAAGGCGTTAGAAGACAAGGAAATAGCACTATGTGCATTTCTAGATATCGAAGGTGTTTTGATAACTCTTCTACTTCGCTGTTGGTAAATGGGTTGATAACTAAAAATGTCGACCCAACAACGGTAAAGTGGGTGAAATCTATGCTCACTAGCAGAAAAGTAAAACTAGCCCTCCACGATACAGCTATCTATATATCCACAGCAAGAGGATGTCCGCAAGGGGGAGTTCTATCCCCATTACTGTGGACCCTTGCTGTGGATGAATTACGTCGCTGTCGGTATTTATGGGTTCTGGATCATAATCCTTGTCAGTATCGTACTCTCCATCATCACTGAAAGGATCAGGAGTAACTTCCCAAGACGAAGAATCTTCAAATACCTTCAGAAACCCCTTACTGTAGACACGCTTTTTATCCATCTAAAACAATATCAAAATTAAAATATATCAACTAATTATTATAATTATACAAAAATAAATGTAAAATACATTTAAATATACACACTTATTTATAATTATTATTAAAAATAAACATATTATAAAAATCTTACGGTTTATCGTTCACTTCAATACGGTTGAGCGACGTTCGCGCAGCACGCGCTCCTCTTGATGCGGCGCAGAACGACAGAAGCTAGCCGCGTCGCTACTCCCCGCGACGTGTACGGACGTTGTGGGTATGCGTATGTGAACATGTGTGCGCGTGACGGATGTTAGCAAAATGCCACTAAAAGTTGATTCGTTGCGGCAGTAGACTTTTGAAACTTTCAAACGATGCGGCGCAAATATCTCTTTAGTAGAATATCGTATTGACTCCTGACGTTATGAAACGTAGGGCGAATAAATGCACGTTTAAAGTAGACGTGACTAAACGTTGTGTCAATTATTAATTTCTAATTTTGCCGTCATGAGACGTTGCTGGCCCGAACGTGTTAAATAGCATTGAACTTGTCAAAACGAAATAATAATTTTTAATTAAATAAAATAACCCAAACCATTAAAAAAATATTTTAATTATAATTGCAGTATATATAATTAAATCCAACATGTTATTGTGATAATAAAGTTGTAATTGATCGAGAAGGGAATAGACGCGACGCCGTTTATTATCGCATACTATATATAGTATGCGTAGGTAACATAAGCTTGCAGCTTTACGTAATCTTAATAAATTAACCGTATACGTAACTTAAATAAATATAATTAAAAATAAAAACAACAGAACAATATCTACCGCATTTTTCTGCCTTTTTTAAAATACGACAATTGTTATTAATAACTCGACCATAGCGCTAGTCTGGTGTTTTTTTTTCTTTCTTAGCACTGTATGAACATATGTATGTACATATATGTATGTACATATATGTATGAGTCATATCTATACTAATATTATAAAGAAGAAAGAATTTTTTTTTTGTACCGAATAAGCTCCAAAACAACTGGACCGATATAGATGAGGTAAGAAGATAGGTTGAGACCATGGAAAGGACAAAAGATAGTTTTTATCCCGGAAATCATCCTTTAAAGGGGTGAAAATGGGGATGAAAGTTTATATGGAAAATCAACCTAGGTATGGTATATAAAATTAGTGAGTTAAAAATAGCACCACTATATAAGATGTGTAAAATAACCTAAAAATTATATGAGTTATTTTACTTAACGAAATACCAATGATACAAAATATTTAATACAAATGAAATGTGATATGTTGAATGTATTAGTGGCCATGTAATACCTGCTTAGTCAATTCATGTACTTTCGCTTGTAACTTCTTTTTCTTTTGATTCGGTGGCAAGTCTGAATAGTCCTCCTTTCCGTCCGTCGACATGTTGTTCTGAAAAATTGACACATTCTTAATAAACAATATATACAAAAAATATTAGGTCAATCATTTAATGCACACTCAAAACAAACCATTTAATTATCGTTATTGGTACGTTATAAAATATTTTTATAAAAATTCATACGTTATAGTGTAAATAAATTACAAAATCAAAAGTAATACATACATTTTTAAACACAAATAAAACATAATGTGAAATGTAATTAAAGCTGGCCAAGCATAAAAATAAATTTGTTAGTATTTTATCATATTAGTTATAATTAATAATTATATGTACAAATTAATCGATACTTCTAGAATATGTTATTAAGACACTATTTTACTATTAACATTTATAAATAAAGAATCATAATTATACTAAAGACGAAGATTTCATTAATATAAAAATATATGAATTCTTCACAAATGAAAATTAGTTATCAAGTGATTTTCTTTATCAAACACACGTCACCACTATGTACATGTACACTGCCTTTATACCAAAAGAACTGTACACCATTCCGTGACCATGAAGAATGAATGATCAAACCCTTACGATGAGAAAGTGCAAATGTGAATAATATTCCAGATTAACTGAAATTGGAAAAAAAATACCACATTTCCTAACATAAATGAAATCACTATGCACAAAATCTACACAAATTATAATATATTTTACTATTATATTTACTTACAAAATAAAATTTGACAATATTGTAACATCGACTTTAGTTTCAGAAATTTTATTTATGAATCAAAAAAGTAATTTCATTTATGAATAATAATGACAGAAAACCAAGAAAATGATGGAAAACACAGCATTTTTATAAAACGACCGTGTAAAGTGACCCAACAGTTCGACATCCACACCGACACACCGACACACAGACTGACCTTAAAGGAGTTGCACGCCTCAACGATCTTCTGTAGCCAAAGCATTAGGCCGGAGCACGAGACGGAAGCAAACAAATCATATTAAACAAACGGAAGGACGTACAACTTAAATAGGTATATAGAAAAAGTATAAATCAATAGATATTGATAAATGTAAAATAGTGCTAAATATGTGATCGTTTTAATTTTTGTGGTTGTCGTGGATATGTGCTCATTCATTGTGTTTATTTTCCTTTTGAATTACTTTGCAATTTTTAACCAATGTTTTTAACGTACTTTCTATTCTTAGAATAAAATCTGCGTATGAGTAGTGACTCTTCATTTGATACAAACAAATAATACACCTACACTATTAAAAGAGATAAAAAAAACTTCAACAGATCATCGCCTTAGTTCTTATTTGTTCAAACGACCAATACTTGTTGTTACAATTTAGTATTTTCCTCTATTTTAAAAACAAAGCTTTATTTATTTTGATATATTTAACCTATATAATATAATTATACAGATAAATAACGATATTCCGTTTCTTTTTAAAATAAAATGTTTATTTTATACCAATAGAATTGACATTTAAAGGTCAAAAATTCTGTAATAAAAACTCTTCCGGTAAATTGGCCGTTTGGACAAATAAACACTGAGACGACGAGATATTAAAACATTAAAAATGCATAGACATATTAGTTGACACACACGAACGAGCACAAAAACCCACATGAGGAAAATATGATACAACCAATGAAAATTAATTATTACTTGTAGTTTTAAAACAATTAATAAGAATAAATTATTTTCAATGAAAATGTAACGAACAAAAGCAAGATCATGCATACAAATTACATCCCCACCAACTTACTTTTGTCCATGACGCCGCCGCATTATATCAATGAATGAACCCGAGTTAGGTAGGGATCGGGATAACAGATAAAAAAATATTAGTATTAAAATTATAATCATACACAAATAAATAATTTAACTCAAATAATATAATAAATTAATAAATGGATTCTTTTATAACCAATATATTCCCAACACATGCAATGTAAAAAGCTAAAGCCTGTTACAGCCCCATCAGCCTTTATAATATAACTTAATTTGATAAGAGACTACAAAAATTGCAAATTTAACAAATATACATACACAGTATAACTTTTACTAATATAATGCAATTTCTATAGAAAATATTAATTTTTCATGATAATATAACTTGCATAAACTACTGACTATATTACTGAATAGTTTTGTTGTTTTTTCATCAATAACATGAAAATAAAATAGTATTCAAAGCTAAAGATTATCGAGGTTATCATACTTACCTATCTTCTCATCCTTCATAGAGATACTACAGAGTTGACTTAAAAAAATAGGACTCAAAGAAACAAGCATTCACTTCTATCTTATCATTAATTCAAAATCCATAACCATGAAAGATAACCAAATCAAACAACATTTAAACACCATTCACTCATTTACATTTAAAGTGCAGTGACATAGTTCTTTAAACGTCCCACTGCTGGGCATACCCCTTCAATGCTAGAGAGATCGTAGGAGGTACTTAACAACGCTTCTCCTTCACCGTAAAATTATTCAATAAGCCTAATTATGTTGAAATTAATTCGTACATCAAAGTATTAAAAGTTAAACTCGACCTCAAACTCCAGTCAACTCCTACCAAATGACAAAGCGACCAATTTAAATAGATCTCACCTTGTTAGAACTAAATATGGAGAGAAGGCCTCCTCTCTTCTTGATGCGGTTACCCGAGACGGTCCCTCGCGCGGCCGTGAGGTGGTTGTGTGTGTTGTGCGGCGCGCTGGAGTCCGTCGCGTCCGCGCCCGTCGCCGGCTCGTAGCGGAAGTCCTCGGGCGGCACGAAACCAGACTTGTACCTTTCTATCACCAGCATTGTGTCCTGGGAACAGTTGTGTGAGGTGCTTGTGGTATGGTAGAATTTGTTCGTTCGTTCTTTTTGCATTTAGGGTGGTAATTGTTTGGAAAATATAGAGTGCAAAGGCTGGATTTTAGCGTGGGGGCCCCGGATAGCTAAAGAGCACAAGCCCCTTTTTCGCGCATCGCTCGAATCCGAGGGACACACGTGCGGGCGCGCCGGCGGGCTACCACTTCGAATTCACCGGCGGCTACCAACGATCCCTCACGTCTCGCGTTACTTTATTCGCCATATTTCATATTAATTCAGTTATTTCATACAGTACACTATCATTTATCAATCTCCAACACCCCTAATAATACTGCTAATAAATTCGTTTGGCTATCCTATTGTTTCAGTTCACTATGGCCCCACAAGGATGGGTTCATTAATTTCACGTAAAAAATAATAATTTAGAAGCATAGTAAGCATGCAACCTAATTGATCAATTGATAAACCTTCTGCCATATTTGTGAACACTTATAAATAAGATAAACGATTACGAACAAACAAAATCTAATATTATTTAACGAGCAAATAAAAAGTTAGTGCAGAAATTACCCCAATAGATTGCACCCCTTTTATATGATTTTAAGTGTATCGCCCCTCACCTCTTCAATTAAGCTATAGTGCAAAACTTGTACTACGAAGTACACTATGAAGTGAGAGTCAATTAAATATATTGAACAAAGATCAAACGATATAACTATTCATTAGTCTACGAACTAAGTCTACTAAAAATATTGATTAATACATTTTTAATTCAGTTTAAATCTCTTTACCTCTTTTTCGTTAATACTCTTCGCTGCTTGCTCCATTCCGTTAAGGCACTGCATAATAATTGGAAAAACTTTTCTTTCGACGTCAACCGAACTGAGCATGAAATTCTTTATATTCTTTATTCTTTTTTCATCTAAGTCCTGTAAAAAACAATATAATAACACCACAATCATAATTATTTGGAATACTAGCGGTGCACTCTACGTTCGCTCGGGTTCGTCCCTAGCTTGATTCCCAATACAAACTTTCATCCCCATTTTCACCCCCTTAAGAGACGATTCCCGGTTAAAAAGTATCATATGTCCTTCCCAGGGTCTCAAGCTATTTTTTTACCAAATTACATCTAAATCGGTTCAGTAGATCCAGCGATTACCCCCTACAGCGTCGCCAACTCACAAATTCAATCTCACAAACTCTATAATATTAGTATAGATAAAGAAATATACTTTTTCATGACTCACTATAGTGAAAACTAAAGAGAGCTCCAAATTATCTTTAAAAGACATAATTCTTAATATCTTCATTCGTCTTTTATAAAAAAAAAACTATATCGAAACAATACACTATTAACCTAATCACTTGAAATACAAAAAGTTCTTTCGCGGCTAACTAGTCTAAGCTCTAAAATAAACTTTTAAATTACCTTTTTAAAGACACAAAGCTTTCGGTCAAGTAGAAGTCGTATTTCTATTTATTTTTTATTAAAAGCCGGTAACCCTACAAACGACCCAGTTGGCGCGACGCCAGAACGCAACCCGTAGGCGCCATACTCCAGAGACATTTAACAGAATCGTGTCAAAGTTTAAATTACTTCCTATTATTAAACATTGTTATGTAAGCCTATGGCCCGAGCCAAATAGACCATGCTATGGAAACGGTAATATTATTATTGAGTCCAAGTGCCGAGGAAAATGCTTGCATAATGTTGTTGGCACCAAATTTATTATAATATATGGTAAAAATCCTTACTATTATAGTTCATTAAAATATAATTCATATTAAAACACCTCGTGATATGAAAAAGTGTGTAAATAAAATAATAAAGAGTAATAAAATTATTACATGCAGGTATTGTTACATATTACTATTGCTCTCGGTTCATTCAAATTGAGAATGTATAACGAAATTACGTAAATCAAGTCAAATGCCACAGTTTATGCAATTCCTCCCTTATATAACAATTTAAAAAGCGTAGCATCGGTTGAGTGCACGTAGGCAGTTAAATGTTTGTCGGACAAAGCCTGTCCATGACCTCGTACAAATAGAATGAACTTATATACGATATTACTGAACAACGACATTATAATTGATATTAATATTAAACAATCATTATTTATAAAATTGTGAAATATTAAAATCCTTATGAAAAATACGATTTAAATATCAAAATTAAATTTTGCCCAAAAATAGTATTTAGCATAAAATTTCGCACCTGCTTTTTTTTCTTTAATTCGCAGAGTTATGATTATGATTGACAAAAAATCTAAAAACTGCATTACATTTTACTTTACACACAAAATTAGGCTAAAATCTTGAAGTGACTGACTGAAACTGAAGTCTTATTAAAAACTAGCATCGCCCGCGGCTCCCCCCGCTTTCAAATGACCAAAAAACAAATTCTTAGTTTTTACATATTAGTTTTATACTCTTACATTGCAGTTTTTGAATTTTTTCTATTAAATGAGATATTTTCCCGCGGTAAAAAGTATCCTATATGTTGACCCGGATAACCAGCTATCATCATATCAAATTTTATCAAAATCCCTCTTGTGGTTTTTCCGTGATGCGGTAACAAACAGACAGACAAAAATTCTAAAAACTATAGATTCGGCCTCTGTATCGATAATAATGTCTATTACAATAAGACTTTCCAAAAAATATTGAATATCCAGATTCGGCTTAGTTACAATTTTATTATATATATAGATAATTTACACTAAAACCCAACAGGTAATAAAAAAACGTATTATACCTTTTGTATTTTAAGACAAATAAGCAAAATAAATGAAAACTGTTATTAAACTGACCTGTAATTGTTTGAAAACGTGCGGTAATCTCTGTTCGTAGTGCTGTCTTTGCGCGTCATTAGTTTTCCTGAGCTGGTCCATATATTCCTGCTTCGCATCCTCACACGCTTGGCTTCGTAATTTCATGTTCGTTTTCTGTTTCTCTACTTCCGCTCGACTGAAATGAATATATGACGGAGGAGGATTTAGTTAACTTTTTCTGCTAGAATGTAAAACCTTATTACTGTTTAAAGTCACTACGTTATGTGATTTAGTTTTTATTATGAATTAATTTAAATATCGAGTAGAGCTACTTCCCAAGCGGAGTCGAGATTCCATCATGGCATTCATAGGAGATACGTAACTTAGTAACGTTGGTTGATCAGGGTGGATCATAGAGAGTTATGCTTTGATATTGGACGAGCATGTGGAACTCTGATCGGTGTCTTAGAACCCGCTGAACAAATAAATATAAGAGATTAATCATCCAAGACAAAATTGTACACATTGTATCTGTTTTCACTTCTATGTTTTTTTTTCTGGTACATAAATAAATAATAAACTATTACAATTGCCGTTTATAACATTAATAGTTTGAAATTCTTTATTGTTTGAGCCCTGATAACGCCCACAAGATCAGTAACCACTAAAGATGATGTTCGTAGAACATGGATAACACTTTATATAGATATTTTATTCGTCTACTTTCAAAAATGCGATGTTTGTAGGTGGGTGTTTGGAACTCCTTCAGGCCAAAGGGGCTGAATGGATTTGGAGGGAATTTAATACAAAGATAAACAATGACCTGGAGTAGGACATAGCCTACTGATTAGACATATACGGGCGTACCCAAGCAAGAGTAATTCTGTAGTAATATATACATAGTTAACTTCTTTTCATTTACAAGTCAAAGTAGTAAGTAACTCAGGCCTTTGATATTTTGAGTTCCTTATTGAACCTAGGACACACGCTTGTTTTAAAATAGTTCTATGCCAACTTTTCACTTCAAACATTCACCTGCATGAGAATCGAATTTCCAGAAAATATCTAAATCATAATATTACATACATATCTTTGCTTTATAACGTTGTACATATATAATTATAGGAAAATGTGATGAAGACTTACAAATGCCACCAATCACGATCAGCTTAATTGGATACTATATTATGAGCCACACTAATAAATAACATACCTACTATGTAACGAAACCTTCTGTAGGATTATTTATTTTATATGTATTGTTTAATAACAGAACATATGTACAGTAACTTTAAAAAAAAAAGATTTTTACATTTTCATGGAAAAGTGAGTCGAATTTATATCCCGTGTATATTAAAATGGCGGTCCAAATGAAAAAGATAATAAAACCCTGTATGAAATCTCAACAAGAGAACAGATAGTATAAAACAAATATAAACAATAACAGCGTTTTGTATAACAATTGAGTGATATCTTCCATATAAAATAATAAACTACGTCTAACTATGCATAACAATATAAACTTGTCATTACCTATTGTGTATATACAGTACATATGCATGTTGTGAAGGAGGAAAATTTTGTTAGGTTAATTATTTAGGACTAAAATGTAATTAACTAAGTATTTATATAGTTAGCTCTGAAGTGTTTACGAGGTCAAGCCAAATATATGTGTAACTGCTAACAGCTAGCTATCTGCCCTTGCTTCGCTCACGTCCTATCACATCCGGTACGTACATATAATGAAATCTTGAACTATAACAAAATCGTTTCATATCATGATAAGAACATCGATAAGTATCCTATATGTTTACTATTATCCAGTATATAAGCGATTCCATACCGATTTCAACCCATCCTCAAATGCGTTAATGTCATAAAATAATAAACGCACTAAATTATCTCAATTTATGACGCTCTCGCTCTTACGCTATATATTTTATTCGTTCACACAGTACAAATAGCAATTTAATTTTGCAAATACATATTTATTTTACTTATATTTTATTTTTATTATGTTGCTATAATACTGTTGCTACATGAATTACTTTCACTCCAATTCCGGATGAGTTGATATCCGAACAAGGTTGCATTTTACGCAATCAAAAATATAGGTTTATTTTAACACAAGAAAAACATATGACTCAGATGAGCGAGAATAATATGAAATATTTAAAGTCGATAACACAAATTATTATAGATTAGCATTGCCCGCGGCTCCGCCCGCGTTCAAACGATCGAAAACCAAATTCTTAGGTTTTACATTTTAGTATACTCTTACAATTCAGTTTTTGTATTTTTTCTCAAAAATGAGATATTTTCGCGCTTTAAAAAGTATCCTATATGTTGACCCGGATAACCAGCTATCATCATATCAAATTTCATCAAAATCCCTCTTGTGGTTTTTCCGTGATGCGGTAACAGACAGACAGACAAAAATTCTAAAAACTATAGATTCGGACTCTGTATCGATAATAATGTCTATTTCAATAAGATTTTCCAAAAAATATTTAATGTACAGATTGGACTTAGTTACAATTTTATTATATGTATAAATTTTACAGCAAATAGCTCTCACAATTTTGTTTGCAACTAACCACAAGTGCTGACCGCCGTTTGTATTTATTACATTCTAAGAACCTAACGAAACTGTCTACCCTCTGGAAAATATGTGGAATTGATACTTTGTATAGTAGTTTATTCATTTCTATCTACATATAAAACATATAAAGAGTCGTATAACATGAGATTATAACAGTCAGAAACAGTGTTGCCTTGAGCTCTTTTCTTCATCCGAATCCACTTTAACTTAGTGCCACTTGTATCGTTACTTCATTCGAATGTTCATATTAAGGCTGTACTGCTTAAAATTTTAAAAACAAATCACAACAAGTATCGCTTATACGAAACTTTAGGCTGAGTATTTAATCGATGTTTGTTCTGAGTGTCCTCAAACACCCTTCTCAACTCCTTCGTATATCTCATACTGACTATTGAGTAGACGCTCTTAAGAACTAGTTGGTATTTGTTTGTATAAAACGTAACATTAAAATAGCAAACTATTGTACGGTGAAATTTTTCTTTCTAGTTTATTCATAATTTTCAAGACGGAAGACGTGAAACTTGAGACTTACAACGTCTTGCATCCAATTCTGAGCTTCTTAAAAGCCACAAGAACTCTTGAAAAATGAAAACACAACTTCACTCCCTGCTGTTTATTGGCCACCCCATTTTCTTATGCACTTACACTAATACGGGTGAAATTAGAACACGGCCATATTGTCACCAATAAAGGGGGAAGGAAATATTGAACCAATACATAACGATTAATGTCACAGATGCACGCAAGTTACATGAATCATTAACCACGACTTGAATGGTGTCCTAATTTCAAAGTAATACCAATTATTTTTCCAATTTACTTTCATATACCTTACCTTAAATTAAAATCTGCATCAGCTTTTTGGAAGGCATCGAGCGCTCTCTCGGATTCTCGCGCGGCTCGCTCGTACGATCTCCGCGCTCGATCCAACGCACCTACCGCTGTACTCAATACTGCCATTTGTTTGGATCCTTCGTTTAAATGTTGCTGAAAAAATTACATGACATAAATCAACAAAATTATCATATCTAATAATTATTATAAATAAAACAATTTTCTCGATATTCTTCCGGTTTATTTTTTCGAATACCTACTCAAACAGTCACGAAAGAGACTAAGGTTTTTGAAGTCTAAAAAGTTAATTATTACAGATCGGGTCAAAACGATCATACTGATTTTTACAATTACATAATACATATGTATATTTTATAATATTGCAAAAAAATCGTCAAAGTAAAGAAGTAGGTATACTTTTCACAGATATTATTTATAAGTACACTTCCAGTTATCATAAGAAAAATGTGCCATCTTAGGTTTCTCTTACCTTCCTCTCCTCACGTAGTTCTTTGGCAAGCAGATGTAGCTCACGCACAACATTAGACTGTAAGTTTTCGGCGACCACTTCGCGTTGGCCAGCGAAGTCGTTTAACTCCAGAAGAAGTTGCCTAAATGCTTTGCAAGCTGTGTACCTATAGAACGATGAGAAACCATTTAAATAAAGAACAATAAAGAATATAACAATTATTCTAAAAATTATAACAATTCTTCATATTATAACTTCACGAATAGATTATTAAAAGAAAAGAAAAATTGAAAATAATATTAACCATACAATGGTCCAGTTCAAGGAAGGGTTGAAAACATGTCTCGGGGCTGTAATTACGCTTAAATAATATATATACCTAAGTCTTCATTCATCATTAGGGGCATACAAGGGTGGGGTCGTAAAGTTTAAAGATAAATAAAAGTGTCATATAAACAGCATCAAGCACTAAATAGTGATAACATTATAAGAAAGATGGTTAGTATGATGCATCAACTTACAGTGTAGTTTCAAATTAAAACAAAATATGTACTATAGTATAATGCACAAGGCTAATTAAATACAAGGCATACTAACTGGTATTCGTCTTCCTCTTTCCTTTTAGGCTGATAATTCTTGACTAGCCTCCTGCAATTAATACAAAATATATAGATGTGGAAGCAATAATTGTTTGATATCTATGTTTTTTAATAAAACTTTAAGAAAAACCCAATTTATTACTAATAATCCCCCGCGACTTTGCACGCAGTAGCTTTATTCACTACAATGAACCCATATAACATTCACTGGGTACATCTTTTCTTTCTTTTTTATATGATACTTCAAGTGAATCCTCTGTCAACCGGACATGAGAGAGTCGGAATTTTATGTTTTAAATAAGTTGCAAGTACGTTATAATTAAGACCGGATTAATTAAGAAAACATGCAATCATTTTCAAATCCTAATGTAATCTTTATAACTACACACACACACACATATATATATATTTGTCAGAAAAAATACATACAATTTCTATTATATACCGAGTTTGTCGAGGTTTTATATCGTGCGAATGACCATAAGATTAACCAAAATATAAAATATTTATTGTAAGATCACACATGGACAGATCAAATGTATAAAAAAACAAAAATAAACACATTATGTGAAATGATGAAATTTATTATAATATCTAATTTTATGATTGCATCACATATTTTATGTTAATTTTTCTTAAATAATAATTTAAAATGTTGTAGTGAAAGTGAACATTCCACGAATTAACATAAGAAACTGGTAAGGCAGGTATAGTATGACATCCTGTTAAATACATATAATATATCCTTTTTACATATACGCCTTAATACTACGGAAAACTCGAAAATATAATCTATACATACCTATAATAAAATTGTAACTAAGCCGAATCTGTACATTAAATATTTTTTGGAAAATCTTCTTGAAATAAACATTATTATCGATACAGAGGTCAAATCTATAGTTTTTAGATTTTTTGTCTGTCTGCCTGTTACCGCATCACACAAAAACCACTGGAGGGATTTTGATCAAATTTGGTATGATGATAGCTGGTTATCCGGGTCAACATATAGGATACTTTTAGGAAAATATCTCATTTCTGAGAAAAAATACAAAAACTGCAATGTAAGAATATACTAATGTGTTAAGCCTAAGAATCTGGTTTTTGGTCATCTGAACGCGGTCGAAGCCGCGGGCAATGCTAGTATTTTATAAGAGCGAATAGTAATCATGAATGCTACAATGATAAACGAAAAGATTCAAAATGCATCACATTGTCAATAAGGATAATAATTAATATGTGCTTTTTACCTTAATTTTCCTGCATATTCCAATTCTATAGCACACCTTTCCTTCACGAAGTTTCCATATTTATCTAAGAACTCAATTCCTTTATGTGTATGGGCGGCTAAGTTATCATACTGATCCTGTAAACAAAGAAAATCACTATTAGTGTATGGATGTATGATTGTCATAAAAACCGGAGGATGCGCATCGCGATACCGGGTCATCAGGAACTGACGCAAAACTGATAATTTGCTGACCACAATACATTGCACAATTGTATTAAATACATTTAAAATAACATAACTTACACAATGGAGTCATAATTGCATTAATAGATTGTTTTTAAATACGTATGAATCCTATCTATATATATATATATATATATATATATATATATATATATATATATATATATATATATATATATATATATGTATATAAAAATGAATCCCTATTTCCCTTGGTCACGCTATCACGCGTGAACGGCTGGACCGATTTAACAAATTTTTTTTGTTGTGTTTGTTATTGTCAGGAGAAGGTTCTTATGAAAGAAAAAATTGAAAAATTAACAAAAAAAATAATTAATATGTATATGGCTAACGTTGGCTAATAACTATTTATATCTATTTAAAACGTACCTATTATAAAAATATATTCATAATAATGTTTAAAGACATGAACAGTCTGCTAACGTATACATTTATTATTTAACTTTCCGTATGGAAACAGGAAAACCTCTGTCATTTTCAAATGTGCTAGTTGATTATATATTTAAATAGTATGCATTTTTATTTCTCTAAATGTATTTAGCTATACATATACAAAAAAATAGATATCGTAAGAGAAATTGTATAATATGTTGGTGAAAATATTCCGATACATAAGCGCTTTTAAATTATTTTTAGGGTTTCGTAACGAAAAGGCAATAATAACGAAGTCCTTATAATTACGTTATGTCAGTATGTCACAGTCGTTTTATTTGCAGAAGATTATTTGTAATTATTGATTGTATGGCATTTCTCTCTCTCTCTCTCTCTCTTTTAAATTTGTAGGTCTCTTTTTTTTATTGTTATTTTTAATATTTTGCATCTGTATCCATGTCTTTGTTATTAGTGTTATTTTAACAACGGAAACTATTATTGGTTATGTATTATCAATTGTTTGTTATTCTATGTTTATCTTGTAACACCGTTTGTTTCCTTAATAAATAAATAAAAAATTATCCGTACTATATAGCTGTAGAAGATAAGTGTCTCATAGCATTGTATAAACAATGATGTTGTCAAATAGCATACATGATTTACATGAGGTGTGAAAAAATGTGTTCACTCAACACATAAACTTGTGAGATATCTCGATGCGCGAAATAGACTCGCACTTGACCGACTTTTAAAAGCTAAAGTAAGATTTTAAAATAAGTCGTCATATAGATAGCACATGAACGAATAGTTTATTCGTTCATGAGATAGCAGTACTGCTGATACATTATAATCAAATAATTATTCAATTTAAAATGTTAATAGATGTCTGCGATAAGACAAAGGCATCGCCCTTGACTCGCCTAGAGGTTTGCTGAGGACAACGACACTTAAATGCCCACCTCCGTCTTATTAGCTATTTAACTAAAACGGATGCAAAAACATCTCATCCTGATTATCTAATATATATTCATATCTTTTCTATGTAATACTTTTTATAAACATCTTTAAGACATCAACACACTATAATAGTTACACAAATCATATACTAGTTTGAAATAGATGTAAACAAATCTGGATATAAAATCACTAGATGATACTCGATAGGTGTGAATCATGGCTTAAATAATGTCGTCTCATATTCTCCCTATTTTGTGTACTCATTCGTTCCGAAAATAATCTCGTTAACTTAGTAACGCTGTGAATAAGCGTTTGAGAAATAAGAATTGAAATAAAACTAGTATATTATTTTATTTGATCAACTTTATCTAAATAGATAACTAGATATTAATTTATCTTCAGATAATACAATGTACTTAAGAACTTTCATCGCAAAAAGTGACATAAATTTATTGACTTTTACGTAACATGTTTAGTCAGAAAAAAATACACAAATTGCTCGTGTACTTTACTCGCTATATTTTAGCTCGTTGTTTGCATGCAATCGTCGATAATAAAATATGGCTGACATCGAACAATATCCGTCGGGGTATTGTCATTCTATTGCTGGGTCCTTTATCGTCGTGCATATATATTGCATTGACGCTTTTGATTAAGTTAGAAAGATCGACTGAATTACTAAAGGAAAAGGGTTTTACAATCACTAAACGTAACAATTGCTATAATCTTCGAAAATAAAATGATACCTGAGATTGCTTACGTTTTTTGATCGACTTCAAAAAAGGACAAGGTACTAAATTCTAATGTATCTTTTGTATTTTTGCCAATTGTAAAACGATTTTCATTACGCTCTAACATATAAATAAAAAAATCCAACTGTTTCGGTAAAATTTTTCCTTTTAAAGTGATTTTGATGACGGTGATTTTTTTAAGTTAAAAATAGGTAAATATAGCTTAGTGTACACTGTACAGTAATAACATAGATATCTATAGATGTATTTAATACGTATGTACATACTTTAAAATAATAATCTGATCCTATCACAGTATACTTTTTAAAATATCATTTAATTCATTGGCGCAATAATGCTTAGGCAACAACCACATCAACTTGCTAGAGTACCTCGACTGGACGTGGGAGAACTGGATTGGTGACAACTGCGAGTATTTTCCACGGCGTTAAAGAGTGTTGTATGACTAAAAGTGCATTAACTTGGCGGAATATTAATGTGGAAGCTATTCCTAGAGCCATTAAGCTACCCGGTTCCCCTCGGCCACTCGTAGTCGTCTATAGAGACTTCATTAAACTGAACACCGCCATTCCCTCTGCCATAAATGTCTGGACACTTCAACATTTACATATAAAATTATATATTATACATTATGAAATTATACTCTATATTTTATCATATATAGGCACTATGAAAGATGAATTGTAGGTACGTTATGTAAAAATATGAAACGAAGTCAATTCAAATGCTAGCAATAATAAATAAACGACAAATATCGCAATTTACTGCTATTTCTATCTATATGAGACATCCGGCTAATGAAATTATATTGCGTGAGACACTTTAAGACTCAAGAAACAGTTGATAAAACTTTCGGAATCAGTTCGCAAATGTGTCCGGCGCTAGTAAAGGAATGTGTGTATCCATGGTGACATCAGTATGCGGATCACACCTACAGCGGTTACCGACACGTGTAGCGTTACCAGTTACCTTGACTAATTAATAATTATATTAGAATATAAATATCATATTAGCAGCTTATAGCTCCTAATGGATTTTCAATTGTACATAATTCAATATCTATTAAAGTGCGTAACTTGTCATACGTAACTAGAAAAAATTGAAAATCTTTACATAGCGTGTCTAATAACACAATATGAACATAAAATAAAATAAACGTTGTAAATATTTTTAAATGTTCTCACAAATGAATATAAATCAAAACGTGACATCGAGAATAAGGCAGCTATAATTTATGTAATAGATTTTGCCGCAATCATTTATTGAATAGTAGAAAATGTTTTGTTTTATTTAGAGTAAGTAACACCTACAAATGCTCGCCATGGCTATCCATCCAATAACTTTGACATTGAACTTTAAATGAATGTGAAACAGCTGTTTTCAGCTAGTATTGTACCATCTATACAATATACATATAATAAAAGTGTAACCAAGCCGAATCTGTACATTAAATATTATTTGGAAAATATTATTGAAATAAACATTATTATCGATACAGAGGCCGAATTATAGTTTTTAGAATTTTTATCTGCCTGTCTGTCTGTTACCGCATCATAGAAATACCACTGGAGGGATTTTGATGAAATTTGGTATGGTGATAGCTGTTTATCCGGGTCAACATATAGGATACTTTTTACCACAGAAAAATATCTCATTTAAGAGAAAAAATACAAAAACTTAATTGTAAGAGTATACTAATATGTAAAACCTAAGAATTTTGTTTTCGGTCATCAGATCGCGGGCGAAGCCGCGGGCAATGCTAGTTTGCAATAAATGTGAAGTGCCTCCTCCTGACAACATTTGGTTACTATACCGTGAACTAATAATATAATTTGGACATTTCATGGTTTATTGAAAAATAGTCCCGCTTATTAAGTGTGTAAAGTGCTGCTATCTACCGCGTATTTTATTTAACTTTTGTTTGTAGATCATAATGCCGACGTCGATATTGTTTAGTGATTATGAAC
Source organism: Brenthis hecate (assembly GCA_951806755.1). Lineage (NCBI taxonomy): Eukaryota > Metazoa > Arthropoda > Insecta > Lepidoptera > Nymphalidae > Brenthis > Brenthis hecate. The sequence goes on from OX638264.1 coordinate 3,208,289, forward strand.
AGTGGCCTTGCAATCTAAGCATTCGTATCATAACGTCTCAGTTGAATGCCAATGTCATACATAAAATATAACACAAGCCTCGTTCACATTTATAATATTTACAATATTAATACAGTACACTTGTTGTACCAAATATCAAGAAATTGAAAAGGAAAAAAAAATGTTGTACTGTACCTATTATTTTACAGACTTTTAATCCGTCAACGACCGCGGACACGCCAACGTTACAGTTAACAATAGATTTCTTAGAAATTTAATTAATTTCTTAGATATTTCCCTGAAGGTGTTAAGTTTCACAAAATCAATCCTTGTACGTACAATATAACAGAAACAATTAAAGTTTATACAAACTCAACCCGCTGCAGTAATGAAAGAACTGTTTCTACAACGCGCAAGGAAAAAATACAAGAACAAGACTCGCAAATTGATTCAAGTGTAAATAATTAATATATTTAATAAATTAAATATTTACCATAAACAACATATACTTGGTTATTGGAAATTACTAATTTGAATAAAAATAAGCACCCAGCCTCACACATTTCCAACAGTGTTGTATTGTGTACGTATTTCCCCGTTTCATCCATTTGTTTCACTGGTTAAACACACGAAGTTAGACACGTCCGTCGCAGTAGGAGGTTAGTTTTTCCCTCTATTCTACTAAGTTAGCAAAAGCATTCCACAGAACGAATTCGAATATGTATGTGAACGCTTCACACAACCTATTGATTATGAAACAAAAACTACGTTGAATTAACAGCGGCTTTGTTTATACCGCAGTAACCTTTCACACGGTGTTCATACTTTATTTCTACTTCCGTTTCATCTTGAATGAGTCGACATCGAAGTCACAACTCAAACCGGAACATGGTCGCCAGCAATCGTTTGATCGACAGTGATTCATGACGGAAGAATGCCCTGACCTTAACTAATTAGCACTCATTACTCATCCCTTCTTTATCATACAACAATGCTTTCGGCCGTGATAAGATTACAATACGCCCGAGAATCAATAAATGTGTGCAATGACCTAACATAATAGATTCTATTAAAAGTTATTACGTGTAGCTAACTATAAGTTATGATGTTATAATTAAATATTTTTTTTAATCAATATTATTTTAAGGTGCCAAATAAGTTTTAGTATAAGTACCTAGATGAAAATTACATAAAAACCTTCAATTTTAGTTTGTTAATCCCTCCACGACCGCCGACACTCCGGCGTGTCAGTTAACAATAGATTTCTTAAAATTTTAATTAATTTCTTGGAAATTTACCTGGAGGTGTTAAATACATATAAATAAGTAAGTTCATACTTAATATTATAAATGTGAAAGTGTGTTTGTTGTTTGTCCTTCTTTCACGTCGAAACAGAGTGACGGATTGGCGTGATTTTTTGTGTGGAGACAGTTGGGAGGGCTGGAGAGTGACATAGGCTACTCTTTACCAATCATCTCATTCTCACGGGAAAACACGTTAAAAAACAACCCACAACAACCCATATCCACATTCTATCTATTCCCTACTAACCGTTAAAACGTACCTAGGGACGAACCGCTAGTAATTAATAAATAACAAAAAAGGGTGAGTCGCTAGTAATTAATAATAACAAAACAATAATAATGTCTAATAAATTATTATACAGGTGGAATTCTAACTTTGTAAGTCTAAAAGCTAATTTTTAGAGTTACAAAGTCGAGAGCAGTCTAAGCATGGTTAAAGCGATTAGTATTCATTACAATTAATTTAAATACTAGTATGAAATATGTGCATTAATTAAACGAAATGTTTATTAATTGCACAGTTCGAATTCAACACAACTCTCATTGTAGTCGAAATTAAAGTAAAAATATTTTCAATAGAGAAGAGAACTAAAATTACATAACGTATTCGATATTGATGACTTATGTATTCCTAACTGTGTAAATATCATAGACCTACTTATGCGGACAATAGCCTTAAGCGTCTGATCATAATCTGAGTATTTGAATGGCTAAACGTTCAATTTAACTGTATTCTATTCTAATATCTTATCATGTATAGTAATATCGTATGTTCATTTTATATTTATACTAACGACTCACTCTCGCTTCGCTCGGTTTCGTCTCTAGCTTGCTTCCCAAAACAAACTTTCATTCCCATTTTCACCCCCTTAAGGAATGATTTCTGTGATAAAAAGTATCATATGCCCTTTCCAGGGTCTCAAACTGAGTAGATCCAAAGATTACTCCCTAAACCTCACAAACTCACAACCTTCATAATATTAAGTATAGATAATAAAATTACATATTTAGCAATTCCTAGCATAGGTGTTGCACACGTCACAGCAACTAATTAAAAAAATAACTTAAAAAAATAACGTATTGAAAATACTATTTATTCTATTACTGCTACTATGAATTTAGTTGTTGAATAATATAAAAAAAAAAACAAAATTACATTATATAATGTGATGCAACATGGACAAAGTTTATCGTATTGTCGTATTAAATATTGCTTGTTGAGTAACCACTTATTATATTTGTAGTTTGAATTGTTATACGATTCTACTTATTATACTTTTAAGTTAAATGTTTCCTTAGAAGTAGAATAATTATACAGGTTGTTATAATTAATCTTTAACCTTTCTAGCTTGCTTAACCTTGTGTGGTACCCATGAGCAGAGAATTCGACAGAAAGTCAGTACTATACACTAGAACGTAGCGGCTCAAAATCTTTGCTGGGGGGGGGGGGGGGGGGGGGCGTGATACGCTTATAAACGTCGTCTAAGTGATAATCTCGGATGTCAGGATATCCCTAGTAGCGACCATCCTTGACCTTAGTTGCTCTGGAGTGAAGGGGGCAGGTGCGTTTTTCCTTGTTACCTCATCAGAAGCTCGAGTATATTTCCTCTGGTCAATGAGAGCATTGCCTACGTGCGGGAATAGAACCATCGACCTTCGACGAATTATACAGTTCTAATAGTTAGATACGTCATGTGCCAGTTTTAATACGGTCCATATATTCATTTTTTTTTTAATAAATACAGATTAATAGAAGAAACAGAGCCCTCATAAGAGATACTTCAAAAATATGCCTTATAATTCGGGTTTTACCACAAATATTGTAACACCAACACCAGCCACGCTATAGAACTAATTAAGAGCTAACTAATGTTTATTTTATCAAAGGACACACTTATAACGCGTTTCGTAATAGGAAAAAACATTTTGTCCGTAATGTGGCTGCACCACATTCCATCTGTGCAGTCCTACATAGATATTTACAAGAATTCCATAAATATGATACGGCTGTAAAGTAAAGTAGGTATATGAAGTCCGGATAGCATGTAACTATTGATTACACGAAACAGATATAGCACCGATCCATGAGAATTTACAGAAATGAAAAATAAAAAACACTCGTAATATTTCTATAAGGTCGTTCATATGTTAAAGTCGTGAAGAAAATAATAGTGTTCATTGATAGGCGTAATAAAATTGTCAATAAAGCCACGCCACACGCCAATAACTAAAGTATTAATTAAATTGTGCAAGTAATCAATAAATTCTTATGTAATAAGTCACTGACACAGTTTTCGTATGGTGATCTCGTTGTAGACGACTTTCACAAGTACCTGTATAGAATTTTTTTAATTTCTCGTGTCCATGCAATACCTATGTAAAATTTGGTTTGGATATTGTAATTTTCATTTGAGTGTTACATTGTACGAAGCTGCTATTAAATATAATATTGGTATTATGTATTCATTACAGATCATTAAAAATCGTACCGTAACCTAACTTTCTCAGTTACTTTCCAATACTTTTACTTATAAATAGATGTCAAGTCCCTATGAGAGAGAACGTAATGATTTCATTTAAATAATAAATCAATAATTTATGACACTTATTATATATCTATACAAATTTCGTCGCTGCCGCAAATTCAACTATGCATACGACATAGAACCACTATAAAAACCATTTTAAGTTCTAAAAGCATGAGGTACCTATGAAGAAGAAACACAGCACTTATTCGTTCCGTTCCCTAAGAAAATAATTTATACTAGGGCTATAATTGTACCAAATGCCACAGCTAATAAGAAATATAGATTGACCAGATCGATACACTTGTTTGTTCAATATATACAAACTCTATATACTCTTTGCAAACTTCAAACCAGCAAAGGACTGTAGAATCTGACGGTTAAACACGTATAATAAATAATGTTATACGTATAATAAGTAACATTATTTATTATACATACATTTTATATATATATATATATATATATATATATATATATATATATATATATATATATATATATATATATATATAATTATTGAAAATAATCGTTCGATAACCTAATGTGAAACCCATATCCGTACAAATATCTGATTTTCGTTTATTCGAACGGCCGGTTGAGTCACGGGGGATGGTGAGGGTGTTTTTGGGGTGTTAGGGTGAAGTGCACACTCTATGACGTCACTGTTCGTGAGTCACGTCCGTCGAAAGAGCAGTCTGGGGCAAAATATTTACACGACTAGGCGTCTCTTAGTCAGGGCTGTAAATTCTACAAAACAATAAATATCCCAAATGCTAGGCATTAGGATTCAAAGAAAAGTCATTAAAAATAGATAATATTTCAACGTTTATATTAGATCACCATATATGTAATATATTTATCAGTGGTCAAATATTTTATACAAAACGAAATGGACACTCTGATGTTCTTCCTTGATGATGAATGATTGATGATGTATTGATCTTGAACATGACGATGTCGATACATTCTAAGGTACTTTCATAGAAGAAAATTGCAAACTTGTTGCTGAATAACAAAATAACAGAACAAAAAAACATGGACGAAAAAAAAAATATTTTTTTCATATCAAAGCATGCCTACTCCCTACATATATATCCACAATAATTAAAAACTTCTCTGCCTCTCTTTGCCACAACCACAACAAACAGAGCTGTAAGATTTAAACCGTGTTTAAGACGTTTGAAGAGAATATACTTAGTTTATCTTAAAAATGTGAGTCAAAAGAACTTCAACTATGACGTTAGTGAATTTTTATGAGTGCAATACTAAATTAAACTTAAATTTACGTATTCAATATATGTAGTTCCGTATTTTCAGCTGTATTGATCTAGGTTGAGTTATAAACAAGTGAGCATTGTTTAAAAAATATTAGCTTAATTAATTAAATTTTGTGTTGTTTTATAAGTAAGTCTTTAAATTCTAAGTTCACGAATAGTACGTATATACCTTGATATCGTTTAAGGCGAGGTGTTTCGCAGCAAACAACAACAAAAATATCCTAATGGACGACAAATGTAAAGAGCTTGGTTTTATGTTACTAAAACTTATCAATTTACTAACGAGATAAAGGCAGTCCCTGTTTACTTTAGTTAGCGACTGAAAAAGTACTTTACAACTTCATTATTACATTGACTAGATTAGCCTTGGCACCTACAAAATAAAAATAAAAGAACCAAACGGCATAATACTAACGAAATAAGAACAGAGATTCGTTTATTATAAGCACGACCTATATTATAAAATAATTATTTGAAACTAAAACGTTCAAGTAATCGATCGATGATAATAAAATGTTTTCTTATTTCCGGTCCACTTGCGACAGCGACAACAAAATTTTAGCCTCCCTCAAATCAAAAACCTAGTTGGCATTTCTTAGAAATACACATGTACAAGCTGCACATGCAAAACTCTCACGAAAGAAATTAATAGGCAGGCAATTGTATTAATTAGTCACTTTTATTAAAATCATAACTATTATTATCGCCACATCTCTTTGTCATTAAAATATATAAAATTTAACGAACACTACTTAAAACTTTGCAACAAAAAAAGTATCTCAAAAAATATTTTTGATGGAAATGTTTTGTGCATTTCACGGCGGTTCCTTCATTACAACAGGTACTATTCTCGTTGAATCTCCCTTTTAACTGGGAACCTATTACGTGGGAAGAAATGTGAGGCGCGGGCGTATTGCATTGTCTGGATAGTGTATATAAAAAACTTTTTGTCATTCTACTGCCTATTGTGTTTACAAAGGGCCTGTATCCTGTCATCAATTTCGTTCATATAGTCAACGAAGTAACAAAAACTGCAATGAATGATAAGAACAATCTATACTAATTTTATAAAGAGGCAGAGTTTATTCGTTTCGTTTGAACGCGCTAATCTCCGAAACTACTTATCCGATTTGAAAAGTCCTTTTTGCATTAGATATCCCATTTATTGAGAAAGGCTATTAATAGGCAATCTATAATCATACTACTACCCAAGGGATCGGAGCAGTAATATAATATGTCTATCTATACTATACTAATCGTTAAAACGTACCTAAGGACGAACCCGAGTGAAGCGAGAGTGAGCCGCCAGTATAATACAAATTAGCTTGAGACAAATGAGAATTTAAAGACAATCGAAATAAAACGTGCAAAATTATAAATAACATAAGCTTATGCAAATGTCATATTCGTTTATTTTCTTTATCTACCAATAGTTTAGTTAGTACTATATTCTCCCTTAAGAAAGGGGGCCTCCGATTGGATTAGTAACGAAATTCCCCTGAGATGGATATCGACGGGCGGGGACAGGTGGTTTTGCACTTAATTCCTCTTTTTCATTTAGCTATATATACAGTATATTTTCAGTGGAAAGGATTACAATAATAGAATCACAGGAGTTTGTCTTAGATTACCCACTACGGACTTATGATGGTTCTTAGAATAATATACAATAGCAGCATAGAATGTGTTTCAGCGCGAGCCTCGAGCCATTGTTGAGACACGCGCGTTTCCGCTTTCTCGTGGAAAAATGCAAGCGCGCTGTTGGAAAGTAAACGTATGAACCGATTTCGAGAATAACACATCATAATTGCCTACTTGACTTACTTTAATGTGAGTCGTTGCAACCAGTGGCTGCAAATCATACTTTGGGAACTACATATAATTAGTCGAGTTCACATACTTCCACATATGCAATTGAAATCGAAATTAAGTAATGGGAAGTATGTTTCAACAAGTTTGTCATCGAACCATTGGCGTAACAAAATACCTGCTCGGCAATGCAGTAAGCAAATGCGAATCACGATCACAATTCAATCACGATCTCAAGGCAACATGTTTTGAATAGCCGTTGGACATTATTTGTGTTAAAGCGATCGTTTGAAAGTTAGAAAGACTTATACTTGAATTAACAATTTTATACGTAGTTACACAATAGTGATATCGAGTGTGTATGTGGTCAATTTTGCAGTGCGACGTAACAGCAATAAACGAGACGAAGTGTGTTATTGAGTGGGTCGTTGTTACGAACGTGAAAAGAGTATTGATAGTTATAATGAATACAATAGTTTTTTTTTTTTTGTTAGGTTAGGTTATAAAAATAGGTATACGAATGTACATTTGGCAGCACTGGTCGTGTGGTGGCGGCAGACCGGCGCCATACCGATTACAAGAGCCCACTGTTCTATACTTTCCATATGAACAGAGTGAATACATTTACCCTTCGGTCGATCAACCACGACCTCTATTCTAATGCGTCATTCAGTTTTTGATTGAATGTAAGTTCTTCTACGATATATTATTTATAATGCCGTGAAATGTAGAAGGATTCAGTTAATTAAATAATATCAAAGTCATATACATATATATGTATATCATGTACATTGTCATATCATACTTTGATTAGTTCGCCGAAATTCAGAAGTTTATAGTGTGTCATAGTAACCGTCCGTAATCGTGAAGTGACAATAAAGGTATGAAAATATTTGATACTAGCATTGTCCGCGGCTCCGCCCGCATTCAGATGACCAAAAACCAAATTCTTAGGTTTTACACATTAGTATACTCTCACATTGCAGTTTTTGTATTTTTCCTCAGAAATGAGACATTTTCCCGCGGTAAAAAGTATCCTATATGTTGACCCGGATAACAGCTATCATCACCATACCAAATTTCATCAAAATCCCTCAAGTGGTTTTTCTGTGATGCGGTAACAGACAGACAGACAGACAGACAGACAGACAGACAGACAGACAGACAGACAGACAGACAAAAATTCTAAAAACTATAGATTTGGCCGCTGTATCGATAATAATGTTTATTTTAATAAGATCCAAAATATATTTAATATACAGATTCGGCTTAGTTACAATTTTATTATATGTAGATTAGTAGATTCCTACTGAATATTACTGACCTTCAAATATCAAGAAAATACTAATAATGTATAAGGATGGCAGATATAATTTTTTTAGCTTTGGATATGTTTGAAGTTTGAACAATAGCAGTGAGAAGCAGATGTGCATATTTTCACAGTCGAATGGAAGCGATAGTGGAACCGGTCAGCGGGGTCGACCGCAGCAGGTGTAAGTGAGCTTTCATTATAGTGCTCACGATACATTGGTACCGATTATTGACTTGATAAAAGATATTGTTTACATAGACACCACAACGCATTTATTTGGTTATCCACACTATAAATGAAAATGTCCACTTTGCTTTTCTTATTTTTTAAAAGTTATAAATTTATATACCTAGATAAAAATTACTGATAATATTTTAGAGGTCATTATATGGCCCGTAAAATACTGATAATACTTCTTAGATTTGGATATGTTCCTAGAAATTTATCTCAACTATAGATAAATAAATAAAAAACAAGTTTATTTAATTAAATAGGTCGAGAATAATAATCAAATTATATTAGTCTTTCTGCTATATCCCAATAACAACTTAGACTTATTGCTTTGATTTTAAAAATACAAAGAAAATTGCTATTTAACATGAAAAGAACCATAAAGTTTGTATAATACTTTTCTTTGCATTATGACTGAACTAGCAAAGATTAAGGTTACCTAAACAGTACATTCATAGACTTCGTTCTATTTTATTTTCACTAGCTTCATTCGGATTTCTTGGTCTATTTTTGCACACAATCTATACAATTTATATTTCAAATAAGCTATTTCCTTTGTTCAGAAGGCGAGTCATCTGAGTCACCATTGCGCATAAACCTAAAGATAACCCAACCCCGAACAGTGTACTGAAGCCATCCATGTTCATTTAAATACGATTTCATAAAAAAAAAACGGAAGAGTGGCCAGTGAAATTGATGAGCATGAGTGCGTTAACCCAATCTCTCGGTCGGTACCTGAGACTAAATGCGTACCGGCTCCCAAACTCTCATCCACTGACAGATACGCGGTAAACAATCGCGCTTAAAAAATAAACTTTATTTACAGACACTCGTCATTTTTATCCGCTACAGAAAATCAGTTCACAAAAACTACAGTGCGCGAGGTGAAACAATGACGAAACAAAAACAAATATTTGATGAAACGAGATTCAACCTTAATAAGAATAAGTGTACTCTACTACTCTATATTATTATTCGTAAGAATTATACGAATTGTACATTTCCATTTAATTAATTGTTATGAATTACCGTTAATTATTATGTAATATGCATTTATGTTTTATTAAATTTATTATGTTTAATGAATAAAAAACCAGCATACACTTAATACAGTGTTATGTAAAACAAATTCGTTTATTTACTTTTAGTGTTTGGAAGTACCTATCTTATGTTACACCGGTAATGTTTTGCATTGGCAAGTTTTGGATTCAATCACGAATTTAGTCACGAATCGATCATAATTACGTGACGCTATGAACGTCTGGAAGGTATGACGTGTTAACATTGTTATGAGGTTATGGTCTCGCCTTCCAATGTATGCTAATGTAATTATTATAATATGAAATAGAATACATGAAATAAGAATCCTCATTGCTTTCCATTTTAAGTAAACTTATTTAACTTTGTACGGTCCGTCGATTTATTGAGTATATTAATTTTAAAGGATTTCTACAAGACACACAGATAACAGTGAAATGATCTAGAAACATCGTTGCGTTTGTTCTGTATTCATTCAACCGTTTTCTATGTGTAACGTGTTTTCATCGAACGTCGCTCGAGCCATTCATCCCGCTTCTGAATCACAAAACGAAGTACCATGCACTTGTGTAGTTAACAGGTGACGCATTCATTACTAACTCTGAGGGGAAAAGTTCTCATTCTATATTTGCACGTTTATTTTGGGGGAGTGAACTGTCAAAAATGGCGGATGTACTCGACAGGAGTAAAAAATGTTCCTCGGATTTTTATTCGTGAGTAGATGATACATAATACGTATAGGTATATAGGTATGACAAAAATTAGTGAAGCCTTTTCAAATTCCTTTCACGGGGAAGCCTTGGATCGTAATTTCAATGAAACAGCTGTTCGCGCAAAAATTCGCTTATTAATTTGATTTGTAACTTCGCAAAATACATTTATAATGAAGTCTGAATCATTCTTATAATATATATATATATATATATATATATATATATATATATATATATATATATATATATATATATATATATCAGTATTATTTTTTGTAACACGATTGTTTACAATTTGTTTTACATGTTCCATAATAATGTAGTAAAATACGGTCGTAATTTAAGCGTGCAAAATTAATGGGTAATCTCCGTAATATTAAGGACAGGTACATAAAAATACTATAATTTGCCGAACGAAAGCGGACGAAGAAAGAACGCAGCGAGTGCCGAGTGGAGCGCGACACATCACCCACTTGCAGAGGTCCGGCCGTGCAACTCACTCTGACACTTTCGCTACTAGACACACACAATATAGAAATGCAACTGTCCTCTAGTCTCGGAGCAATGTTCTTATAAATATATTAAGTGACAGTAATCTATCATGCTTCCAATGCTTCAAATAAGCGGTGGCTATACTTTACACATTTAATCCCTCAACGACCGCGGACACGCCGGCGTTATAGTTAACAATAGATTACTTAGAAATTTAATTAATTTCTTAGAAAATTACCTGGAGGTGTTAATATATATGCATCATAATTTTTTAATATAGTAATCGTAGTACCATAAATATTAAATACAAATTTACCAATAGATATAAACATAATTGTTTATTTCATTTTTAATAAGACTTCAAAAAAGCCAAATTACCGAATTCCTGCTTTACCACAAAAAATCTATTATATACTCAAACAACTAAAAATTATATTATGTCAAATTATTTTGGTTTTCCTTACGTTGGCTACTACCGACTGCAAAAATACCTATATCTATACTATAATTAAACAGTAGAGGTCGAATATCTGTACATAGCAAAAAAATGCTAAAAACCGAGTCAGGGGGATGTAAGAAGACAAATAGAACAAATCCAGATTTTTTTCAAATTTTTTGTTTCTCTGTCTGTTTGTACGGGCTAATCTCCGAATCTATTGGACCGATTTAAATGAAATTTTGCATAGTGATACCTTATATCCCCGGGTAACATCTTAGACACTTTTTATCCCGGAAAATTAAATAGTTCCCGTGGGATAGTTAAAAAACTATAATAACTTATACAGCTTAGTACACAAAAACTACTGAATGGATTTTAATAAAACTTTACCATAATATAGTTCATAGATGACAATAAAAAATCGGCTTCTTTTCATCCCGGAAAATTAAAGAGTTCCCGTGGGACAGTCAAAAAACTATAGTAACTTATACAGCTTAGTACACAAAAACTACTGATTGGATTTTGATGAGACTGTACAATAATATAGGTCATACATCAGAATAACAAATAGGTTACTTTTTATCCCGGAAAAATGTACGGTTCCCGTGGGATAGATATTTTCGTTTATTTGTAAAGTATTAAGTATGTGCACAACATAGACCCCAAAACAATAGTTATTTAAAAAATTGTGTTTCTCTGTTTGCCTGTATGTCTGTTTCCCTTTTTTGTGTATGCGCGTTTCACGCGAAAATTAATTAACCGATTTTAACTAAATTTTGTATAGTAATAACTTAGTACTCGGGTCAACATTTAGGATACCTTTTACGACAGGCAAATTATTTATTCCCACGGGGAAACAATATAACTGGTTCTATCAAATTGTCCTTGGTTTATACCTATGGCTAACGCTGGCTCAACCTTAAGAGATAGATCAAAACATTGTAAAGAAAATTGTAAGTCTTAAAAAGGTCGATAGAAAAGTTCTCAATAGTATATGTCTATCTCTTAAGGTACACTCGCTATAACTATTTTCATTATTATATATTACTATTTTATTATACGTTATTTATTCTAATAATAAAACTGTAGAGGTCAAATGTCTGTACATAGAAAAAAATGCTAAAAACCGAGGCAGTTATCTTCTTACATCCCGTAAGAAGAAAAATAGAACAATCCAGATTTTTTCAATTTTTTTGTTTCTCTGTCTGATAGTCTGTTTATATGGGCTAATCTCCGAAACGATTGGACCGATTAAAATGAAATTTTGCATGGTCGTACCTTATATCCCTATACGATACTATATATAATACTAAGATACTTTTCATTTCGGAAAATTAAAGAGTTCCCGTGGGATAGTTAAAAAACTATAGTAACTTATACAGCTTAGTACCAACAACTTATGCATCTAATTTAGTAAAATTTGGCATGCTGATACCTTATATTGCCGGTCAAATAACAGGTTACTTTTCATCCCGGAATAATGAACGATTCCCGTGGGAACTAATAGATCTCTATTAGTGTTTTTCTAAATAAAATAATCATATTTAATAATTTCTTACATTTTATTGACATAAAGCCGGTTCATATATTTTTTTAATTTATAAATTTTGAAGTTTGGAAATAGTTCAAGAAAAATGTATGTACTTATATAATATAGTAATAGGAACATTGTACATACATTTATTCATTTTAACTACAGCTCATTATAGACGGCGTTTTAGAAGTTCAAGATTTTAAAGTTGACATAAATATTTTGTAAACGCTTAGACATGAAGATAATTATCTTTTTATATAGCTGTTGCTCTCATGAATACTAATGAAATTAACCGACAAAATAGTCTCTAACTATCATGTCCTTGAGATGTTATGGAATATTTTTAGAGTTGAAAATCTTCAATTCATTAGCTTGTTTAACCGTATGTAAAACTGACGAAATTTTAATGAAAGGTCTGAGAAAACTTTTTCATCATAATTGTTTACTAATGTTACGAAAAAAGTTCTAAAAAAAAGCTCGTTTGTATTGTGCGAGTATCGTGCCTCAGTGATTTTTATGTGTGAATTGTTTTCATAATGAATACCGCTTGTTAATACGATGAAGAAACCTACAAGACTTACAACCACCTACTTAGATAACCTGCTAACGAATTTTTGGAAGGCATGAAGTCTGCGAACTCGCACATCGCCAGTGTAATGGACTACCACCTCTTATTGAGGGCTGTTCGCCCTTCTTCAATAATGAAACGTTATCTATACGTATAATAAAATTGTAACTAAGTCGAATCTGTACATTAAATATTTTTTGAAAAATCTAATTGAAATAGACATTATTATCGATACAGAGTCCGAATCTATAGTTTTTAGAATCTTTGTCTGTATCTGTCTGTCTGTCTGTCTGTTACCGCATCACGAGAAAACCACTGGACATATTTTGATGAAATTTGGTATGATGATAGCTGGTTATCCGGGTCAACATATAGGATATTTTTTACCGCGGGAAAATATCTCATTTCTGAGAAAAAATACAAAAACTGCATTGTAAGAGTATACTACTATGTAAAACCTAAGAATTTGGTTTTTGGTCATCGAACGCGGGCGGAGCCGCGGGCGATGCTAGTATGATAAATAAATATCAATATTAGGTAGCAGTACATTATCATGTTTATAATAATCTACTGTGCATGTAATAATAAGATAATCTGGTAATCTTATCTAATAGTTTTTTTATTCCATACCAAGCGAAAATTCTCACGATCGATGCTAGCAGATAAAACTTATATGCATGATCTGCATGGAGCATCCAAAACGTTTGTGAGCTATTTTACTATGATTAATTTAGAATAAAAAGTGATTCACTAATATTTAAAGTCATTGATTCTAATGACTTACGTATTTCAAACTACAATTAACTTATTTAACACGGAAATGTTATCGGAGTTAGTCTCATCTTAATACATCATACAACACATCCCAAAAACATGAAGTATATAATATTTAAATGTAATAAATATTATAGTGTTTATTTATAATATAATATAATAATGTGTATAAAGTATATTTGTGATTTTTTAGTTTGAATGGGCCTTGTAAAATTATTTTATAGGTATTAAATAGTAGAAACTCGATTTCCAATAAATTGAAACGACATTCTAGATATTTAGAAATATGCAAGCGACCTTCGCAGTTCAATTGGTTTTAACTTTTAAGCGCTTGCGTAGCATGAGCACTGAGCAGTGTTGATGTATACTTCCATTACCTGTATTATATACTGTTTTATATATGACACACCACAAGAATGTGGATAATCAGTAGGTGTGATTATAGCATTTCAAAGTAATTTAGTCGGCACTTATATATCGCCAAAACAAATGAGCACGTAAATATTCCGCAGCATCATTAAAAGCATAATATTATTACACACAATATTATTAGCGCATTACCAATAAAGTGGAAAATAATAAAGCATATTTACGAATACTTTGCAAAATTCGTCTAAACTATATCGGTAATTAAATAATATATTGACTATTTCCATCAAACTTTTACATAAACGTGTCTATATACCCACGTACATATAACAGATAAATTGATAATTGGATTAGTTAGTCCGACAACTTATATGGTTTTTTGTCACTGTATATAAATCGGTGACATTGAATCAAATAACACAATATAAGCTTTAAAAATATATAACTAAAAATATTTAGATAAGGTATTATCTACTTAGTACAATATTAATTAGTACCAATATACTTAATATGACTTTTTTATTTATTTGCAATAAGTAATTACTAATTAACATTTAACACTTCCAAGTAAATTTCTAAGAAATTAATTAAAATTCTAAGAAATCTATTGTTAACTGACACGCCGGCGTGTCCGCGGTCGCGTGTAGGGATTAACAGTAAATATTTATAGTAAGTATGGATCTGTAAATAAATTTGTTGTTTCAGTTTACAAGTTTTACGTTTAGGCAAGTGAATAACCTCGAACTTGAACGCATCTTACTCTATCGTATGTAAACAGCGGCGGGGGAATGAGATTTCTAACGAAAAGTTAACTTCCGCCTGTGGGCTAGCCAACACGTGCCAAATGAAAAAAACCCGGCTGCTACACATATAAACACAACATACAGTAATAACAAACTGGAGCCCATAACATTTGATTTTAACCGTTTGAAAACCACCTAACAAGTTACAACCACTTATGGTTAGAAACATTTGAAGCTGTTATTCAATAAATGTAATAACAATTCTCCATGTTGACGGAAAGGCCATAAATTATATGAACGATATAATATATTATGCCTCCGCACAAACATCCGAGGTTTGTTTATACTTGACCCAAATATACAAGATTAAGTGTGTCCGTTGTGTGAGCTCAGGATCATGAACATTTTGGTGTTAACACGGTTAACGTACGTACGGATATTGCTTTATAAACTTTTCCGCTTACAATCTTCTTCTAGTGCTCATATCTGATATAATAAATAATAATAAATAAATATGTTGGGACATTAACACACAGCGCCATCTCGTTCCATGATAAGCTGCGAGGCTTGTGTAATGGATACCAGATAGTTGATACACTACACATATATAACTTTAAATACATACTTATTATAAATATAAACACCCATGACTGGAGTACAAACATTCGTCATTACACAAATGAATGCCCCCAGCGGGACTCGAACCCGCGACCGCTGGCACAGCAAGTAGGGTCACTACAAACTGAGCCAAACGTGTCAATGAGTCAATGTTTTTACCTTTCAGGTACCTATATATCAATTTTTAGTATAATTTTTTTAATATTTAAATTGTAAAATCTTATTTTTCCAGAACGAAGTTCTAAGGTACAGCTGGTTGTCTGTGGCCGAATTTCTACTAATTACAGTTGTCACAGAGTTATTAATGTACTTAAAATGCTTACATTTCATTGGTTAAAGTGTTTTGTATGGCATAGTTATGTTACGAGTACTTTATATTATCTGTCTTAACACTTGGCAACTTCAAGATTATTATATGCAGCATAAGGCACAATACTTGTAATGTATTATTATTATTATTTACTAGCAGAACCCGCCCGCGGCTTTGCTCGCGCTAAAACTGCAAAAAATCTTTAAAAAGGTAGTTTCATACAAACTTTCATCCCCTATTTAACCCTCTTATAGGCTGAATTTCAAAAAATGCCAAAACACGTATTTATTTAATTTTATTGCAGAGCACTAATACAAACTTTCAATTAATTCTGATTATAAATATTTTTTTGTATTGTATAACGTATTTTCGCGTGGGAATTATATAATATCCCAAGGTAAAATGTAGCCTATGTCACTCTCCAGCCCTCCAACTATCTCCACACAAAAAATCACGCCGATCCGTCACTCCGTTTCGATATGAAAGAATGACAAACAAACAAACAAACAAATAAATAAACAAACAAACACACTTTCACATTTACAATATTAGTATGGATTACCTTTAAATTGTTAAACTTAAAAATAAAAAAAATTGCGGCCAGTCTATATGTGATATGTTACATAAAAAGTATATAGGTACTTTTACCACAAGAAAACTATCTTTGTTAGGCTTGAAACTTGATAATCTAATATGATGCGAGTTGCAACGGTAACTCTAGCCCAGGTGTATATCCACGTATACCAATAAATATGATTAACCTATGTAGTTGGTTCATGTGTCATTCGAGACTTCCTGTTTTGAACCACTAAGAAATGCTCTAATAACGGTAATGCAAGCATTCTTAATGAAGTAAAGCGCTCATAATTTACTCATTTGCTGAACGCTCAGGATAACGACGACTACTTAAAAGTAGAAACAAAATTGAAAATAATTTCAAAATGGCATGCGGCTTCCTCGTACTGGTGGCAAGTCCGATGCAGAACATTTTCTCGACAAACGGAGAAAGGGATGTGGTGTCTCTACATTTTCTCTATCTCTTTTAGAGTTACTATTAAAAATAGATAACAAAATATTATAGAACTTGCGCGATAGTATTAGTCCAAGAGCTCTCTCACACACTCTCTGTAGTATTAGATAATGCAAAAAATGTTAAAGTATGCGATGTTATTACGATCTTGCATCCTTTCTAATACACTCTCAAGAGTATTTCTAATGTGGTTTAGAGCGGTCAATTCCATGTGATGATAGAAAATTAATTATAAGGAAATTAATCTAAACATTTACTTTACTTCTAAGGCGAGGGTATCAAATAGCTCTGTAGAAATGGCTTTGCCTAGAGCTGGTGCGGAGTGGGATGGGCATGTGAAGAAGTTAAAATTGTATCAAATAAATTTAAACGTAAAAATATAATTCGACATGAAATAGCTGTAAAGACGTTTTTAAATAAAATACACATTAAAACCAAACCAGAAATATCCAAAACCTTGGTGTGAAGAAAGGAAAGTAAGATTCACAAAGAATTACAAAAATAATAAGTTAATTATGTAATGCAAAGAAAAATATAACTTAAATTATGCTATAAATTATAATTTATAATATATGTATTAGTATTCACGTTTAGAAGAGTTACTAATTTTAAAATTATATCATTCATATTTATAAAAATTAAACTACAGATTAGAAATAGAAAGCCCAATTATATAATACACATACATAAGTTACATATAACATAACTGTTTATGTGCTCGTTTATTTTAAATTTAAATTATTGCTTCACAAATATGGCACAGATATTTGCATTTATTTACGTACTCACAGTGACTATGGCTGTTTGTTTATATTTTGTTTTATTTTCATTCGACATTGACCTTAAATTATTGGTGAATTTTTAAAAATTACATTTTTAACATTTTGTACAAATTACTTTATGTGTGGAAAACTACTCAAAAGAAATTTAAAAAATAATAAACCTTTTAAATATAAAATGCATTTCATATATTATTAACATGTTCGCAAACGTAGACGTTTCAAAGTTGATGTGTAATTAAAAATATTACGCAGACCGAATCCACCCCAAAAAATTGGCTACACATATTCCAATAAACTCGACGAGGCGTAACGGAAAAAATATGAGTTAGCAAGTAGATTTTTCATATAGGGCTACTACCGATATTGCTGAAAGCTTTTATAAAACTTGGGCAAGATTTTAATTCATGTTTCATAAGAGACGACGACGACTAACGAGACATTTCAAATTCCTACTCGAGTGTTGAAGACGGTTTAAGTATGGCTTTTATTCAAATTTTGTAAAAATAATATGAAATTGTATACAAAAATATCTTCAGCTTAACCATAGAAATTGTAAGCTTTGTAAAATTTTCACTTGTGTGGATGATAAACACTTCTTCTTGATTTGAGGCAATATTATACATATCTCTAGACAAATGCGCTTCGTAATATTTAAAAATAGAATTATGAAGTTTATCATAATTCTAGTCTGTACAATATACCCTAAATCCTCTGACATCATCAAGCAAGTGACATTTGCAAGAGCCAAGCACACAAGATGGCTCAACCATCTCAACATATCAAACACGCTCGTTACATTTGCTTACACTTTCTCTTAACGCGCACACTTTTACATTTTATGATATTTACCAGAGATTATTTACAGGCAATGTGTTATTTTTTTTTATAATAAAAATAAATAATAAAAATTTAGTGCTTTAAGAATACACCACTCAATATTGAACGCTTCTTGATAATTTCAAGAATAATTTCCATAAATATGTCCATTAATTTGTTGTATACCTAATTTATATTATAAAAAAAATATATGATTAACCATGCCGAATATTTGAGTAAGTACTTATATTCAAATATTACTTTTTAAATATTGTCACAAATTGTCTTAGGCATCTACATATTTCTTTCTCCTCCCATGAGCGATAAACTTTGCAAGCAATAATTTTGTAAATAGATTTAATATAATAATCAAAAATAATATATTTTAACCATTTCCCTGTCCCATGAGTCATATATGAACATTTCGATTGTTTAACTATTGTGTCTATTTTGCGGACAGTTAAGTTGTTAATCTCCTCAGATTGATAATGCATTCAATATTAGCATGACTATGTTACTATTCAAGAATTGCATAAAAATAATGTAGTAAAACGGATCAAATAAGGCATCGAAAACATAATTTTGGTTTGATCTCGTATTACGAGAACGAAGATCAGGTTCTAGAAATCCTGATAATGAGGATCATGCTGCGTGGGATGGCGTAGGACGGTGGCGGATCACGAAAGCAAAGGTACGTTAAACAAGCGTTTAGGGATACTCAAAAATAGCCCAACGAGACGCTGTACAACGCTAAGAGTTATAGGATGCGAAGATTGATTTGCAACCTTATAGTTATGAATTAAACGTCTCATATTTGCGAGTATGATTTAGCACTCGACGCCATTTTATTTTATACAGGTCTGTGTATTCTGGTCAAACCGGTTACTCGCTGAAGTCTACGAATGGACCTGCTGCCACTCGCCAAATTAGGCGCACGCTTGCATTGCAAATAATGGCAACTTGTTCTGGATGGATGCCAAACAACAAGAAAGAAAATTTTAGCTGGAGAAAATATAAGTACAACATGTAGGTAAAATAATTTTATATATGACTCTTAAAAAGTTTATTGCGATAAACTCAATTCAGCATAATGCGACAACGTTCAATTAACATTGTTTCTTAACACTTTAATAAGTTTAAGATTAGGTGGGTTAAGTGTCTTGCTTCTAAAATGATCACGTGCTCTCTATGAAGCTAAAATAGAGGAGCGGCAGCAATCAAAATGTTTTATAGTGCTAGGACAAAGGTCACGTTTATGGTAATACAATCTACGAACATAACCTAATTAGATAAAAGCACTCGCACCCACTTTCCGCAAAGAATTATGAAGCATTTCTGTTTGTTTCATGATAAAGTAAACAAATATCAATATCAGTATTGTAAAATATGTAACTTTTATATCTATAAGTGTATAATAACATGGACATTCATATAATAACAGAGCCTCCCGTGAGTTTTACTTTGGCAAGAAACAATAAACAACCTTCTTAAAATATTTGGACGGTGACATCATGACATAATAAGGAAGCCATATCGGGACGAAATCGGTTTATGAATTCGCATAGAATTATCTAGCTTCCCTAGCCTTTTTTAGGGCATACTGGTTCGGCACATGTGGTTTGAGTGTTGAAACATATACATAGTATATATACCTATTAATATTTAACGACTCTACTACTTAGTAATTTATGTCAGAAAACGCGTGTGGTAGTTTCTGTAACATCTAGAAAGCCAGTGCACTTTATATAATAAATAATAATAACTTTAGTATACATACAAGACAATATGATAATTTACTGCTCGTTGTTTCAAATTTTAAAGTAAACGAAGTAGTAAAAACAAAAAGCGATAAATGAGTTTTAACAATAAATACAAACTCTTACTATCAGACTGCTGTGAATATACTACATATAATGTAAAAACGTGACTGTTCATTTCCAGCACTTAACTTTTTTATAATTCGCTTAATCATCGTTTATAAACTAAACTGAGAAAGTTATCTAAATAACGGTGTCCAAAATTCTCAAACGGGTGTAATAAATAATAAAAAGTATACATAATCATCCAATGATAATGTGAATGAGAAAATTAATGAATATATCGTAAATTAGTAATCTTGGAGCAAATATTAATCCATACTAATATTATAAATGTGAAAGTGTGTTTATTTGTTTGTCCTTCTTTCACGTCGAAACGGATTGGCGTGATTTTTGGTGTGTAGATAGTTGGAGGGCTGGAGAGTGACATAGGTTACTTTTTACCGCGGGATTTTCTCAATCCCACGGGAAACACGTTATATTACAACCCAAAAAATTATTTATGATCAAAATTACTTGAAACTTGGTATTAACGCTCTTCAATACAATTAAATAAATATGTGTTTAGCATTTATCGAAATTTATCCCGTAAGGGAGTAAAATAGGGAATGAAAGTTTGCATGAAACCTACCTTTTTAGTTTTTTTGTAGTTTTAGCGCGAGCGAAGCCGCGAGTTCTGCTAGTAAAATAATAAATTCAAGTCGTTTCCTTTTACAATTTGATATTATACTCGACTAGTTTTCCGGCAGCTCTACCCGCGTAGATGAATTCTTTATCTTTACATAGCCTTTGTATTACTGTGATGTATAAGCTATATTACTTACTGTAAGTTTTTGCATGAAAAAGTAACAAACATATATCAATACATTCTTATAAACCTTTGCGTTTTTAACATTAGTAGGATTACCTGACAATATGTTTTTTATAATATGTGTAAGTACTTTATTTATGATTTTGATAATCAATACTATAATATTATAAAGAGATAAAGTTTGTAAGTTAGTGACGTTGTAGGCGGTAATCTTTGGATCTACTGAACCAATTTCGATGAAATTTAGTAAGAAGATAGTTTGAGACCCTGGGAAGGGCATAGGATGCTTTTTATCCCGGAAATCATCCCTTAAGGTGGTGAAAATGGGGATGAAAGTTTGTATTGGGAAACAAGCTAGTTAGTATATAAATATATTGTTGGTTAAGGAAAAAAAGTAAAAGGTTAAACAAAAAACATTAAACTTTCTTCAAGAAAGGCTTAAAATAAGCATACAAAAAGATAAACAAATCTTTTAATATATTATACTTAGTTCTTTAGACAAAATATTATCTTCTAATACGTGCAATCACGAAGCACGGTGCCTATCCAACTATGGCGAGTTTCCAGGTCGCGGTTACAAAATGCTTACCAAACTAGTTCACGGACGCCACAAGATAATTCAATTGTGTGACACCTGCTCATAATATAGATCTTAATTCAAGCATACATTTTAATTGTTTGAAACCTAATATTGTCATAGTTTTATGTATTAAATATTTAATAAGTTTCTAGGATTACAAACGTCAATCAGAAGTTTCGTTACGTCATGTCCCTTATTAGATCAGCGCTAATGCATTCTCAATCTCTATAAGTGCACGAATGCTCGAGTGGCGTTCTAAAGGAAAAATAGACATATACCGTAATACTTTTCGTATTGAGATAATGATACGTATGTTTGTATTTAACGGCATATAGGTAACAGATAGGCTCATTTCACAACTAGTAAGTAGAGTGCGGAATGCGGACCGGCCGTAAGCAATCGGCCTTGCATCTTGCGAACTGACCACTCACACTCTAGATTCAGTATGAACGCAACATTACAAATTCTATATGTCTTTATAAACATAATAACAACTATGTATACAGGCCATTGACCTGAAACAGTCAAATTCTAAACTCGTGGTTTTAATTAGGACAATGTAAATAGAATTCGAGATAATTTAGTGGGACACGTGTTTATAAAGTTGAATTTCGCACAAAAAAATGTTTTGCAAAAATTGTTCTAAATATTTAGGGAAAAATTCTTCTTATTAGATTGAAATTACGCCGCAAAAATTAAATTAACCTACTGGCTGTTTTCAAAACTATTTATAGCAGTTTAGACTAAGTACTATTTACATAACAGTAAGTAAAAAGCAGTATGCTTTATTTTTGTCTATGAATATTTTGATATACATAGTACCTTATTATTATTGGTTGCTAGTTCTGTGGCTTTCCAAAAGAAACCTTTCCTAATATATATTTTTCTGGGTTTTCTTTCAAGGAGTTTATTTAGAATTCAATTCATTAATTTAAATAAATTATCCTTAGAACACTAGTTATAGATTATTTTCAAAAACATATTACACAATATCAATTTTCTTATTATTTTCAAATTATTTATATTTATGTAATTTGTATCAATACTCTTATAAACTCTTACAAAAAAGATAATAAATTAGAAATATGAATTTTAGTGAAATAATGTTTCGTTAAACAATGGATATACTTAGTTTGTTAGCAATAAATATTGTATAGTTAACAATCTTTGCTAAATTAATTTTATTGATCTTAAATCTATAGTTTTTAGAATTTGTGTGTGTCTGTCTGTCTATTACTGCATCACGAGAAAACCACTAGACAGATTTTGATGAAATTTGGTATGAAGATTGCTGGATATCCAGGTCAACATATAGGATACTTTTTAGTGTGGGAAAATATCTCATTTCTGAGAAATCTATACTAAACGTTAAAACGTAAGGAACGAACCCGAGCGAAGCGATAGTGAGTCGCTAGTATATATATATATATATATAACTTATAACGTAATCAATTTCAAGATTTATTTGTATATTGCGGCAAACTTTTTAAACAAAAATTATCAATGTAAGCCCATAATTAAAAGTTCTAATACTCAATAAATATTGCTCCAGTACTTTTTTTAAAACATTCATCACTTTTTCCTAAAAGTTGTCATTAGTTATTGATATGAGTTAAAAGTAACCTTATTTATTCAGAAGAGATTCTAAGAAATAAATTATCCTTAATGTACCTAAAACAAAACCTATCATTAGCTAATTTCAATCTATTAAACATCCATAACAGAATTAGTATAATAATAATGAAATTCGAAATATCAGCGATCATTATCTAATTTTGAAAATATAATTAATTTACATTTAATTCATTTCAATTTTAAAAGATTATAAAAATACTTATATAACCCAATGAATATGCATCGATATCCAAGATTTATTTTATGAAGATCTACTATTTATGAAAGTTTACCCCCAAATCCACTTACTGTATGTATACTGAAGTAATTTATATACATACACTAAAGTAAATCAACTTTCTATTCTTTATATACTAGCATAGAGATTTAGTGGTTTCATTGGACGTATGGAGAACATTTAGTATACCAGTTTTTACAATATGACCGTTGTCCGTTGGAATGATTATTACAAATTACAAAACTTGCAAACTGACTAATACAGATAAACTGACGGACTTACCCAAAGCTCAGTACCCCAGTTCATTGTCACGGCAGGTTATCACTCACTTTTCACAAAAAACATTGAAAACCCACTACCACTTTGTTTTGCAATATAATATCGACAATCTTTCACAATTTTATTATTTTTATCACGAAAAATATAAAGGCACCACCATTTCAAACACTAAACATGGCTGACTGACCGTCTCACAGATTACATAGACAAAAAACTTATGTTTTCATTCCTTGACAAACAAAAGTCGACTGACAGATGCTACGCAAAAGGATAGTTACACACGAGCGAAAAAAACCAATGTTGCTATTGAAAATAAATATTAAATAATTCACAAGTTCTAAAAACTGAGTTAGGAAAAAAAAACCAAAAAAACATTTTTTTATTATTTATTAATCAAATGAGCAAAAACATAGTATTTTATTGTTTATCAGAAGTGTCATTTGATACATATATTTTAATGTGTCGTTGAGAATTACCAACACGGGGTTGCATAAGTGAGCCGTCTGATTTACGGCGAACCAAGGTCGCTCGAAGAATTTCCTGAAATTTAAATTTGAATAATATGAAATTAATAGATCATTACTTAATATGACTTTAATAGAAATTTCATAAAACAAATTAATATAAAACTATTTTCTTTTTTTTGCAGATTTGTTTTGATTTTTGGTTCCTCATGAATTAGTATCTATACTAGTACAATTTTTTTTTAATATTTTCTCTGTTAAGTTATAAAAACTGATAGTAATAATAATTATTGTAATGAAATCTCATTGATACACTTTATCTTTAATATAAATTGAATACAAATCTATTTTTTTAATTAATACCTGAACTGGCTCTAAAATAACATGATGACTTGATCTTCTGGATGTTGGTGGTCCGGTTACAGACGAAGCGCGTGAAGATGGTAATGGGCTCTAGAATAATATGGTTCTAGTCAATAAATATTTTTTTAATTAACTAGCACAGCCCGTGACTTCGCTCGCATTCAAATTTAAAAAAACAAGCTCTTCTTTGCCTTCCCTTTACAATAATGTATGGAAGTCTGCCCGATTTGTTGATATTTATGATTACTGCTACGCTCTCTAGGACAGTAGCATGATGATATAAAGCCTATAGCTTTCCTCAACAAACGGGTTATCTAATAAATAAAAAATTGTAGTTCCTGAGATTAGCGCTTGCAAACAAACAAATAAACCCTCCCCTTTTATAATATTAGTAGGTATAGATTTCTGATTAAAATTACTATGCATTAAATATATTTTTTATAGAAAAATAGCTATTAAAATCTTCGTAGTAGGGTTCGAGGGTTTTTGTGGCTACTTAGTTTTTATCTATCTAGTCACTTAATTATTACATACAAATATGTTAATATGATTTTATATCAATTTCATTTCACTTACTTTAAGACTAGGAACGAAACCAAAATCTACCGGTAAAGGTTGTGCTTGAATATTAAAAGTTCCTTCTTCTGAGGCGACGGATACAATAGATGGACGAGCAGATAATTGTTGAGCGAATAATAAAGGATCAGCATCTATTTTAACGTAATTAATTTTATTGATGAAATATTGCAATTACTTTCCTAATATATTAATAAATAGTTAAATAGAAACGTCTAAAATAACCTTTCTTACCAATATTCATTCCTTTTACCACTCTACGTGCTTGAACAACTCTGCCAGCACTTCTTCTGAATTTTATACCTTTTTCAGCTTCTCTTCTTAATTTTTGAGCAGCAGCTGCTGATTCCGCAATTGCCATAGCCATTGATCCCATTCCTGATCTTTTAAGATTTACGTCTACTAAATAGCTAAGGCAAATTGCATTAGATAGAGTAAGATCGCTAGGCTACAAAAAATATTAATGTAGATCTCTATACACAGAAAATATACATTTTTGTTAAACACTAACTATAAACTCATCGTTACTCGTGCTAATTTTTCGATTTTACGTCCGACATATTAAATAATTCTTACGAGCTTACGACTAATTTTATATAGAAAACTTACCGTTCCAATGTCGTTAACACTTATATCAAGATGTCGCAAAGGAGTCTTCACTAATCCTATAGCTCTAGCTAAAAGATCTCCACATGTAGGTGGATTGTCAGCATTCATAGCTGACCATACTCCTGCTGGAGGCTTTTGTAAGGGTTCTGATCTTATTCCACAGCCCGAAATATTTAAACTAAAAATAAAATTAGAATATATGTACTGAAAGGATAAAAATTGATAATATTTAAAGCCTGGAGGAACAATTATTATCTTTCTTAAACTTACGATGTTAAATTACAACCTCTTGCAATGGCAACAGCTAAATGGGCGACTCCTTCCGAACCTAGTCTGTTATTAAGCCTAAGATCCAAAGTTCGCAATCCACAACTTGTATGATTCAGCACATGCGATATGTTTTCTATTCCAACAGGACCTATATATTTTTTCAGTAGAGTATATATTTCTTTTACGAAAAAACAACTAAATGTATATGTTACAGTCAAAGGACATTTGACTAAAGGAGTTCTGACTGCAACATATACATTTTTAAAAAAAGTTATACACTCTCTTTTAGCGATGAGGCCGCCTCTTGTACCTTCTTCTATATTTTGACATTTTCTTTTCTCTTTTTGGGTGTACAATAAAGAGTTATTCATTCATACCCATACAGTTACAATAGAGTTATAATAAAGTAATTACCAAGAAGTTATTTCGAAAATTAGCCTGATCAAAGAAAAAAGAGGCAAACATTTTGTGAAATATTCTTTTGATGTCTTATACACTAAGCAGCATGATTAACCGTCCACTTTAATTTTGTGGAAAATTTCAAAAAATGCATTTTGCATACGATTTTTAGTGTAAGTTCAGTCCTTTTTAACGTCCCACTGCTGGGCACGGGCCTCCCTTCAATACGAGGAGTATCGGACCACAGTCCACCACGCTAGCCAGGTGCGTGTTGGCGGAAAGCATATGTATTTCAAACACTTGCTAGGTTCTCTCAGACATGAAGGTTTTATTACGATGTTTTCCTTTTCAGTAAGTGGTAATCATGTTGGAAATGATTTGCACATGAGAATATCATATTAATCACATGATTAGTTGATGTGATGTTGACTTTGAGAGCAAATTAATTAATGAATAATGCAGAATAGCACATAGAGTGAATATATCCATGTTTTAAATTGACCCTTATCTGTTTAAAATTTGAAGAGGGTTGTTATCATTTTTTTCATGGTGCAAGTATCTTTTTAATCGTAAACATACGTTTGATAACTCAAAAATGCAAAAAGTGACAGACAGGCCGCTTTAAAAGGGTAGGCGATAAATTGGGCCGCTGAGTGTATTATATGGAAAACCAAATAAAAAGCTTAATAAATATCAATTGTTTCATGTAAAGTATAAAGTATTACATGTAAATAATATTTCATACTAGCATTGCCAAAAACCAAATTCTTATGTTTTACATATTAGTATTCTCTTACATTGCAGTTTTTGTATTTTTTCTCAAAAAAGAGATATTTTCCCGTGGTAAACAGTATCCTTTATGTTGACCCGGATAACCAGCTATTACCATACCAAATTTCATTAAAATCCTTCCAGTGGTTTTTCTGCGATGCGGTAACAGACAGACAAAAATTCTAAAAACTATAGATTAGGCCTCTGGTTCGATTATAATGACAATTTCAATTAGATTTTCCAAAAATTAGTCTCTCAACGACCGCGGACAAGCTGGCATTACAGTTAACAATAGATTTCTTAGAAATTTAATTAATTTCTTAGAAATTTACCTGGAGATGATATTTAATGTACAGATTTGGCTTAGTTACAATTTTATTATATGTAAAGATAAAGTTTTTTACCAAATAAATTGTCTGCTAAATTGAGAGTTCGAATCCTGTCCCGTTTCGATATAAACTTTGCTACAGAGGACGCACCATCATCACCAATTTTACAATGGCTGAAGTCTATTACCTCAATCATTTGGTTATCCAATAATCCACGAAGAATATATTTTACCTTTTGACAATTCATATCACTTCGAGTAATTCTAATAAGGAAAATTTAAGTTTATTATTTATCATAAACGTAATATTTTTAAATAGTGATAATTCAAATAACCTACCGTAGTATACGTAACTGAAGACACTTTTGTAGTCCATGTGCTAAATTTTTGGCATCATTATTAGTAAATTGAAATTGGTTTCTACAATAATTTACCCCAACATATTTTAATTGATATGTAATATGCAATTCTGATAAATTTGTTAAACTACCCAATGCTGCATGTAAAGATATATGATCTGAAATAAAATTTAGAAAAATAACATGTTCGGAATCATCAATTGACTTTTTATATGAATATATGAATCACCTCGAGTCAACATATCACTATTTTTAGTTAACAGCTTATTTATGTTTTCCCTTTGGCCAGATATTAATCCTGCCATATCTGGTGAAATATTTCGTTGTTCTGGTATATCTGCTGGCACTAAACTTCTTAATGATAAAGATTGTATATAAGGACCACAAAGCTTTACCAAATTCTTTACCTGTAATTAAAGTTCAACTAACATCATATAGTTTAAGAACATCATATAGTTTTTTTCATATAATTTCATTACATTTTTATTTCATGTACCATACCATGATAACAGTAGGTACCTATAGTAAAATTTACTAATTTAAAAAGATATACCTTTTCAGGATCGTATTGCTTTGGGTTCATATTTTCTAGTACATCAGCATAATAACGTTCCATAAAAATATTTATCCATGGTTTTTTATTTTCTTGCATAGGATATTCAGTCCATTTTGAAAAATAGCATCTTTTCCAAAAGCTATCGTTTTTTATATTATCCACTAATATTTGCAGTGGCACATCTGCTTTTAAAATTTGCAAAAAGAATTCCCTGTCCTTAGCAATAAATTCTTCTAGCTTTGGTGATCCTAATCAAAATTATTGTATGAAAGTATAATAAACATTTTAATCGACAATTTCTAATAATTACTACATTATGTACAAACCCGTCCAGTTAATGCTTAATTTTTCTATACATATTTCTATAAGAGATTTAGGATGATTGAAATTCCATTTAAAGTTTTCAGCTTTAATTTTTCTGTTTTGTTCAATTTCTTTCGTGCTTTTGTAAGCAAAATACGTATTTTTACTAACAGTAACTGGAAAATTCATTATTATAATTCAATATAATAATAATAAATTAAACATAGTATGTAGATTGTAACTATCATTAGTAACTATGGGAGCACATAAGGAATAATTATTGTGTTAAATCGTTATTGATAATACCACATCAATATTTTAAAACATAGTGAAGATCGTCGTAAATGTCTTATTTTATTTATGTATACCAAAAATGAATAATTACGTAAAATACAGATTTGTTTTAATGTAATCAGGGTAAATTGAAAGTAACTAATGTTTAATTGTGATTTGTATATCTTAGAAATGCTATTTTAGTTTAGTATTGTGTACAAGCACAATTAGTATCTATAAAATAAATCTTTATTATTATAAACATCAATAAAAATCAATCTTTTATTATATTATATGGTTCTTAATTAAGAGTTTAAAGCTATATTTACACTATGATTTAAATAAATATCTCTATTTATGAGTTAATTATTTATATGTAGAGCTAGCAACACCTAAAATCAATTGTCACCTGAGAAACTTTTTTCATGTCTCTGTGAAAATTTGTATCGCCCTAATGTAGTCATGTCATTGAGATTGACTAAATTTTGTTTATATTATTTACTTAAATAAACAAATACTTCCAATTATTTGTATATAATATATAAGCAAAAATTTTAGGTCTTACCATGGATAAACATAATAGTTCTGAATTGTTAAACTCAGATTTTTCACTATCCAAAAATGCTAGTTCCGATTCATTGGATTCAGACTCTAAATCAAGTTCATTGAATTCGAAACACGGACAAGATTCCGTAAGTTTCCTAAAGGGATTAATTTATGCTTATTGAATTTTATAACTGTTGCAAATTGCAAAGTCACTTCCTGCTCACTATCTCAAAATTAAAGTGATTAGTCTTTTGCTAGTACAGTAGAAACTATTCTGATATTAATTAATTATAATTTAAAGTGTTATAATGAGTAGAAGTCACACGATTCATATTTGTCTTTTTATAAATCGTATTCTTAGCCATAAAGAGCAAATTGAATTTTCTAAGGCTTGTATTACATTTTGCTTGCTTGTGTCACGTATACAATTTATATTCAAAATCTAAATAGTATTCTTAATTGTTCTAGAGTCATGTTTTGGGAGATATACAGTTGTTGGATGGGGAAAAAGTGATGGGTGTAGCTCGAGATGTTACTTACCTATGTCCATATAGTGGGCCATCTAGAGGAGTGCTGAAAGTAACAAACTATCAACTACATTTCCGTCCCACAGAAGCAACTTCCCTTCAGACTATACTCTCTGTGCCTCTTGGAGTAGTAAGTATTACTAGTTTTTTGGGCTTGATACTTTTTACTATTGAAATATAATAAAAAATATCTTAAATATTTTGATAGAATTAACAATAGACCAATATAATAAACTTTTATTTAATTGCTCAAATTCTATATAGGTCTCTCGTATTGAAAAAGTTGGCGGAGCTTCCTCGAAAGGAGAAAATTCATATGGCATTGAAGTGTTTTGTAAGGTATGTTTAAAATTAAGATTGCAAATAAATTAAGGACACAATAATATTTTTTAATTGAAAAATACACACCAAATACAATATTTCAACTACCATATTCTAAGGTAATATTGTTTTACATATTATATTCCTGGCAAAATTTAATACACTAAAAAGTAAGTTAAAAAAAGAATGTTATAATGTTTGTAATATATATTTTAGGATATGAGAAACTTACGTTTTGCTCACAAACAAGAGAATCATTCTAGAAGAGGTATATTTGAGAAATTGCAACAGCTAGCATTTCCACTATCACATAGACAGCCATTATTTGCATTTAGCTATTCAGAGAGTTTTCCAGATGATGGATGGAATGTGTATGAGCCTATTGCGGAACTGAGGAGAATGGTAAGCAATATATTATTTATTTATTTTTTAAGTTATATTTGAATTATGCCCATATTTTTTTTATTATTATTATTTCAATCATAAATATTCTTTGTTTCTGTAAATATTTTTGTACTTGGTGTTTTAGATTCTATTACTACTTTAAAATATTACTTAATAAAATTACTTAATTATACTGTAATTTCTAGGGAGTCAACAATGATATGTGGCGCATAACACGAATAAATGACAAGTATGAGATATGCGACAGCTATCCCTCGGTATGGGCAGTACCTACTGCAGCTAACGATGATCTCTTACGATCAGTTGCTGCATTCCGTTCTAGAGGACGCATTCCAGTGCTTGCTTGGATACATCCAAGCTCTCAAGCGACTATTACACGATGCAGCCAGCCCTTGGTTGGGGTAAGATATGTTTTTAGTCATCTTCTCTTTTTAGTTTTTGCTAATGTCAAATTTAACTTGAGTTTAATTCATTTTTTTATATACATTACATGCATATATTTATTAGTGAAAATGGTGACAACTTAGTGAAAATATTGATGTTGTAGGACATGGAGCATAAAATGTTTATTTTTTTATACTATAACTCCTCTCACATGGTAGATAAAAGTAGCCTATAGGTTTATCTCTTTCAAACATATTAGAGGTTCTTATTTTTTTATAATTTTATATATAAAGTGTTTAAATATGAATGAATAAAATTGTTTTTATTAAAATTAGCTTATCCTGATGCATGTTCAGATTAACTTTGAGAAAATCCCATTGGGTCCAAGGTCGCAATTTTGATTCTCATATTAGGTGCATTATATATGTATTGTTATTTGTTACAGGTCAGTGGTAAACGCAGTCGTGAAGACGAGAGATATATCCAATTAATAATGGATGCCAATGCTCAAGCGCATAAGCTGTTTATAATGGATGCTAGGCCCAGTGCCAATGCTATAGCTAATAAGGCCAAGGGTGGCGGGTATGTAATAGTTACTATGCTTTCCTCCTCTTACTCGTATATTTTGGTAAAGGATTTTAAGAAAAATATTTTTTCTCCCTAAATCCTGTAGAAAAAACACAACTTTTCCCCAAGTTTTCAACTCACATTTTTTTTACACAAACCTTATTTAGCCTATTTATATGTTGAAAAATAGATTTACTAATTTGGTCCAGCTGTTTTCAAGTGATACCATCGAAAGGAATTTCATTTTTATTAATATAGACTAGTTTTTTAAAAAAGGATAAAAGATAAGCTATGACTATGGTGGTTGTTACGTAGTTGAAATTTTATTGATAAACAGACTGGGCCACACCTATAATATTCATATGGATTAAAATAATCACTAAAAGAGGATTTTCTAAATCAAAAAATAAATATTTAAAGATGTCTCTAAATTTTTTAAGCAACTTTAAAAAGGAGGAGGTACTGATGTCGTATGTATTTTTTGTTAGTATGTTACTCAATGCCTTCGACAATTGTACATCGGTGAATATTAATATATGGAAACATGATTTTCCCACAATGGATATTTAAATATAAAAATAACACAATCAAAGGTGGAATAATTCATTTTTATTTGACTTCGAAGTAAGTTTACCTTCTTTTTAAAGTACAAAATATTGTAAGTTTTGAAAACATTTTGTGTATTCAAAAACCTAATTATAATCTAAATGTGAGACTGGATTATTTAAGTCTGATTAATTTTACCGTATATGAAGTATTCGGTAGCTAACATATTACACTTTAACGTCTATGACTTAATAAGTGAGTTATTTGAACTTGTTATTTTTAGATATGAGTCAGAGGATGCATACCAAAATGCGGAACTCGTCTTCCTCGATATACACAACATTCACGTGATGAGAGAGAGCTTGAGAAAATTAAAGGAGCTTTGTTTCCCCCAAATTGACCAGACCAGGTACATATATTAAAAATATTTTTAACTAATTAATGTAATTATGTATTATTAAAATAATTTTAATATTAGGAAATGCAATGTTTCAAGATAAGTGAATGCTTCTTCAGGACCTATTTTATAATATTTATAAATAATGTATTAGGTATATAATATTTAATCTAAATTTATAAATGAAAATTTGGAAATTATAGAACTAGCAAAGGAGAATCGTGAATAAAATAATCTGACTTAAGTCAGCCTTTATTGTTCATTTTTCCTCTTTAATTATGTGTGTATTTTACACCCTCCACGATCGCGGACACGCCGGCGTGTCAGTTAACCATAGATTTCTTAGAATCTTAATTAATTTCTTAGAAATTTACCTGGAGGTGTTAATGCACAATTCGAGAGGAAAAATATTATGTACTAACAATAAGTGATCCTGCAGTTATGTATATTTCGTTTTCGCTTAGCACACCTTCTTATCTACACTTTCTATGGCTAAATGCTTTGTGTGGAAGGGTCATAGAGTCATGTAACTTCCTCAATAAATAGGCTAAAAAATTAAAAAAAAAATACTTCCAGAAAAAACACTTATCATCTTTATTATTTAGAAATGGTTACCAGTAATTTATTAAAAGAAAACACCAATGATTATACTTGGCCCGCCGCGGGACTCGAACTCATGACCTCAGGATCCGATGGTTTTATATTCAGCCTTTTTGAATGTCTCACGTGCTGGACACGGGCCTTCCTTCAATACGAGCCATACATGGCTATAGTCTACCACACTGGCCAAGTGCGGGTTGGCGGATTTCACATGTCCTTCGAAAACTTGCTAGGTAATCTCTGATCATGAAATTTTGCACAGAGATAATTAAGTCTGTAGGATACAATAGGTTACGATTTCATATTTATCCCCTAATGCAAGTAATAAGTTACATATTCAATAAATAATAATTCATAATTTTGATACTAATTTATTTATTTACAGATGGTTTAGTGGCATTGAAGCAAGTTGTTGGCTCAAGCATATTAAATGTATACTAGCGGGCGCGGTGCGCATTGTTGATAAGGTAAAGTAAAAATATACCATAAACGTGATATCATTGTTTGTATTCTAACTAATGACTGCATGCTATTGCGGTTTTGGTATTCATGTTGATTGAAACAATGCAAATTTCTTAGATATTTTCATACGTCAATTGTTCACGTCAGAATAAAATATTTTTTTTTTATTTTTATACATAAAGATATATGTACGTACATCTAGATATACCTAAATTTATATGTATATGTATTGGAATTTATTTACGCCATATTCATTAGTTTATCATATATGTATATTCAATATTTTCATTTACATACTAAGGAAAATCTCTTAAAATATTGTGCCTTTTTCACTTCAGGTAGAGAACCATAAAACCTCTGTGCTAGTTCACTGTTCCGACGGCTGGGACAGGACGGCTCAGTTGACTGCCCTGGCTATGCTCATGTTGGACCCTTACTATCGTACATTGAGGGGTTTCCAAGTTCTCATAGAGAAGGAGTGGCTCTCCTTCGGACATAAGTTCCAATTGGTAAACAAACATATTAATTATTATAATTTACTATCTTTTTTAAGCAACTCCTCTTGTGTAAATATGTACGTCGATGAAGGAACACGTATGTATGTATGTAAGGGCTATTGTACACGACGACCCGTGTTTACGAACAACCGTTGCCGTTGCGCGTATTCTGGGCTGGTAATAGTAGGGGAAGCGAACGTACAAAAATTACAAGCATTTCCAAAGCAAGCAAGCAAATGCAGAAGCCTATTTCTCTACTTTACCATGGTGACGTAATATAAAATACAGTAGGTGATCGCCCATTGCTTTTAAAGGGAACGCTGTCAAATGCAAGGTTTGTCAAAATATACTGATTTTGTTGACGAATGGTTTCTAAGATAAATACTGTAGTGCCATCTTGTGTCAACCCTGAAGCCTAAAGCGTGCTCTTAACCCGCGTTTCCCCCCGCACGACTAGTTCGATTGCCCTATCTAGACGTCTTTGTTAAACGTTTGTAAGGGTTAGTAGACTGAAGTGTCAATAACTGCGTTGTTAGTACTTGGCTTAGATTCTTAGATGAATTTTTAGGACGAAAATCTTCATTGTGCTGTTGATGGTTACAAACAAGATGTCGTCTTTTAGGCGCGAGAATCCTATTTTTAAGTGGTAAAGTAATTTGAGTAATTTATATCTTACTTACGTCTAAATCGATCAGATAAATTTTAATTAAAATCAGTACAGCGCTTCCCTAGATATGCATTATGCACTAAACAATCGCTTTAATTTAGGTTTATTATTGGATAGACATTTTGAAATTACAAGTCTAGCAGGTAAATAGAGATTAAGAACATTTATAAATTTCAGCGTATCGGCCATGGAGACGAGCGTCACTCAGACGCGGACAGGTCGCCAGTATTCATCCAATGGGTAGACTGCGTATGGCAACTGCAGCAACAGTTCCCCACCGCCTTCGAGTTCACTGAGCGGCTGCTCATCACAATTGTAGATCATCTGTACTCGTGCCGTTTTGGGACTTTCCTCTTTAATACTGAGCGTGAGAGGGTTAAGGAAGGTGAGAATGTTTTTTTGCTACTAATCGTATTTAATAATGATTTGTAATAATACTTCCTTAGATTTACGCGAATATTTGATATTTCAAATAAAACTATCTCCTCTGTACCTCTTAAAGAGGCTCCCTCTCGTGACCAGGATTCCTGTAAAGTTTCAAAATAAATCCGCAATAAATCTAAAAAGATAGTTCCATTATTAATATTACTTTGCTCCGTGACAATGAAATGATAATGACTTTGATTTACTTACATAAAATTACCCTATACTACAGTCTTTACCGCGATATCATTACCATCCATCTGGAGTAACGTAGATAGATAGATAGATACTTTATTGTACACCACAAAGAAATATACAAAAAGTAGACATAAACAATAGATGATGCACAGCAGGCAGCCTTATCGCTAGCGATCTCTTACAGGCAACCTTAGGGCGTAGGAGAAATTATATGAAATGGTAGGCGGTGTACCTTCTACACACAATTGCATATCCTAAATACATACATAAATAAATACATACATACATACATACATACATACATACATACATACATACATGTATACATCATACATACATACATACAAACATACAATGTATGTATGCATATACGTATGTATGTATAACGTATAAGCTACTATTTGTAATATTTATCAAAAGGTAGCGCTGCCTGTATCTAATATTATAAATTCAAAATGAAAGTCAATACAGGTAGTACCTACATACTTAGTAATAAACTGAAATCGCTGATGCTTGATATAATACTATCTATTAAAGACATTTAATCGCGCCATAACGCGTCCCGTCTCAATTCTCGAGTTACATATGACGCAGACGGGCGGTCTCTCGCTACCGTTACACAGATTATATACTATTTCTTAATTTGTTTT
Organism: Brenthis hecate; assembly: GCA_951806755.1. Classification (NCBI taxonomy): domain Eukaryota; kingdom Metazoa; phylum Arthropoda; class Insecta; order Lepidoptera; family Nymphalidae; genus Brenthis; species Brenthis hecate. The sequence continues at coordinate 3,244,755 of OX638264.1, forward strand.
TTATATATTAAATTTTATATCCTTTACAGAAGTAAAAGCCAAAACAGTATCACTATGGTCATACATAAACAGCCGACAAAATCTATATCTGAATCCTCTATATTGGGGACCTTCTTCGTTCAGTCCAAACTCGCCTCCGTCACCGAACTCGAGACCCCAAATGGTCCTAGTCCCAGTTGCTTCGTTAAGGATTATTAAACTGTGGAAAGCTTTGTACTGTAGATGGAACCCCACCATGAGGCAACAGGTAAGAATTCTTTGTTTTTGTGTATTTTCAACTACCACAATATATATCCCATAAATGTTATAAATGCGAAAGTTTAGGTGGATGTTTGTCACTCAATAACTCCAGAACGACTGAATTGATCTAGATGAAATTTGGCACAGAGATAGATTATAGTCTGGAATAGCACAGAGGTTTCTTTTTATGTCGAAAAAATGTACGGTTCTCGTGGGATAGATTTGTTTTCGTTTTTCACTAAGGACGAACCCCCAACGAAGCGAGTGTGAGTAGCTAGTAGATAATAAAAATAGATTATTGATTATGCCTTAATTATAATAAATATAATTCAAAGAGACTATACTTCAAAATGGATACCATAAAAATCTTATTCATGTTAAAACCTTTGTGTATCGATATTTTCTTAGTAATCGCAAAAGACCTTTCACATTTACTTTTTGTTGTCATATTGTTAGTCTTGATTACCAATTCCAGGACCCGATATACCAACGTACGCGAGAGCTGGTGGCTCTGCGGGCACAGCTGGAGGCAGCGGCGGCCGCCGCGGCGGGCGACCACGCGGCGCGCCAGCACCGCCTTGGCCTCACTCCGCCCAGGGTTGCCAGCCCGCACCATGTGTGAACCGTAGGAAGATATCAGGTATGAACTAGTGACGAAACGGATAGTTGTTTGGCTGGATTCCGGATATCCGGCTTTCCGTAAGGCCGGATAATATGCCGATTGTCACAATTTAGGCTTATTCGGGTGTCATCGTGGCTTAGTGATTAGCGAAAGTCAATTGTTTATTTCCTGAATCACTTTTAAAACAGTTTATTAAAGAAAAAATTGCAGTTTTTAAATATTTATTAAATGTCCGGTATTCGGCCGGATATTTCATTACTATCGGGTCGGATAGTAAAATAAGGCCAGATAGGCCGGATACCCTATAATTACGGGTTATCCGTTTCATCTCTAGCTATAAACTAGCTGATTGTTTTCCTCTTTTTCATTCTCTCGATTTCTCATTCTGTCTCTCTCTCTAAGTATAAAAAAATCATCTGTTGTGTGAAGCATGACGGCAAACCATAAAACACACTTTTTTTTTTTTTAATAATATTCAGAATTAGTGCTTGACTACGTTCCACCTGATGGTAAGTGGTAACGCAGTCGTAGATGGTAAGTCGCACTAACTCAGTAGCCACCTATTCACTCTTGCCTTGAAGACACCCATATTATAATCGGACGGAAACACCGACGCAGGCAGGTTGTTCCAATCCTTAGCCGTACGTATAATAAATGACGTAGCGAAACGCTTCGTGCGGACGGGTGGAATGTCCACGACATAAGGATGGCCGTTCGTCGGGTTGTCCGATGATGGAAAGGGGATGGGGGAATTAATTCATGTAGTTCCTTACACTGTAATTATTGTAATGGATGGACTGAATAAATGCATACCGTCTTACTTTTTATTCCACCTGCCAGTTTACATCAATTATGACTTATGTCAGGTGAGAAGTACCAGGAGTTCATAAGTTAAAAACAACATGAAATAACCAGAAATTAAACATATGGAGATTCTAATAAGTATAAATAAAATATTTTACTTCTTTAAATTGATTAACAATGTTTTTTGTTACTCCTTAATTAGGAATATCATTACGACCACAGTATTGTTTTATCTGCATTTACAATCAAAGGTCGCGGATTCAATGCTCAATCGAGTAAATATTTACTAATATAGTTCAGTTATGCTATGGAGTCTCATCATGAACAAAGAAAAATTTGTTTAAATAAATATCAATAGATGACGTTACATGTATGCCATCTATTGACATTTTATGTTATTAACGTTGTGTTAAATTAACAAAACATAAAAAATAGATCCCAAAAAGATTTATTATTGTTGAATGTTTAAAACAAATATATTCTAAGTGAAGTAAAACGAAATAATACGTCCGTAAATCAAATTTGCACAATTTTACAGATTATTGAAATATCAGCAATCAAATGATGGGTTTGTAGTAGATTTGCAAAGAATAGTACATTCGGCTATACGCCAAATACCGAATATTCGATGAGATTTCTGGCCGAATCGCCGAATAATAATACAGAACTTGATTATGTGCCGATCTATCACTATTTTAATGATTGTAAGAAAAATATATTATTATATAATAAATAAATATTCTCATTTTACAAATTATATATCTTATTACAACAAAACATATTACTTAAGTATTCGGTATTCGGCTGAGTAGTATCTAAATATTAGGTATTCGGCCGAATAGAAAAAAAGTAGCCGAATAGGCCGAATACCGTATAATAACCGAATATTTATTGCAGTCTATTTTGTAGTGTATACTCGCAGATGGCGCTTTTTATGATTTTTTTTATTACATTTTGTTTATCACGGTTGTAAATTTTGAAAATCACAAAAAATATTCTAATCCATAATGAATCGTACAATATGTACCATACGCTAGTGTGCACATATTTATTTGCGAATCAACGACATCTATTATCTATTCAAGCAAACTAAAATAGCCCGAATTAGCGCTGTCCAATTTCTTTATATGGGATGAGGCACTTGTACTATTTATACCTGTACTATAATATTATATGATATGTGGTAATATGTAGTAAAATGGTGCTAAAATTGTAAAACAAAAGTGGTCGCGATTTTTTTTAATATAATTTTATATATTTTTTACAGATAGATAACCGTTACTTCTGCTTCACAATAGAAAGCTGAGGAATACTGCCTATAATTATAATTCTTTATATTAATGTTATATTAAATTACGTTATTTTATAAGATGCTTATACTTCAGTACCTATACGATTGTTTGCCAAATAGTTCTTCCTTTTGTACTCTAGAATTTAATATCACGAAAACTAATAAATATACAGTTTTTGTACATTCCCAAACAATTTTCTTTGAATTGTGTACCTAATTTTTAAAGTCTTCGATGCTAATACATTAATTTTCTATAGTTATTTATTGTTATATACTTATATTAAATATGACTATTTACTTTCTTACTTTGTAACAGCAGATCTCCTTACCTGCTAGATATTTCACATAACATCTATACAATTTTTTTTCCTGTAGATAACAGTACTTTTTTGTTAATACAAGTATGAGATATTTAATTCCTTTTGATTTTATACCTACTTATAATAATTTGTAATGTAAAATGGAAAAATATTTTTGTAAAAAAAAACATGTGACATCTGTTTTTTTTGTTAATAAATAATATTGCCCCTTTATCGTTTATGTAAGTGAATAATATCAGTTCAACTGTCATTGTATTATGTGTTATTGTAAATATAAAATTAAACGATTATCTCGTAACTTGTTTTAATTTTTAACTAGTGACTCGCCCTCGCTTCGCTCAGGTTCATCCCTAGGCACCTTTTGACGCTTAGTATGGAATAGATATTTAAAAAAAAATGAATGTTTCCGATGTTTTAATAGTTATTCTGCTATTCAGGGTGAACTGTGAAGACAAATCCAACAAAACAAATATCATAAAAATCGGTCCAGCCGTTCTCCAGTTATAAGTGTTGTAACAAACCCGATTTTGTTTTATATATATAGATAATTATACTAAACTAAATTTTTAAAACTTTATGTAATTGAATTTTGTAATTGACAAAGTAGGTTTGATTATTTAAGGCTATACTCGCTGGGATATGTCAGCATAATTTTACCTGTACAGTTTTAATTGAATAAATCTTCAGTTTCCTCTTGCTTCAGTTTAACTGTACAGGTAATATGCCAGAAATATCCTAACGTGTATGAGCGCCTTTACATTTGTTATATTACATTGAAGTGTAATTTATAAAAAAATCATAGTTATTTTTATATGTAAATTATAAATATTAGTATGATATCAATGTAAACTAATATGATGTTGATAAAGAAGGTTGTACACCTTTAAAATCTTTGGTACCAAATTAAAAATAATATTTTATAGGCGATGTATAGCATATATAGTTGTATGCGATGTATTATAGTTCATGTTCTTTTTATTGAAGTGCCAATTAGTTTTCTATCTAGAATATGAATAAAACGATTTAGAGGTCTTTTCCAAGGAAAGCTCTAGTAGTGAAATCAGAATGTAAAGAAACTTCTATCATTTCAAAAATCCCTTGTAACAATTAAGTTACGTGCGCCCCAAAAGTTCCAATTTCTTATTTTTAATGTAAGAAATTCATAGTAACAATTTTTTAATATTTTTTAAACATTTAAAACAGCAGATGAATTGGCTTGGCTAGACGTTGCAAATATAAATTAGTGAACATTTTAAATATTTTGAAGTATACTTAACAATGAGAGAGATTGGGCGTTTTCCAATGACAGCAAGCACTAAATCGCATTATGCGGTATAATGCTCAATTTTGAATTTTTCAAGCACCACTTTGAAAAGTACTGCTTTGGCGTGACCAACTCGGTAGTAGAAAATATAAGAATAGTGTTTGTGCGCCAAAGTGCGGCATTATGCTCTGTAATTGGAAAACAGGAATTAACTCTATCGTGTCTCTTACTTGCGGCCAATATAGGCGAAGTAATACATTTTGCAAACCGTTGAATAAAATGTAACCTTTATAATCATTTACTCTGTTTGCTATAACAATATTTGATAATATCATAACTAACATACGAATACGCATTTAACCTTTGACATCTAAATGATAAAGTAGGCAAGATAGGCTTATCGATTTTTATTTCTTGATTTTCTTACATTATTATTTGTCTCCGTGCTGCTGAAGAACTTACATCAGTGTTCACAGCCACTATTAAAAATTTCTTTAATATGTTTAAAGTAATAACAGATCGATGTGTTAGATCGAAAGCAACAAATTTTCTGAAAAATTTCAAAAATGGAAAACGATGTTATGCTACAAACAATGAACTGGTAACATCAGCTGATATTGTGATTGTTGGTAAGTGATTGGATAAACTATTTTTAGTACTAATCATGATGTAATTAACTACCTAGCGGCTCACTCTCGCTTCTCTCGGCTTCGTCCCTAGCTTGCTTCCCAATACACTCTTTCATCCCCACTTTCACCCCCTTAAGGGATGATTTCCGGGATAAAAAGTATCCTTTGTCCTGCCCAGGGTCTCAAACTATCTTCTTACCAAATTTCATCTAAATCGGTTCAGTAGATCCAGAGACTACCTACGTCACAAACTCACAAAGCCTTTATGATATTTTATTCTCATTCAGCATTTTTTAACGTCATACTGCTGGGTATCGGCCTCCGTCACGGGTCTCGCTTATTGGCGGATTATATTGAAATGTGATTATTTTTTTAGGCGGTGGTATCGCAGGATGTAATACACTATATCAGTTGTCGAAAAGGGGAGTAAATGCAGTTTTATTAGAAAGGAATAAATTGACAAGTGGAACCACTTGGCATACAGCTGGTAAGTTCCCATGTTTTAAATATATGGTATAATTTGAATCTTATGTTGTTAGAAAGGGGAATTTGTGTATGTTTGTACGTCTATACGCACAAACAAACAAAAAATCATTTTCGGTACCTATGTATTTTCTGGAAATCCTTAACTTATTTTAAAAATGCTTTCCCTAAAAAAATTTCATTGTTATTATTTAACACACCTGATTTTTTCTGAATATTTTACGTGAGCAAAAATGCAGCGCTTCGAAAATAAATACGTTTAATTAAATTATGTATCGACTTAATATTTGAATTTTATGCTTACTACTGTTACTGCAACAACTCAAGCCAAATTAAAAACTAGAAATAATCACAATAACTTTACATATAGAGCTTTTTAGTTGAAATGTTTGTTGGATATTATACTGCTTTAAATAAAAAAATTATGATAAATAAAATCGTATTTGCTAATATTTTAATATGCAAATATTTTCCTGATAAGTTGTTATAAACATTAATTAACTAATGAACTCTTGAATAGCGACAAGCGATAAGATTATGTTGACACTCAGATAAAGGTCATATACCTACTTTTGGTTTCGGAGCGTTTTGAAAACTATTTATATTAACTTAAAATTAAATTAAGAAAAAAAATAAAACTAAATGTGAGACATGTAGCCGATTTGAGGCTCCTTTAATGTCTAAATACATACTCGGCCGGCGGATGCCGGGTGGGCCGACTAGACGCTGAGTTTGCGTCTCTCTTATTCTATGTAAATCTTAATCTAAAGCGGATGGACGAGGTGTAACCATAACTCCTCCATCCCTAAGAGGAAAATTATCGGAAGGATCGATTTAAGATTCTTTCCGATAATTTTGCTTAAATGATAAACATATTGGCGATTTTAGCCAAATTATATAAATAATTAAGATGAAAAGACTTAAAATTATTAACACAAATGTTATGTAACCTAAGATTTCACTGAATTTATTGTCTTTCTTATTATTTAAAGCACTTTCAATTACCGCACTATGTTTTAACGAAAAGGTCATATATTTCACTTTATCTAAACTAATTCCTTTCATGTTGAGTACACTTGCGCTGAATAGAGTCATATCCGTTCTGAATTGGGGTAGTGTAATAATTGGAATCTTCTTAATGACATTTGATTCTATTAGAGTTCTATGGTGGAAGCGAACTCCATGAATTTCCAGGTCACAGGGTTCATCGATAGTTCACAGGTAAGTGCCAAATAGAAATTGCTTACTGACCTCATGGCCGCGTTGCTTGGTAAGTGTTTTGTACTGTAGAGAAGCCAGGAATCTGAATTAGCCTGCTGAATTTTAACTTCTTCGATCTGGACCTGATACTGCTTATGGGAGTCAGGTCGTCATGAGCTGTTCTATAGAGGTAGTTTCATAATATAAAGCTCGATTATCTGCAGTGCATAGGAATTGATCGCTGGTCGACAATGAACGACATGATTTTACAAGTGGTAAGTACTTTAATCATTTCGCCAAAAGGTAAGGATATTTAGGAATATGGCTAGAGTTTTGTTTACAGGTTCATGAAAAATTGCTAATGAATATATCTTAAAATAATTACACGTTAAGCTTACAGAATTAAAAATTAAATTTAAATGATATAAACGATTATGAAAGTAAACAGAGTACTGGCTCATTGTTTCAGTTACATTAATGAAACTATCAAACATTTTAGAGACTATTGTCAGTTTTTTGAAATAATAATTTGGTTATGATTTAAATTAGGGATAAATCCGTCGTACTTAACCGCGTCATCGTGATCCAGATTACCAGTTATTATTTTTATTACACTATATTTTCCGGGAGGTTATATAAAAACACGTTTAGAGCTGTATTACTATAGTCTATAGATAACTGAATTCGCAAGTTTTAAATCTGAATTATGAATGGAAATCACCTTCGACATTAATAGTGACCGAACACCTTATATATGCTATTACAAAAAAATAAGAAAAGTTTCACCTGGATTAATTTTTAAAGATTCTAACTCGATATTAATGTACTCTTCACTACGAGGGTCTCTAAAATGTTGAATTAACAAGGCTTTCAATGTGGACCATGTAACAATGTCCTCTCGTTCAGACAAGAGCGCAGCTGCATCATCTCTTAAATAAAGATTTAGCTGTCTTTTATCACCACTGTACAGAGGAATTAAATTTATAATATCTTTTAGTATCGATGATACGGTTGTGGTTGCCATGATTATAGAGTAATGAAATGATTAGAGGATGCAACTGGCTTTAAATATGAACTTTAAATAATAAGAAATTTTTACAAAAAATCACACAATTAAAAATTATTATAAAATTAAAATTTTATAATAAAACACACACACTTATAATAAAACACACAAAAAAAAACGATTCAAAAAGAAATAAAATTTAAAAATTAAAAGAAATTTTTTTAAAATATAATTTCTAAAAGTTATAAAATGATATATTGTAAAATCATTTAAGTTTTCATTAATTTCCTTTAAAATTAAACTTATTATAATATATTTCATTATGTAACAATTTAATGCATTTATGTAATTTCTTTAAATCAATTCAATATTTAATTTTACTAAGCGAAGTCTCTATGTTCCTATTCTAAGAAAGATAAGATCGAAGAATTTCATACGGAGATATCAGCTTAACTAAGTTATAATGAGCAAGGTTTGATCTCAAAAATAACAATTACTTATAATTAACATGAAAAATACAGGAGGATTAGCGGAACAAGGATTGGCGAAAAGTTTGACTCACCACATGACCGCTACTGCCATATTCGGTTTTCTCTGCTTCCCGCAACACAAAAGAATATTTATTTGGTTCGACGGATCTCTACGACTCTATAAGAGTCTATAAGAAAATCCGCCCCGGCTGCGCCACTTTTGGTTTCGGAGCGTTTTGAAAACTATTTATATTAACTTAAAATTAAATTAAGAAAAAAAATAAAACTAAATGTGAGACATGTAGCCGATTTGAGGCTCCTTTAATGTCTAAATACATACTCGGCCGGCGGATGCCGGGTGGGCCGACTAGACGCTGAGTTTGCGTCTCTCTTATTCTATGTAAATCTTAATCTAAAGCGGATGGACGAGGTGTAACCATAACTACCTAAGATTTATCATCGATTCTAATTATAAATAAAATAATCATATCTTTGTTATCGTTTAAATTGTAAGTTATGGATCTTTAAAGTCCACTTAGTAATAGTGGGAATCGATTCATTACGTGAGCTGTAGTTTTAAGTTAAGTTTTAAGTTTAGCTGTAGTTTTAAGTAAGTTTTAAGTTTTTTTTATTATCTGTGTTATATGTATATTTTCTTTTAAAGTTGACGTGAGACTTTCAATTATACCTTCTCAGTTTAAATGAGATTTGATGAGATGCTAATGTAAATATTTTGAGCGCACGTAATTAATGGATGCTCTCTAAGGCTGAAATCAATCTCGATCGAATCGATAGAAACCTATAAGCGATAAAAAAATTGAAATCCAAATTGTATTAGAATAAATATTTTGTATAGGTTAATACTTTTTATATTTGAATTAAATCAATTTTATTATAAAATTTAATTTTAGGCTTAGTATGGTCTCTTCGGCCGTGCGATCTTGAAGTTCGATTATTACAAGATTCTAGAGATGTTTATAGCACACTGGAGAAGGAGACTGGCGATTATGCCGGATGGATTAATAATGGTGCCATGTTTATATCAAGAAGTAAAGTAAGAATCGTTGTATTTAAAAAAAAACATGATATCTACATTTTTTTCTCAGAATAGATACCTAGGTAGCAAACATTTCAGACATACTTTTAACTTTCAAATTTGTGGATCTTTAAATATGCCTTGAGCACTAAAAATATATCGCGCACTGCCTATTATATCGTTTTGACACAGCATCCTGCATGGATGTTATAGGTTCGATCCCCGCACGAAGTCAATATTTCTATTAATAAAGGTTTAAGCATATCTTGGGTATTGTTATTTATTTATACAGATTCAGAATAGTGTATATATTGGAACCATACAGATAATTCTTAGTGGGCTATATACGATTTTATTCAGCCATTGTATTTATAATATATAATTAATAAAATGAATGACTATTTATATTTAGGCACGAACAGAAGAGTATCTAAGATTGCATACTTTAGGAAAAGCTATGGGTGTACCGAGTGAAGTTTTGGACCCGAATGGAGCCCAAAAGCTTTTCCCACTTTTGGACCCATCTGTATTTAAAATGGCGCTATACTCACCATTGGATGGTACTATCGACCCAGCAATGGCGTGCAATGCGTTGGTTAAAGGAGCAGCTAAATATGGTGGAAAGGTAAATAATATGGAATTTATTATTCTCATCTTTTACTTTCAATCCAATTTAAAACTTGAAAGTAAATATTTAATTTAATAATTTGTGACAAACAATTGTTATGAGCGAGTCAAGCAAAAGAGTCAACTAATAAATCCCCCGATATAAGTCGATTTCTACAATCGATATAGCTATCTAATAATATATGAACAATATATTGTAGCTACAGGAAACAATGCATTAATAGGTCATTTCCGTACATTTATATTCATTTCATTACCGATTGCAATCGTAGAATGTTGTCTTCTCGTCTTTTAGGCTAACTATAATATGTATAAAGTTACGAGTAGGTAAACATTTACTGACCATTAATTAAAAAAAAACATATTTTTTTATATCCTTAGATTAATTTATTTCGAAATTTTAATCTTAAAGGATATGTTTTTTTATTGTATGTGACTTTCTTAGACTTAATTTCACAGGTATACGAAGACTGTCCAGTTATAGATGTTCATTATGCCCACAATTTGCTCGGCAACAAAGAAGTGACTGGCGTACATACGGATAAAGGTTTCATAAAAACCAAATGCGTTGTCAATTGTGGAGGTAAATCAGAAAACAACAATTTAATCTATTCTATTTATTAATCAATTACGAATACGTGCTAAAAATCGTCCAATCAGAATTTTATGACATAAAAATGTTATAATAGAAAATGAAGCATATTTGTTAGGAATTAAAAGAAAAGATGAAGCGATAAAAGAAGAAGAAAAGAAGAAATAGGTTTTAGTATTTTTGCATGTCAGCTTGTTTGTATAATTTTAAAGATGGCCAATCTTTATTTAAATTGTTGAAATGAACTTTAAAGATTATAATTTAAACTTTTTCTTCTCTACTTCTCTTTCTTGAAATGCATATCAAAACAAATCAAAACTGATACCGTTTTAAAAACTTTCTTCTTTAGTTTGATTATTTATTCATACATTACTATGTTCTTTTTTAGGAGTTTGGGGGCCTCGTATAGCTAGGTTTGCTGGCATACCATACTTACCAATAATACCGTTTAAACATGCCTACGTTGTGTCCGACAGTATACCTGAAATCAGGGGATGTCCAAACATTAGGGATCACGATGGTAATTTTTACTTTAAAATACAAGGGGAAAGCTGTAGCTTTGGTGGCTATGAAAGTAACCCGATTATGCTCGATCAGGTAAAGTTCACAATTTTTGTTAAAAATAATATATTAATTTAGTTAATTGATATATGTATTTTGGTTTTACTATCGCAAAGTGGAAAGGAAGATATGAAACATTGCTTCTTTCGGACAAACCCCTTAGCAATAATAAATTTTATTAAAACTATTTGTAACAAGTACACCATTCTTTACTTTCGCCTTTTATCACATTATTAGTATAAATATAACTTACACGGATATGTTATTGAGTCAGTTCTTCAATTTGTAACGGTTCAACGGATTTGAATAAAATTAACAATGGAGTTATACATACATATAGGCTTACCTACCGCCTAAATGGAGCTAAAGGCAAAACATAGTGAATAATAATTTCAATAATCAGGTTTCAGAACAACAGCATTTCCATCTCTACGATTTAGATTGGGACATATTCGGCGTTACTATGGACAGTGCGACTTCATTATGCCCTAAATTAGGTAAAGTGGGCATTAAGAGTACAGTGTGCGGACCGGAATCGTTTACACCAGACCATAAACCCTTGTTGGGTGAAGATCCTAATTTGTTTGGTATGTCTTGAATTTACTTCTAAAGACTTCTTCATTTTTTATTTCTCACGCATGTGTACATTTGTGATTTATTGTGTTGTTCTTTATCTGCATTAAAACATTTTAGCGGGAACTAAATGATTACTATTATCGTATGCTATTTCTAAACTATTTGGGCAAATTGTGTCAAACATTGACTAATCTGTATAAATATTATAAATGTGAAAGTTCGTGAGTATGTATGGATGTTTGTTACTCTTTCATGCCCGAACGGCTGAACGGATCTAAATGGAATTTGGTATAGAGATAGATTATAGTCTGGAATAACACATAGACTACTTTTTATCCCGGAAAAATGTACAGTTCCCGAGAGATAGATCTGTTTTGTTTTTTCTAAGTAGTTTAGTAGTTTTGCTAGTAAATAATAAACGTGTAACTTTGTCGATGTTTCCTTATAATAACAAAATTTCATGCAAATTCCTATCTTACAAAAATTGTTTTAAATAAAACGTATCTCATACAAATCATAGCTAAATCTTCTCTCTCTTGTTAGCTTTACTTGACCTTAGTTAAAATAGATTAAGCTATTTCGGAGATTTATCTAAAGAAATAGACAAAAATTTGCCGCGTAGTATTTTTTTCTTATCTGTAACCTTTGTTACTAGGTTAAGAGTACCTACTACTTGTGTATGAACTGTTTATTTTCTATTGTTATTACGTCTTTAGTAGTCCAGTCTATAACAAAGTATGCATTTACAGGTTTGTATCACAACTGCGGGTATAATTCAGGTGGAATGATGTTCTCTGCTGGGACTGCTATACAGTTAGCGGAATGGATTATTACTGGAAGGTCAATATATTTTTAATTTATGTTTAAAACATCTAATTGTATGATTTGTTATAACAAGTTGATAATTTCATTTTTGATGTGAAACATCGAAGGCGGCGCGTTAAACTGCCTGTTGTCATGGTGATGCGTCGCCACGCCAACAGCCGGTTGGTCGCCACGCTCGTAACTCTCAGACTCACTTCTAAAAGCTCGGCTATGAGCCTCCTCTATTTCTCACCGTGCTGAGCTCTTATTTTAGATTTTAATATGTGTATTAAATTAATATGTATTTTTAAAGGATTTTTTTTTCTTTTAAAGTATCTGAATAAAAATATTTTGTTTTTAATATATTTTTTAAAATAGTTTCGATGTTTCACATCTGCCAGGCGTCCCGCGACAGTTTTATTTTTCATGCATTTTTTGCGGATTTACCACGTCCTTTATTTTAACTAAGCTGAGACATAATCTATTACAAATATAATGCTATTAGGACCTACTCCAGATAATTTACCAAAGTTTGATAGTAATCTGATGGATAATATTTAAGAATTCATACGCGACAAATAAACAAACAAACATACATTTTAAATTTAAATAAAACAGATTTGAGACACTTTGATATATTTTTTTTTAATTTGCCCAATAGTTTTTGATTTTTATTGATTTTTATTTTATATCGCAAAGCAACAACGAATTCGAAATAAACGCATTTTTTTAAGCCATTTACCTTTCCTTTTAACAATAATCTTATTTTAGCACATATAGATGTCGTATCGTGTTCGTGTTTTCTCCATTCTATACGAAGTAAATAGTACTAAATAGATATGCCCAGAAATCTTAATTAAGAAAACTGTGTTATCATCTTCAGGCCACATTACAACATGTTTACTTTCGACGTCACTCGGTTCACTCCCGCCCAACTATCTCGCGCCCACTGGGTACGAGAAAGCAGTCACGAAGCATTCGCGAAGCACTATAGCATAGTGTTCCCTAACGACGAACCCCTCGCAGGGAGAGACGCAAGTCACGATGCCCTGCACCAAGAACTGATTGATGATGGAGCGGTGATGCAGGCGAGAGCAGGGTGGGAGAGACCCGGGTTCTTTATGCCTGGGGAGAAGGTTTGTATTTAACCATAGACGTTTGCCCACTGATTGGGTAGTGGTAGCCCAGTGGTAAGGTACTCGCATTGGAAACCGAGTGGGTTCAAATCCCGGGTCTTGCACCCCTGATGTTTTCAAGTGCCAATCATTTCCAACATGATTACCACTTGTCTTACGATGAAGGAAACCTGCATGTCTGAGAGAACCTAGCAATTTTTCGGAAGAAGTGTGCATTCCGCCAACACGCACTTGGACAGCTAGGAGGACTATGGCCTGATCCCCTCGTATTAAAGGAAGGCCCGTGCCTAGCAGTGAGACATTAAAAAAGGACTGAATACGCATAAACTGATTGGGTAAAGTCATACATTTCTTCAATGATGAATCCCTTGGGATTTGGACTTGGAGTGATAGTGCAGGTGATGACGGGGTGAATCTTGCATGAAAAATTTGGTGAAACTTGGAATTAGCATAGAATGGCCGGTTCGATCTGGGAAGTACTACCCTTTCACAATATACCCAATACCCGTACTAAAGTTGCTAGACCCATTTTTTATTCTCTTTCTTCTCCCTCCATTCACTCTGAAGCAGAAATGAAGATAACAACGATGTTTATATTTTATTAAAAAAAAATTAAAATTAAAATTATTAGTATCGTATAACGTTCAAATGGAAAAAGGGTGTAAAAAACTATTTCCTTGTGCTATTCTTTGATTACTAAAATCTAAAACAGGTACTAATTTTAAAACATTTTTTTATATTTTTTTTAGATTCGCGTCCAACAGTACGATTGGGGAGGTGTCAACGATTATCCTAGAAATTTGGACCAGCGCTACGAAGATGTTCTAAGGGGCGAATACACATTCGGATTTTCGAAGCATCATAATACTGTAAATATGCATTTAACTATAAAAAATATTCATTTTTTAAATTTTAAAAAGACCTTACCTTTAGTTCAGTATACCTTCTGAACATATAAAATTCCCGTCTCACGATGTTGGTCCAGAATGAACTAAGTATCAGCATATAATTGATCTGGGGGCACGGCAGTGCCGCCACCAAGTCGAGCAAAAAAGGCACGGTCGTACCATCCTTTTGTCGAAGCCATTCAAGACATTTTCGACTTCCCTGTCACTTTGTTGTGGATAAAACTAGAAACCTGTATACTGAAAAGACAGACATCTCCGTCTGATGCCCAAATAATTCTATATGTTAAATAAATTAAAATATCTTATATTGATATGATCACTATAAAATTTTGTTATTTAAGTAATTAGGTCACAATTATGACAAAGCTGTTGGATATGCTTCCATAGACAGGTAATAAATAAAGACAGGTAATAAATAAATTGGTTTTACATTAGCAAACTAATTTTATTGTATGTGTTATTTCTGTATATTTTCATATTTTTCCTAAAAAAAAAAAACATTTTTTTTGTTCACAGATCGGTTCAGAAGCACTAGCGTGTAGGAATGAAGCAGCGTTATTCAATATGTCATACTATGGGAAGTTCTACCTGACCGGCCCCGACGCACAGAGAACTGCCGAACTTGCCTTTACCGCGGATTTGTCGAAGAAAAATGATAAGTAAGATGTTCCAATTTTTTACCGACTGAAAACATGAGCTCTCAGTTCGTAGTAGTGCGATATCTTCATTAATATCTAAGATAGGAATTTATAAATAAAAATCTTTATATGAGAAATTATAAAAATAAAGTGACTTTCCTGACTCAGTACTAAAAAGGCTTTAGTTAACATTTTTTTGTTAATTTGTTAAAGTTTATATATTAGTGTATTATAACTATTTAACGGTTAATTCCATGATCAAGATCCCGCTTTACCAACGATTGAAGATTTACCTCACGTTTATGCTTTGGCAAGATAAAACCGCATGTGAATTACCCATAAAAAATAAATCAGATACTATAGAAGTACGTGTCAATGATGAATTAAAATTTGCTTATTTCCATGTTATCTTAATCATAAAAAACATTAAAAGAGAGAGAGAGAGAGAGAGAGAGAAAAGAGAAAAAAAAAAGAAAAAAGAAAGAGAGAAACATTAAAAGATAGATTATTTATACAACTTAAATTTACAGGGTTACATATACGTTGGTTCTAAACGACAAAGGTGGAGTTGAAGCGGACCTAACAGTGAGCATCCTCGACGGAGGCAGTGGACAGTTACATGAGCCTATATTCAAAGTAAGATTTTCCCTATATTGTAATATTAAACGGGCAATTATTGTGAATTAATTATTAGATTCTCATGTTGTGATTCTGATGTAAAATACATATTTGAGTTTTCTGACGTTGTCATCTTGAGTGAAAAAAAGGGCGGGAACAGCGTTGTCTTTTGTTCTATGACTATGCCAATGCGTCATTATTGTTTGTAATCTCGTTTGAGGCGTTACTCTGTATAAAATAAAAAAAAACTGTGTGCTGTTACACCGAATTTTACTTGGCCTACCTATAAATAGTCGCGTAATACCTTTTATCTAACGCAGTAAAAAAACCTTAAGCTTCTTAAAAGTGAACATTGCATAAAGAAGCTCTTTACTTTCTTTTCAAATATTACTAACTTTTTATTATTATCCGCTATTATAATTTATTATAATATAAGAAACATCATTATTTACCTATTTTTAGGGTCGTGGCTACTACATAGTGACCAGTGGCTTCAATGCGAACCACACGGCATCTATAATTCGACGTATAATACACAAGCACAAATTGCGCGCTAACTTAACTGACGTCAGCAAACAGCTATGCATTTTGGCGGTACAAGGACCTGATAGGTGAGGAGGATTGATAGATAAATACTTTATTGCACACACAAAAGAAGAATACAGAAGATGAAAAGAAAAAAAAAATAACAAAAAGGCATGCAAAGGCGGTCTTATTGCTATAAGCAATCTCTTACAGACAACCTTTGGTGAAAGGATTAATGGAACCGTAGACGGAACGGTATAATTAATACAAAATACAATAATGATACACTACGTTTACAAACATAAATACATACATATCACAAAAATATATACATGTATAACATATATTTCATTTCATTTTCATTTCATTTAATTCGTAATAACAAAAATGGATACAAATATACTCCCCAGTCTAATAACAATAATTATAGTTTAAAAAAACATGGGCAATGGAGTGTTGAGACGCACGCACTAGGATACCCTGTGTCGCGCACGTCTAACCTTCCACAGGACCCTCTTATCTAATTTAAAACTATAGCTTAAAGCGATAAGTTATTAAATAAGTAATAAAAAACACATAATAATCATATGTACACATATACATAAATACATAGGTACATATAGATACATAAGTGGAGTGGAGTATTAACTATTAAGTCCATAAAAATACTTCAGATGAACAATTAATGAATTAATATTGAATTTGTCTCATTACAGTCAACGCATCCTCCAAAGATACACAGACGCCGGTCTTTCAAACGACGCATTCCCACTACACACTAATCGGAGCATCAAAGTGTCAAAAGCACCTAATGCCCCAGACAATAAGACCTATACTTGCCGAGCACTGCGTGTCTCGTGGGCGGGCGAGTTAGGTTGGGAGCTGCATGTACCGTCGTCTCACGCGATACAGATATACCAGGCTCTCAGAGAGACGAAGGGGTTGAAGAATGCGGGGTGGAGGGCTCTAACTTCTCTAAGTGCAGAGAAAGGTAAATTCTTCACTATTATATTGTATTTGTATTCAGCCCTTTTTAACGTCCCACTGCTGAGCACGGACCTCCTTTCAGTACGAGGGGGGTCAGGCCTTAGTCCACCACTCTGGCTAAGTGCGAGTTGTCGGACTTCACATAGGTAGGTTCTCTCAGACAAGATTTCTCGCGGACTTTTCAGTACACCCTTTTTAGGGCCTACAATTTTCAGTACATTGTTGTATATCTCACCACAATAGGCTTATAAAAATTTAGCCAGCGTTAGCCATGTAATCGGAAAAAATAGTTTTTCGACACAAAACACCGTTCTAACTCACTTATTTTGTACAAAATATTTACAAATTGGATACACAAACCTTCCTCGTTTATCGCTCTTTCTATTAGTGAAAACCGTATCACAGTTGCGTTGTTTAGAAGAAGTAAGCGGAGAAACAGACATGCTGCAGACAGCTACTTTTTGTACTATATAGATGCACTATGTAGTATGTATGTACTATGTAGATGCTTTTAAACATTATACTTATGCGTTCTAGGTTTCCATTTGTGGAATTCGGATTTGAGAATCGATGACAATCCAATAGAAGCGAACCTGGGTTTCGCTTGTCGTAAAGATGGCGACTACGTCGGCAATGAGGCTGTTGAGAAGTTTAGAAAGAATGGAGTCACTAAGAAATGTGCTTTCTTCACTCTTGATGATAAGGTAAAAATATGCCATAATTTATTTTATATTGCACGTATATGCCGCAGAGTTATAATTATCTAGTATCCGGAAGCTACTTCACCGGGATACTAGTGAATATACCGGGATAACAAGTAGCACTAAAAAAATAACGATAAAAAGGATAAGCTTTTGAACTGAAGTGTTTTCAAAATAATATTAAATTTAAACTATTATCCCTATTGTGCTCCACACTACCAGGATAATGTTATAATAGTATAGTACATATTTAATTAGATGCCAAAAACCAGGCAGCTTCTGTCATACCTTTAAGCAATAAGTTCAAGATGAAGTTAAATGTCAAATACATTAAAGCTGGTCTATGCCTTAATAAAAAAAAGAATAAATTAAATAGCAAATGTTGTAAAAAAATCTAGTTTAATGAAAAAAATCCCATCAACTTTTCATTGAATTTTTTTTTTCATACAAACTTTATTTTTTTTATTTTTCAGATTGCCATATATGGCCAAGAAGCAATATACAGAAATGGCGAGCCCGTAGGCTACGTACGTAGAGGGGATTACGGGTTTTACTTAGATAAAACAATAGGCATTGGTTATATAACCAATAAAGGTTCACAGGTCACTAAAGACTACTTAGTAAAGGGAGACTATGAGATTGAAGTTATGGGGAAGAGATATAAAGCGAATCTACATTTAAAATCTCCATTTGATCCCACTGGACAAAGATTATTAGGCAACTATGGCTCGCTAGGAATGGATGAAAACACACACGAACCACACGCTGGTCAAAATGAAAGGGCAGGTGGTAGCGAATAGATCTGATCTTATTTAAAATAAAAATTTAGTTTCATAAACAGTTTCTTTTATTCCATTAAATGTTCCAATTATTTAAATATTTTTTTAAATGTTATATTAAATAAAATGAAATTTTTACATTTCCCATTACTCATGTAATGTAAAAATTAATTTAGTTTTATTAGAAAACTAAAAAAAATAGTAGTTAATATTATTAAATTAGACTTATTTGGTAATAAATACCAAACTATTAACTATATTTTCTTGTTTCTTTTGTTTATTTAATATAATCATAATTAACTTAATTAGTTGAATACAATGACTTATAGACTATCTAACTAGCGTCTTACCCTCGCTTTGCTCGGGTTCGCCTCTAGACAAGCAAAAACAAATCTATACCACGGGAACCGTACGTTTTACCAGGATAAAAAGTAGCATTTATAATATTAGCAAGATAATTTTACCAGTGTGGCTTAAATAGCTATAGGTATTTTAAAATTTTCTTTATTAATTTCTAAGCTTATTGTTTATTGTACACACTTTGAAGTATAAGCGTGGCACTTAAAAATCTCATCTTCAACCGGTTTATTTTTAATACTTTCTTAGATTTACGGGAATATTTGTCATTTTAAATCAAACTATCTTTTCGGATTTTGTCGTGGTTTAAGGTTTTATTTTATGTTTCAAAACAATTTTCTTGTAAAATTTACTTTTAATGGTCACGTAGTTCTTACAGTCTGACGGTATGTACCCGATGTACCCACAAGATATATACAATAATTTGGATTTTGTCTATTTCTTCCAAATTATTGTATGGTTTTTGTGGGTGTTTGTACTGAACCCTTTGACAAAAGAGTCCTAAAACTAAGGATTATATTATTGCCCAACCGTGATTTTCTATGGTATTTAAAATTATGTACAATTTCAAATGTACCAAGAAATAATTTCTGAGGTTTAAAAGGTTTTAATTTATATAGTTTTAACCACAAACTGTCCAATTTTAGTAAATTGCGGCTACATATTCCAATAGTTCTGATCATTAAAAAAATTGATAAAATCGCCATTCCTAATTGGGTTCACTAAACGAAAAGCAATAAGTACGTCTTCGAATCGCGAGAGTTCTTATTTTAATATAAAAAAGTTGATTTTAAGTGGATATTATAAAAAATAATTCATATTTTGAAATTAACAAGTTTCTTTTTTTTTCTGGCAACCCTGGCGGTTAGCAGACCAAGACATTTGGATGATAACCATGGATGACAAATAAAATGATGATAACCATCCATTCCATTGTTAACCTTCAATTGTCAATGTCAAATTGACATATTTTAAATGTTTTTGAAATTCTTTGAATTCTGAAATCTGAATTCTGATTGCCGCGCACGTAAAAAGTCAAAACTTGTCGTCAACAAAGTGTTAATTGAAAACTATATTTTATTAAAAGTATGTACAATGTCGGTCACTTTACATACTGATGTTGGAGATATAAAAATTGAATTGTTTTGTGAACAATGTCCTAAGGCTTGTGAGAATTTTTTAGCATTGTGCGCCAGCGATTACTATAATGGATGTTTATTTCACAGAAACATAAAGGTATGTAAAACTATATCTCTAAATTCAATAAATAAAATTGAACACCTTATATAATTTCAATCCGAAATATTGTGTGTATTAAATATTAATTAAAAAATACATTTTAGGGATTTATAGTACAAACAGGTGACCCAACGGGCACAGGTAAAGGAGGAACTTCTATATGTTTTTTATATATTAAATTTTATATCCTTTACAGAAGTAAAAGCCAAAACAGTATCACTATGGTCATACATAAACAGCCGACAAAATCTATATCTGAATCCTCTATATTGGGGACCTTCTTCGTTCAGTCCAAACTCGCCTCCGTCACCGAACTCGAGACCCCAAATGGTCCTAGTCCCAGTTGCTTCGTTAAGGATTATTAAACTGTGGAAAGCTTTGTACTGTAGATGGAACCCCACCATGAGGCAACAGGTAAGAATTCTTTGTTTTTGTGTATTTTCAACTACCACAATATATATCCCATAAATGTTATAAATGCGAAAGTTTAGGTGGATGTTTGTCACTCAATAACTCCAGAACGACTGAATTGATCTAGATGAAATTTGGCACAGAGATAGATTATAGTCTGGAATAGCACAGAGGTTTCTTTTTATGTCGAAAAAGTGTACGGTTCTGGTGGGATAGATTTGTTTTCGTTTTTCACTAGGAACGAACCCGAGCGAAGCGAGTGTGAGTAGCTAGTACATAATAAAAATAGATTATTGATTATGCCTTAATTATAATAAATATAATTCAAAGAGACTATACTTCAAATGGATACCATAAAAATCTTATTCATGTTAAAACCTTTGTGTATCGATATTTTCTTAGTAATCGCAAAAGACCTTTCACATTTACTTTTTGTTGTCATATTGTTAGTCTTGATTACCAATTCCAGGACCCGATATACCAACGTACGCGAGAGCTGGTGGCTCTGCGGGCACAGCTGGAGGCAGCGGCGGCCGCCGCGGCGGGCGACCACGCGGCGCGCCAGCACCGCCTTGGCCTCACTCCGCCCAGGGTTGCCAGCCCGCACCATGTGTGAACCGTAGGAAGATATCAGGTATGAACTAGTGACGAAACGGATAGTTGTTTGGCTGGATTCCGGATATCCGGCTTTCCGTAAGGCCGGATAATATGCCGATTGTCACAATTTAGGCTTATTCGGGTGTCATCGTGGCTTAGTGATTAGCGAAAGTCAATTGTTTATTTCCTGAATCACTTTTAAAACAGTTTATTAAAGAAAAAATTGCAGTTTTTAAATATTTATTAAATGTCCGGTATTCGGCCGGATATTTCATTACTATCGGGTCGGATAGTAAAATAAGGCCAGATAGGCCGGATACCCTATAATTACGGGTTATCCGTTTCATCTCTAGCTATAAACTAGCTGATTGTTTTCCTCTTTTTCATTCTCCCGATTTCTCATTCTGTCTCTCTCTCTCTAAGTATAAAAAAATCATCTGTTGTGTGAAGCATGACGGCAAACCATAAAACACACTGTAATTATTGTAATGGATGGACTGAATAAATGCATACCGTCTTACTTTTTATTCCACCTGCCAGTTTACATCAATTATGACTTATGTCAGGTGAGAAGTACCAGGAGTTCATAAGTTAAAAACAACATGAAATAACCAGAAATTAAACATATGGAGATTCTAATAAGTATAAATAAAATATTTTACTTCTTTAAATTGATTAACAATGTTTTTTGTTACTCCTTAATTAGGAATATCATTACGACCACAGTATTGTTTTATCTGCATTTACAATCAAAGGTCGCGGATTCAATGCTCAATCGAGTAAATATTTACTAATATAGTTCAGTTATGCTATGGAGTCTCATCATGAACAAAGAAAAATTTGTTTAAATAAATATCAATAGATGACGTTACATGTATGCCATCTATTGACATTTTATGTTATTAACGTTGTGTTAAATTAACAAAACATAAAAAATAGATCCCAAAAAGATTTATTATTGTTGAATGTTTAAAACAAATATATTCTAAGTGAAGTAAAACGAAATAATACGTCCGTAAATTAAATTTGCATAATTTTACAGATTATTGAAATATCAGCAATCAAATGATGGGTTTGTAGTAGATTTGCAAAGAATAGTACATTCGGCTATACGCCAAATACCGAATATTCGATGAGATTTCTGGCCGAATCGCCGAATAATAATACAGAACTTGATTATGTGCCGATCTATCACTATTTTAATGATTGTAAGAAAAATATATTATTATATAATAAATAAATATTCTCATTTTACAAATTATATATCTTATTACAACAAAACATATTACTTAAGTATTCGGTATTCGGCTGAGTAGTATCTAAATATTAGGTATTCGGCCGAATAGAAAAAAAGTAGCCGAATAGGCCGAATACCGTATAATAACCGAATATTTATTGCAGTCTATTTTGTAGTGTATACTCGCAGATGGCGCTTTTTATGATTTTTTTTATTACATTTTGTTTATCACGGTTGTAAATTTTGAAAATCACAAAAAAATATTCTAATCCATAATGAATGGTACAATATGCACCATACGCTAGTGTGCACATATTTATTTGCGAATCAACGACATCTATTATCTATTCAAGCAAACTAAAATAGCCCGAATTAGCGCTGTCCAATTTCTTTATATGGGATGAGGCACTTGTACTATTTATACCTGTACTATAATATTATATGATATGTGGTAATGTGTAGTAAAATGGTGCTAAAATTGTAAAACAAAAGTGGTCGCGATTTTTTTTTAATATAATTTTATATATTTTTTACAGATAGATAACCGTTACTTCTGCTTCACAATAGAAAGCTGAGGAATACTGCCTATAATTATAATTCTTTATATTAATGTTATATTAAATTACGTTATTTTATAAGATGCTTATACTTCAGTACCTATACGATTGTTTGCCAAATAGTTCTTCCTTTTGTACTCTAGAATTTAATATCACGAAAACTAATAAATATACAGTTTTTGTACATTCCCAAACAATTTTCTTTGAATTGTGTACCTAATTTTTAAAGTCTTCGATGCTAATACATTATTTTTTATAGTTATTTATTGTTATATACTTATATTAAATATGACTATTTACTTTCTTACTTTGTAACAGCAGATCTCCTTACCTGCTAGATATTTCACATAACATCTATACAATTTTTTTCCTGTAGATAACAGTACTTTTTTGTTAATACAAGTATGAGATATTTAATTCCTTTTGATTTTATACCTACTTATAATAATTTGTAATGTAAAATGGAAAAATATTTTTGTAAAAAAAACATGTGACATCTGTTTTTTTTGTTAATAAATAATATTGCCCCTTTATCGTTTATGTAAGTGAATAATATCAGTTCAACTGTCATTGTATTATGTGTTATTGTAAATATAAAATTAAACGATTATCTCGTAACTTGTTTTAATTTTTAACTAGTGATCGCCCTCGCTTCGCTCAGGTTCATCCCTAGGCACCTTTTGACGGTTAGTATGGAATAGATATTTAAAAAAAAATGAATGTTTCCGATGTTTTAATAGTTATTCTGCTATTCAGGGTGAACTGTGAAGACAAATCCAACAAAACAAATATCATAAAAATCGGTCCAGCCGTTCTCCAGTTATAAGTGTTGTAACAAACCCGATTTTGTTTTATATATATAGATAATTATACTAAACTAAATTTTTAAAACTTTATGTAATTGAATTTTGTAATTGACAAAGTAGGTTTGATTATTTAAGGCTATACTCGCTGGGATATGTCAGCATAATTTTACCTGTACAGTTTTAATTGAATAAATCTTCAGTTTCCTCTTGCTTCAGTTTAACTGTACAGGTAATATGCCAGAAATACCCTAACGTGTATGAGCGCCTTTACATTTGTTATATTACATTGAAGTGTAATTTATAAAAAAATCATAGTTATTTTTATATGTAAATTATAAATATTAGTATGATATCAATGTAAACTAATATGATGTTGATAAAGAAGTTTGTACACCTTTAAAATCTTTGGTACCAAATTAAAAATAATATTTTATAGGCGATGTATAGCATATATAGTTGTATGCGATGTATTATAGTTCATGTTCTTTTTATTGAAGTGCCAATTAGTTTTCTATCTAGAATATGAATAAAACGATTTAGAGGTCTTTTCCAAGGAAAGCTCTAGTAGTGAAATCAGAATGTAAAGAAACTTTTCTATCATTTCAAAAATCCCTTGTAACAATTAAGTTACGTGCGCCCCAAAAGTTCCAATTTTTTATTTTTAATGTAAGAAATTCATAGTAACAATTTTTTAATATTTTTTAAACATTTAAAACAGCAGATGAATTGGCTTGGCTAGACGTTGCAAATATAAATTAGTGAACATTTTAAATATTTTGAAGTATACTTAACAATGAGAGAGATTGGGCGTTTTCCAATGACAGCAAGCACTAAATCGCATTATGCGGTATAATGCTCAATTTTGAATTTTTCAAGCACCACTTTGAAAAGTACTGCTTTGGCGTGACCAACTCGGTAGTAGAAAATATAAGAATAGTGTTTGTGCGCCAAAGTGCGGCATTATGCTCTGTAATTGGAAAACAGGAATTAACTCTATCGTGTCTCTTACTTGCGGCCAATATAGGCGAAGTAATACATTTTGCAAACCGTTGAATAAAATGTAACCTTTATAATCATTTACTCTGTTTGCTATAACAATATTTGATAATATCATAACTAACATACGAATACGCATTTAACCTTTGACATCTAAATGATAAAGTAGGCAAGATAGGCTTATCGATGTTTATTTCTTGATTTTCTTACATTATTATTTGTCTCCGTGCTGCTGAAGAACTTACATCAGTGTTCACAGCCAGTATTAAAAATTTCTTTAATATGTTTAAAGTAATAACAGATCGATGTGTTAGATCGAAAGCAACAAATTTTCTGAAAAATTTCAAAAATGGAAAACGATGTTATGCTACAAACAATGAACTGGTAACATCAGCTGATATTGTGATTGTTGGTAAGTGATTGGATAAACTATTTTTAGTACTAATCATGATGTAATTAACTACCTAGCGGCTCACTCTCGCTTCTCTCGGCTTCGTCCCTAGCTTGCTTCCCAATACACTCTTTCATCCCCACTTTCACCCCCTTAAGGGATGATTTCCGGGATAAAAAGTATCCTTTGTCCTGCCCAGGGTCTCAAACTATCTTCTTACCAAATTTCATCTAAATCGGTTCAGTAGATCCAGAGACTACCTACGTCACAAACTCACAAACTTTACCTCTTTTTAATATTAGTATAGAATAATACAAAACAAAGCCTTTATGATATTTTATTCTCATTCAGCATTTTTTAACGTCATACTGCTGGGTATCGGCCTCCGTCACGGGTCTCGCTTATTGGCGGATTATATTGAAATGTGATTATTTTTTTAGGCGGTGGTATCGCAGGATGTAATACACTATATCAGTTGTCGAAAAGGGGAGTAAATGCAGTTTTATTAGAAAGGAATAAATTGACAAGTGGAACCACTTGGCATACAGCTGGTAAGTTCCCATGTTTTAAGTATATGGTATAATTTGAATCTTATGTTGTTAGAAAAGGGAATTAATGTATGTTTGTACGCACAAACAAACAAAAAATCATTTTTAGTACCTATGTATTTTCTGGAAATCCTTAACTTATTTTAAAAATGCTTTCCCTAAAATAAACTTAACTGTTATTATTTAATACACCTGATTTTTTCTGAATATTTTACGTGAGCAAAAATAAAGCGTTTCGAAAATAAATACGTTTAATTAAATTATGTGTCGACTTAATATTTGAATTTTATGCTTACTACTGTTACTGCAACAACTCAAGACAAATTAAAAACTAGAAATAAACACAATAACTTTACGTATAGAGCTTTTTAGTTGAAATGTTTGTTGGATATTATACTGCTTTAAATAAAAAAAATATGATAAATAAAATCGTATTTGCTAATATTTTAATATGCAAATATTTTCCTGATAAGTTGTTATAAACATTAATTAACTAATGAACTCTTGAATAGCGACAAGCTATAAGATTATGTTGACACTCAGATAAAGGTCATATACCTAAGATTTATCATCGATTCTAATTATAAATAAAATAATCAAATCTTTGTTATCGTTTAAATTGTAAGTTATGGATCTTAAAAGTCCACTTAGTAATAGTGGGAATCGATTCATTACGTGAGCTGTAACGTTCAGGTATTTTATCAGCTGGTAAAATAGGATATTTCAAAAGAAATGAAAGTTTTTTTATGATCTGTGTTATATGTATATTTTCTTTTAAAGTTGACGTGAGACTTTCAATTATACCTTCTCAGTTTAAATGAGATTTGATGAGATTTTAATGTAAATATTTTGAGCGCACGTAATTAATGGATGCTCTCTAAGGCTGAAATCAATCTCGATCGTATCGATAGAAACCTATAAGCGATAAAAAAATTGAAATCCAAATTGTATTAGAATAAATATTTGTATAGGTTAATACTTTCTATATTTGAATTGAATCAATTTTATTATAAAATTTAATTTTAGGCTTAGTATGGTCTCTTCGGCCGTGCGATCTTGAAGTTCGATTATTACAAGATTCTAGAGATGTTTATAGCACACTGGAGAAGGAGACTGGCGATTATGCCGGATGGATTAATAATGGTGGCATGTTTATATCAAGAAGTAAAGTAAGAATCATTGTATTTAAAAAAAAAAAATGATATCTACATTTTTTTCTCAGAATAGATAGGTAGCAAACATTTCAGACATACTTTTAACTTTCAAATTTGTGGATCTTTAAATATGCCTTGAGCACTAAAAATATATCGCGCACTGCCTATTATATCGTTTTGACACAGCATCCTGCATGGATGTTATAGGTTCGATCCCCGCACGAAGTTAATATTTCTATTAATAAAGGTTTAAGCGTATCTTGGGTATTTATTTATACAGATTCAGAATAGTGTATATATTGGAACCATACAGACAATTCTTAGTGGGCTATATACGATTTTATTCAGCCATTGTATTTATAATATATAATTAATAAAATGAATGACTATTTATATTTTAGGCACGAACAGAAGAGTATCTAAGATTGCATACTTTAGGAAAAGCTATGGGTATACCGAGTGAAGTTTTGGACCCGAATGGAGCCCAAAAGCTTTTCCCACTTTTGGACCCATCTGTATTTAAAATGGCGCTATACTCACCATTGGATGGTACTATCGACCCAGCAATGGCGTGCAATGCGTTGGTTAAAGGAGCAGCTAAATATGGTGGAAAGGTAAATAATATGGAATTTATTATTCTCATCTTTTACTTTCAATCCAATTTAAAACTTGAAAGTAAATATTTAATTTAATAATTTGTGACAAACAATTGTTATGAGCGAGTCAAGCAAAAGAGTCAACTAATAAATCCCCCGATATAAGTCGATTTCTACAATCGATATAGCTATCTAATAATATATGAACAATATATTGTAGCTACAGGAAACAATGCATTAATTTCCGTACATTTATATTCATTTCATTACCAATTGCAATCGTAGAATGTTGTCTTCTCGTCTTTTAGGCTAACTATAATATGTATAAAGTTACGAGTAGGTAAACATTTACTGACCATTAATTAAAAAAAAAACATATTTTTTTATATCCTTAGATTAATTTATTTCGAAATTTTAATCTTAAAGGATATGTTTTTTTATTGTATGTGACTTTCTTAGACTTAATTTCACAGGTATACGAAGACTGTCCAGTTATAGATGTTCATTATGCCCACAATTTGCTCGGCAACAAAGAAGTGACTGGCGTTCATACGGATAAAGGTTTTATAAAAACGAAATGCGTTGTCAATTGTGGAGGTAAATCGGAAAACAACAATTTAATCTATTCTATTTATTAGTCAGTTACGAGCTAGAAATCGTCCAATCAGAATTTTATGACATAAAAATGTTATAATAGAAAATGAAGCATATTTGTTAGGAATTAAAAAGAAAGATAAAGCGATAAAAGAAGAAGATAAAAACTTTTTAACAAAAAAATAAAAACCGACTTCAAACAAAAGCACTAAAAAGTGAAAAATAACTGATTGGTAGTTTTCATTTACTATACATACCTAATCAAATATTTTCGAAGTCGGTGTGCTTTGGCTAAGTAATTAAAGCCTACCTATTAAATACATACCTAATCAAATATTTTTGAAATCGGTCCCAGCCCATACAAAGCAAAGCACACCGACTTCGAAAATATTTGATTAGGTATGTATAGTAAATGAAAACTACCAATCAGTTATTTTTCACTTTTTAGTGCTTTTGTTTGAAGTCGGTTTTTATTTTTTTGTTAAAAAGTTTTTATTTTTCACTTTTTAGTGTAGACAGTAGTAGCAAAGTAAGGATTCTAACGTGTTAGGCTTGTCAAATCAAACAAAATAAGCCCAAAGTCAAAGTATCTACTATTAGCCGTTGAAGAGTTCCACCTATCCACCTTCTGACCTTGCCATCAGATCAGGTCAACAACACCGAACCACTGTACTATCAACGGAAATAGAAATACTTGCAAAGTTTCAAGTCAATATGACAATTAGAAGTAGGTTAAATTCATCATTAGTTGTTTTTCCACCCTTAGGGGTGGTATTTTTTTTTTGAAATTTAAATGGGACCAATCTGAAAGTATACCCTTTCAAACAAAACAAAAATTGTCCAAATCGGTTAATAAATGACGGAGTTCTGAGGTAACAAACATAAAAAAAAAAAAAAACATACAGTCGAATTGAGAACCTCCTCCTTTTTGAAGTCGGTTGAAAAGAAGAAATAGGTTTTAGTATTTTTGCATGTCAGCTTGTTTGTATAATTTTAAAGATGGCCAATCTTTATTTAAATTGTTGAAATGAACTTTAAAGATTATAATTTAAACTTTTTCTTCTCTACTTCTCTTTCTTGAAATACATATCAAAACAAATCAAAACTGATAGTAAGGGTTTTAAAGACTTTTTTCTTTAGTTTGATTATTTATTCATACTTTACTACATTCTTTTTAGGAGTTTGGGGGCCTCGTATAGCTAGGTTTGCTGGCATACCATACTTACCAATAATACCGTTTAAACATGCCTACGTTGTGTCCGACAGTATACCTGAAATCAGGGGATGTCCAAACGTTAGGGATCACGATGTTAATTTGTACTTTAAAATACAAGGGGAAAGCTGTAACATTGGTGGCTATGAAAGTAACCCGATTATGCTCGATCAGGTAAAGTTCAATTTTTGTTAAAATTAATATATTAATTTAGTTAATTGATATATGTATTTTGGTTTTACTATCGCAAAGTGGAAAGGAAGATATGAAGCATTGCTTCTTTCGGACAAACCTCTTAGCAATAATAAATTTTATTAAAACTATTTGTAACAAGTACACCATTCTTTACTTTCGCCTTTTATCACATTATTAGTATAAATATAACTTATACGGATATGTTATTGAGTCAGTTCTTCAATTTGTAACGGTTCAACGGATTTGAATAAAATTAACAATGGAGTTATACATACATATAGGCTTACCTACCGCCTAAATGGAGCTAAAGGCAAAACATAGTGAATAATAATTTCAATAATCAGGTTTCAGAACAACAGCATTTCCATCTCTACGATTTAGATTGGGACATATTCGGCGTTCATATGGACAGTGCGACTTCATTATGCCCTAAATTAGGTAAAGTGGGCATTAAGAGTACAGTGTGCGGACCAGAATCGTTTACACCAGACCATAAACCCTTGTTGGGTGAAGATCCTAATTTGTTTGGTATGTCTTGAATTTACTTCTAAAGACTTCTTCATTTTTTATTTCTCACGCATGTTTACATTTGTGATTTGTTGTGTTGTTCTTTATCTGCATTAAAACATTTTAGCGGGAACTAAATGATTACTATTATCGTATGCTATTTCTAAACTATTTGGGCAAATTGTGTCAAACATTGACTAATCTGTATAAATATTATAAATGTGAAAGTTCGTGAGTATGTATGGATGTTTGTTACTCTTTCATGCCCGAACGGCTGAACGGATCTAAATGGAATTTGGTATAGAGATAGATTATAGTCTGGAATAACACATAGACTACTTTTTATCCCGGAAAAATGTACAGTTCCCGAGAGATAGATCTGTTTTGTTTTTTCTAAGTAGTTTAGTAGTTTTGCTAGTAAATAATAAACGTGTAACTTTGTCTATGTTTCCTTATAATAACAAAATTTCATGCAAATTCCTATCTTACAAAAATTGTTTTAAATAAAACGTATCTCATACAAATCATAGCTAAATCTTCTCTCTCTTGTTAGCTTTACTTGACCTTAGTTAAAATAGATTAAGCTATTTCGGAGATTTATCTAAAGAAATAGACAAAAATTTGCCGCGTAGTATTTTTTTCTTATCTGTAACCTTTGTTACTAGGTTAAGAGTACCTACTACTTGTGTATGAACTGTTTATTTTCTATTGTTATTACGTCTTTAGTAGTCCAGTCTATAACAAAGTATGCATTTACAGGTTTGTATCACAACTGCGGGTATAATTCAGCTGGAATGATGTTCTCTGCTGGGACTGCTATACAGTTAGCGGAATGGATTATTACCGGAAGGTCAATATATTTTAATTGTGGCTTAAGACATTTAATTGTATGATTTGTTATAACAAGTTGATAATTTCATTTTTGATGTGAAACATCTAAGACGGAGGCGAAGGCGGCGCGTTAAACTGGCTGTTGTCATGGCGATGCGTCGCCATGACAACAGCCGGTAGGTCGCCACGCTCGTAACTCTCAAACTCACTTCTAAAAGCTCGGCTATAAACCTCCTCTATTTCTCACCGTGCTGATCTCGTATTTTAATTTTTAATATGTGTATTAAATTAATATGTATTTTTTAAGGATTTTTTTTTCTTATAAAGAATCTGAATAAAAAATATTTTGTTTTTAATATATTTTTTTAATAGTTTCGATGTTGAAAGCCAGTTGCCAGGCGTCCCGCGACACCCCCCCAACGTGCGTTCACCTTGTCGTGGTGGGGGGGCTCAGTAGTGCCCGGCAACCCAACCGGGCGCGAAGCTAAGAAACGCACAGGGAGGTTGCCCACTTCGGTGGGCGGTGGGAGGTGGCCCTCTTCGGGGGGCGGTGTAAATGCGGGTTGCTCCTGGTACTTCTCTGATAGCAGAGTGGACCATGGAGCAACCCTATGGTTTTGGTGGTCTGCTTCGGTAGACCTGCCGTCGGGGCGTCGTAGTTGAATGCGTAAGCGATCCTGCGACGCCCCATTAGGACGGGGGAAGGTTTTGTTGGGTTTTAGTGGGTAGTACTGGCTGTATTACGCCGGTGAGTCCCACACGTCGTGCGTAAATGCATTTCCCAACGTTAAAAAAAAAAAAAGGCGTCCCGCGACAGCTTTATTTTTATGCATTTTTTGCGGATTTACCATGTCCTTTATTTTAACTAAGCTGAGACATAATATATTACAAAAATAATTCTATTAGGACCCACTCAAGATAGTTTAGCAAAGTCTAATAGCAATCTAATGGATAATTCAAGAATTGAGACGCGACGTATAAACAAAGAGACATACATCTTTATTAAACAGATTTGAGACACTATGATATTATGTGTATATTTTTTAATTTCCTCATTCATTTTTGGTTTTCATTGACTATCGCAAAGCAACAGCAAATTCGAAATAAACGAATTTTTTTTAACATTCACTTCTCGTTTTACAATAACCTTATTTTAGCACGTATAGGTGTCGTATCGTGTTCGTGTTTTCTCCATTTTATACGAAGCAAATAGTACTAAATAGATATGCCCGGAAATCGTAATTAAGAAAACAGTTTTATCATCTTTCAGGCCACATTACAACATGTTTACTTTCGACGTCACTCGGTTCACCCCTGCTCAGCTCTCTCGCGCCCACTGGGTACGAGAAAGCAGTCACGAAGCATACGTGAAAAACTATAGCATAGTGTTCCCTAACGACGAACCCCTCGCAGGGAGAGACGCAAGTCACGATGCCCTGCACCAAGAACTGATTGATGATGGAGCGGTGATGCAGGCGAGAGCAGGGTGGGAGAGACCCGGGTTCTTTATGCCTGGGGAGAAGGTTTGTATTTAACCATAGACGTTTGCCCACTGATTGGGTAGTGGTAGCCCAGTGGTAAGGTACTCGCATTGGAAACCGAGTGGGTTCAAATCCCGGGTCTTGTACCCCTGATGTTTTCAAGTGCCAATCATTTCCAACATGATTACCACTTGTCTTACGATGAAGGAAACCTGCATGTCTGAGAGAACCTAGCAATTTTTCGGAAGAAGTGTGCATTCCGCCAACACGCACTTGGACAGCTAGGAGGACTATGGCCTGATCCCCTCGTATTAAAGGAAGGCCCGTGCCTAGCAGTGAGACATTAAAAAAGGACTGAATACGCATAAACTGATCGGGTAAAGTCATACATTTCTTCAATGACGAATCCCTTGGGATTTGGACTTGGAGTGATAGTGCAGGTGATGACGGGGTGAATCTTGCATGAAAAATTTGGTGAAACTTGGAATTAGCATAGAATGGCCGGTTCGATCTGGGCAGTACTACCCTTTCACAATATACCCAATACCCGTACTAAAGTTGCTAGACCCATTTTTTATTCTCTTTCTTCTCCCTCCATTCACTCTGAAGCAGAAATGAAGATAACAACGATGTTTATATTTTATAAAAAAAAATTAAAATTAAAATTATTAGTATCGTATAACGTTCAAATGGAAAAAGGGTGTAAAAAACTATTTCCTTGTGCTATTCTTTGATTACTAAAATCTAAAACAGGTACTAATTTTAAAACATTTTTTTATATTTTTTTAGATTCGCGTCCAACAGTACGATTGGGGAGGTGTCAACGATTATCCTAGAAATTTGGACCAGCGCTACGAAGATGTTCTAAGGGGCGAATACACATTCGGATTTTCGAAGCATCATAATACTGTTAATATGCATTTAACTATAAAAAATATTCATTTTTTAAATTTTAAAAAGACCTTACCTTTAGTTCAGTATACCTTCTGAACATATAAAATTCCCGTCTCACGATGTTGGTCCAGAATGAACTAAGTATCAGCATATAATTGATCTGGGGGCACGGCAGTGCCGCCACCAAGTCGAGCAAAAAAGGCACGGTCGTACCATCCTTTTGTCGAAGCCATTCAACACATTTTCGACTTCCCTGTCACTTTGTTGTGGATAAAACTAGAAACCTGTATACTGAAAAGACAGACATCTCCGTCTGATGCCCAAATAATTCTATATGTTAAATAAATTAAAATATCTTATATTGATATGATCACTATAAAATTTTGTTATTTAAGTAATTAGGTCACAATTATGACAAAGCTGTTGGATATGCTTCCATAGACAGGTAATAAATAAAGACAGGTAATAAATAAATTGGTTTTACATTAGCAAACTAATTTTATTGTATGTGTTATTTCTGTATATTTTCATATTTTTCCTAAAAAAAAAAAACATTTTTTTTGTTCACAGATCGGTTCAGAAGCACTAGCGTGTAGGAATGAAGCAGCGTTATTCAATATGTCATACTATGGGAAGTTCTACCTGACCGGCCCCGACGCACAGAGAACTGCCGAACTTGCCTTTACCGCGGATTTGTCGAAGAAAAATGATAAGTAAGATGTTCCAATTTTTTACCGACTGAAAACATGAGCTCTCAGTTCGTAGTAGTGCGATATCTTCATTAATATCTAAGATAGGAATTTATAAATAAAAATCTTTATATGAGAAATTATAAAAATAAAGTGACTTTCCTGACTCAGTACTAAAAAGGCTTTAGTTAACATTTTTTTGTTAATTTGTTAAAGTTTATATATTAGTGTATTATAACTATTTAACGGTTAATTCCATGATCAAGATCCCGCTTTACCAACGATTGAAGATTTACCTCACGTTTATGCTTTGGCAAGATAAAACCGCATGTGAATTACCCATAAAAAATAAATCAGATACTATAGAAGTACGTGTCAATGATGAATTAAAATTTGCTTATTTCCATGTTATCTTAATCATAAAAAACATTAAAAGAGAGAGAGAGAGAGAGAGAGAGAGAAAAGAGAAAAAAAAAGAAAAAAGAAAGAGAGAAACATTAAAAGATAGATTATTTATACAACTTAAATTTACAGGGTTACATATACGTTGGTTCTAAACGACAAAGGTGGAGTTGAAGCGGACCTAACAGTGAGCATCCTCGACGGAGGCAGTGGACAGTTACATGAGCCTATATTCAAAGTAAGATTTTCCCTATATTGTAATATTAAACGGGCAATTATTGTGAATTAATTATTAGATTCTCATGTTGTGATTCTGATGTAAAATACATATTTGAGTTTTCTGACGTTGTCATCTTGAGTGAAAAAAAGGGCGGGAACAGCGTTGTCTTTTGTCCTATGACTATGCCAATGCGTCATTATTGTTTGTAATCTCGTTTGAGGCGTTACTCTGTATAAAATAAAAAAAAAACTGTGTGCTGTTACACCGAATTTTACTTGGCCTACCTATAAATAGTCGCGTAATACCTTTTATCTAACGCAGTAAAAAAAACCTTAAGCTTCTTAAAAGTGAACATTGCATAAAGAAGCTCTTTACTTTCTTTTCAAATATTACTAACTTTTTATTATTATCCGCTATTATAATTTATTATAATATAAGAAACATCATTATTTACCTATTTTTAGGGTCGTGGCTACTACATAGTGACCAGTGGCTTCAATGCGAACCACACGGCATCTATAATTCGACGTATAATACACAAGCACAAATTGCGCGCTAACTTAACTGACGTCAGCAAACAGCTATGCATTTTGGCGGTACAAGGACCTGATAGGTGAGGAGGATTGATAGATAAATACTTTATTGCACACACAAAAGAAGAATACAGAAGATGAAAAGAAAAAAAAAATAACAAAAAGGCATGCAAAGGCGGTCTTATTGCTATAAGCAATCTCTTACAGACAACCTTTGGTGAAAGGATTAATGGAACCGTAGACGGAACGGTATAATTAATACAAAATACAATAATGATACACTACGTTTACAAACATAAATACATACATATCACAAAAATATATATATGTATAACATATATTTCATTTCATTTTCATTTCATTTAATTCGTAATAACAAAAATGGATACAAATATACTCCCCAGTCTAATAACAATAATTATAGTTTAAAAAAACATGGGCAATGGAGTGCTGAGACGCACGCACTAGGATACCCTGTGTCGCGCACGTCTAACCTTCCACAGGACCCTCTTATCTAATTTAAAACTATAGCTTAAAGCGATAAGTTATTAAATAAGTAATAAAAAACACATAATAATCATATGTACACATATACATAAATACATAGGTACATATAGATACATAAGTGGAGTGGAGTATTAACTATTAAGTCCATAAAAATACTTCAGATGAACAATTAATGAATTAATATTGAATTTGTCTCATTACAGTCAACGCATCCTCCAAAGATACACAGACGCCGGTCTTTCAAACGACGCATTCCCACTACACACTAATCGGAGCATCAAAGTGTCAAAAGCACCTAATGCCCCAGACAATAAGACCTATACTTGCCGAGCACTGCGTGTCTCGTGGGCGGGCGAGTTAGGTTGGGAGCTGCATGTACCGTCGTCTCACGCGATACAGATATACCAGGCTCTCAGAGAGACGAAGGGGTTGAAGAATGCGGGGTGGAGGGCTCTAACTTCTCTAAGTGCAGAGAAAGGTAAATTCTTCACTATTATATTGTATTTGTATTCAGCCCTTTTTAACGTCCCACTGCTGAGCACGGACCTCCTTTCAGTACGAGGGGGGTCAGGCCTTAGTCCACCACTCTGGCTAAGTGCGAGTTGTCGGACTTCACATAGGTAGGTTCTCTCAGACAAGATTTCTCGCGGACTTTTCAGTACACCCTTTTTAGGGCCTACAATTTTCAGTACATTGTTGTATATCTCACCACAATAGGCTTATAAAAATTTAGCCAGCGTTAGCCATGTAATCGGAAAAAAATAGTTTTTCGACACAAAACACCGTTCTAACTCACTTATTTTGTACAAAATATTTACAAATTGGATACACAAACCTTCCTCGTTTATCGCTCTTTCTATTAGTGAAAACCGTATCACAGTTGCGTTGTTTAGAAGAAGTAAGCGGAGAAACAGAAATGCTGCAGACAGCTACTTTTTGTACTATATAGATGCACTATGTAGTATGTATGTACTATGTAGATGCTTTTAAACATTATACTTATGCGTTCTAGGTTTCCATTTGTGGAATTCGGATTTGAGAATCGATGACAATCCAATAGAAGCGAACCTGGGTTTCGCTTGTCGTAAAGATGGCGACTACGTCGGCAATGAGGCTGTTGAGAAGTTTAGAAAGAATGGAGTCACTAAGAAATATGCTTTCTTCACTCTTGATGATAAGGTAAAAATATGCCATAATTTATTTTATATTGCACGTATATGCCGCAGAGTTATAATTATCTAGTATCCGGAAGCTACTTCACCGGGATACTAGTGAATATACCGGGATAACAAGTAGCACTAAAAAAATAATGATAAAAAGGATAAGCTTTTGAACTGAAGTGTTTTCAAAATAATATTAAATTTAAACTATTATCCCTATTGTGCTCCACACTACCAGGATAATGTTATAATAGTATAGTACATATTTAATTAGATGCCAAAAACCAGGCAGCTTCTGTCATACCTTTAAGCAATAAGTTCAAGATGAAGTTAAATGTCAAATACATTAAAGCTGGTCTATGCCTTAATAAAAAAAAAGAATAAATTGAATAGCAAATGTTGTAAAAAAATCTAGTTTAATGAAAAAAATCCCATCAACTTTTCATTGAATTTTTTTTTTTCATACAAACTTTATTTTTTTTATTTTTCAGATTGCCATATATGGCCAAGAAGCAATATACAGAAATGGCGAGCCCGTAGGCTACGTACGTAGAGGGGATTACGGGTTTTACTTAGATAAAACAATAGGCATTGGTTATATAACCAATAAAGGTTCACAGGTCACTAAAGACTACTTAGTAAAGGGAGACTATGAGATTGAAGTTATGGGGAAGAGATATAAAGCGAATCTACATTTAAAATCTCCATTTGATCCCACTGGACAAAGATTATTAGGCAACTATGGCTCGCTAGGAATGGATGAAAACACACACGAACCACACGCTGGTCAAAATGAAAGGGCAGGTGGTAGCGAATAGATCTGATCTTATTTAAAATAAAAATTTAGTTTCATAAACAGTTTCTTTTATTCCATTAAATGTTCCAATTATTTAAATATTTTTTTAAATGTTATATTAAATAAAATGAAATTTTTACATTTCCCATTACTCATGTAATGTAAAAATTAATTTAGTTTTATTAGAAAACTAAAAAAAATAGTAGTTAATATTATTAAATTAGACTTATTTGGTAATAAATACCAAACTATTAACTATATTTTCTTGTTTCTTTTGTTTATTTAATATAATCATAATTAACTTAATTAGTTGAATACAATGACTTATAGACTATCTAACTAGCGTCTTACCCTCGCTTTGCTCGGGTTCGCCTCTAGACAAGCAAAAACAAATCTATACCACGGGAACCGTACGTTTTACCAGGATAAAAAGTAGCATTTATAATATTAGCAAGATAATTTTACCAGTGTGGCTTAAATAGCTATAGGTATTTTAAAATTTTCTTTATTAATTTCTAAGCTTATTGTTTATTGTACACACTTTGAAGTATAAGCGTGGCACTTAAAAATCTCATCTTCAACCGGTTTATTTTTAATACTTTCTTAGATTTACGGGAATATTTGTCATTTTAAATCAAACTATCTTTTCGGATTTTGTCGTGGTTTAAGGTTTTATTTTATGTTTCAAAACAATTTTCTTGTAAAATTTACTTTTAATGGTCACGTAGTTCTTACAGTCTGACGGTATGTACCCGATGTACCCACAAGATATATACAATAATTTGGATTTTGTCTATTTCTTCCAAATTATTGTATGGTTTTTGTGGGTGTTTGTACTGAACCCTTTGACAAAAGAGTCCTAAAACTAAGGATTATATTATTGCCCAACCGTGATTTTCTATGGTATTTAAAATTATGTACAATTTCAAATGTACCAAGAAATAATTTCTGAGGCTTAAAAGGTTTTAATTTATATAGTTTTAACCACAAACTGTCCAATTTTAGTAAATTGCGGCTACATATTCCCATAACTGATCATTAGAAAAATTGATAAAATCGCCATTCCTAATTGGGTTCACTAAACGAAAAGCAATAAGTACGTCTTCGAATCGCGAGAGTCCTTATTTTAATATAATAAAGTTGATTTTAAGTGGATATTATAAAAAATAATTCATATTTTGAAATTAACAAGTTTCTTTATTTTCTGGCAACCCTGGCAGTTAGCAGCCAAGACATTTGGATGATAACCATGGATGACAAATAAAATGATGATAACCATCCATTCCATTGTTAACCTTCAAATGTCAATGTCAAATTGACATATTTTAAATGTTTTTGAAATTCTTTGAATTCTGAAATCTGAATTCTGATTGCCGCGCACGTAAAAAGTCAAAACTTGTTGTCAACAAAGTGTTAATTGAAAACTATATTTTATTAAAAGTATGTACAATGTCGGTCACTTTACATACTGATGTTGGAGATATAAAAATTGAATTGTTTTGTGAACAATGTCCTAAGGCTTGTGAGAATTTTTTAGCATTGTGCGCCAGCGATTACTATAATGGATGTTTATTTCACAGAAACATAAAGGTATGTAAAACTATATCTCTAAATTCAATAAATAAAATTGAACACCTTATATAATTTCAATCCGAAATATTGTGTGTATTAAATATTAATTAAAAAATACATTTTAGGGATTTATAGTACAAACAGGTGACCCAACGGGCACAGGTAAAGGAGGAACTTCTATATGGGGTAAAAAATTTGAAGACGAATTTAAAGAGGAACTAAAGGTTTATAGTTTTAAATTTCTACATGCATGATTGAGTCATTTTGTGTATCAAACTATACTAGTTTTGAAATGTTGCATAAAATGGTTAAATATTACATCAGCATGAATTACCTATAAATTTTACTTTGTGTTTTGTAAGAAATATTGTCATATTGTTTTAGCATAATGCAAGAGGAATGGTGAGCATGGCCAATAATGGACCTAATACAAATGGAAGCCAGTTTTTTTTCACATACGGAGAACAACAACATTTAGATCTCAAATACACACTTTTTGGAAGGTAAGTTCTGTTTTCATTTAGTTTTTTTCTTGTTTATAATAGTAATTTTGTAAAAACAATGTTATGCACTGATAGAAAAAATCAATTTTTGTCAACATATTAATTGCAATATTTACCTAGACTTTATCTGCAATTATAGAATGTATAATCATAAGTCATTAGATCATAGGTAAATAATAAGTAAACAGAATACTGCAAAATCATGAACGAATAAGTCACTGGACCAGACATATAAGCGGACGTACCTTTATCTGTCTTATTAGTAGCCAGGAAATTTCAGCCTTTGTCGTTTGTTTTTTGCGTCAGTCTCAAGCATTTACTTGTCAACAAACAATCTGCCAAAAATGACTAAATGTTCTGTTAAATGGTGTAAAAACTATAGCGGCGGAAGCAGCACTGTTTCTTTTCACTTGTAAATACATTATTTTACTACATTTATTGTTATTTATCACACAATTTAATAAAATTGTAAAATAAAATGTCATATTATCCAACTATGTTAAATATAGTCGATATTTCTATGTATTGTTGACATCTGACAACCATCATAAAATCCCTGGATTATACCATTCAGAACAAATGACTAAACTGTCGAGTGAGTCCATTTGACATCGACTTAGTGCTTGACAATGTCGAAAAAATATATCGATATTTGACGAAATGACTGAACGAATGATGTATTTGTATAGTACAATAACATAAAATACTTTTACACAGTATCCTACAATCTGATGACAATAAATTTATAAAAATATTTTCTAAATCAAATAAAAATATAAATGCATAAAATTATAATTAGTATGTGTACTTACTTAATTTTTTATTTTATTTTATACCACAATTATATACTTTGGAATATTATTCCATTCTAATAATAATAAAGATTATTTTATTCAACACATAAATTACACAAAATTTTAGATTTCCTAGGGGCCCTTCTCGAAAGAGAAAGTGGTAGAAGCAGTTCGTAGAGATGACACCTGGATTCCAACGAAACACAGCGCAATATGCAGTGTACATTTCGAAACGCCTGTTTTAATAACAATGCAAAGAAGCAGAAAAAAGCTCGAAAAAGATGCTGTTCCAACATTGTTTTTACCTATATATGTGAGTTTATTAAGATGACTTACTTTAATCATAGGGGTTAAAGTATGAAATTGCCGATTTGTACTGAAAAATTGAAATTCGTTTTTTTTAAAATTAACATACTTATTTAATCAAATAATTACCATTATTATCCATACATTGCTGCCATCTAATAGGAAGGTCTTTTATGCCTTTGCAATAGAACTCTGGTAATCTAGATTCGACAAAACTGTGTGAAAGCATTTTGTATTGCCTGTGAGAAGAAAACTTTTATCACGTAGAAAATTGTCCAAATCACGAAAAAATTGTAGTCCGCTCGAGCAAGGTCTGGGGAATACGGAGGATGACGAATGATTTCTAATTGCAGTTCCTGTAGAGTTAAAACAGTTTCTTGTGCTGTATGAGGTCTCACGTTATCATGGAGCGATAATGATGAAGATCGATTCATGAGTCGGGGCTGTTTCACTACTAGTTTTTGCTATCATTGTTCGGGAGTTCAGTACAGTAGATATTTGCCGTTATTGCTTGACCAGATCGGAGAGAGGTATAGTAAATAACACCATGCTGAGACCACCAAACAGTTACCAGTACCTTTTTATTGCTAAGCTTTTGCTTTAGGACACTGTTGCGGCTTTTGACCTAGGGTCATCTATTGCATTTTTCGCTTACGGCAATCGTAAAGAAACCACTTTTCATCACATTTCACAATTGGCTAATCAAATAAGCTATATCAATTTTATAATTGAAGCTGGTTTAGGGTTTGACCTGTGAATTATCTGCTAATATAAAGTAAAATCTCTTGTTTTTAGTCACATGAAATAAATAACAAGCATTCAATAGAAAGTGTTCAAATCAATCAAGACGACAATCAATTAACTAACATAGTTAAATAACAGAATCAACAAAAACACTTTATTTAATTAATTAGCTTAATATTTTTTTAAAATAAGTTATAATTATTATCTATACAAAATAATATTTATTATATATTAATGGAATATACACCCGATATTCATTCGTTCATTAACAATTATTATAGGCCAACAGAATGTTGCCATCAATGCCATCGTATTTATATAAACCAAATTAATAAATAATTATTATTTAACACATTATTACTGCCTCTTTAATTCATTTATATTAATTTATTTAATAAAAAACAGATATTTTAAATTAAAAAGATGTAAAATTATGATGACTATGGCTAACCAATGTCTAA
This sequence comes from Brenthis hecate, assembly GCA_951806755.1. Lineage (NCBI taxonomy): Eukaryota > Metazoa > Arthropoda > Insecta > Lepidoptera > Nymphalidae > Brenthis > Brenthis hecate. The sequence goes on from OX638264.1 coordinate 3,286,863, forward strand.
AATGTCATTCATTCGTTCATCGATATATGTATTTTATCGATTACGTTCAAGCACTAGAAATTTTGTATTGTGTACCTGTGTGTATAATAATGTAATAAAATCTTTGTGTGCGTTATGCGTCTTTTGGTTGAACGAGTTTTCATACATTTGTATTTTATGTCTCGTCCAGTGGTTTATTCGTTCATGTGCAAAATATAAGGTTGCTAATCTTGCTTTTTTCATAGTAGTTGTGTAAATCAATGAAACTCATATTTTTGAAAGTTTTGTTTAAATTGATTAATTTGGACAAACCATGTGTCATTGATTAGTTTTAAATTATGACGTTATTTTATTACTGTAGTGTTCTTCAAAGGACAGATTTTGAAATTTTTGTGTTTTCATTTTAACAAAAATAATAATTTTCAGAATTATTGATGGTTTTGAAGCACTGGATGACTTAGAAAAAATGCAAGTGAACCCTAAAACTTTTAAGCCCCTATCAGAAGCAAGAATTACGTCTGTGACTATACATGCAAATCCATTAGCTGGATAGTTTGAATAAAAAATAAAGTTAATATTTCTTGTTTTATTTGTCTCAAAATTTTTACATCACAATTATCTCATAAACAATTTTCCACATTTTTTGACATATACATAATTATAAAAACAACTGGTAACAATTACATTTCTATTAAATATCATGATAAGCTTACACTTATTAGTCTGTTGGAGATTTAAAATATTTTTGTGCATAAATTAAAAAGGAATCAGTGCTCTACTGATAAATTATTAAAATTTTTGAGATTTCTGATATTTATGTTAAGATTTACATAATATTTTTACATACATTTAAACTAAATGACTATTTTTCTTATTAACTTATTAGTGAACAGGTGGTAATTCTTATGGCTACTTTTAATTTATAGAAACTAAAAAATCTAGAAGTACATATTATGTTAGATTTGAAAATATAGATTTTTAAGCAATAAGGTTTATTAAAAATACTGATCTAAGTTTAACAAGTTACATATTAAAATTAATATTTTTGAATATAATGTAATGCTAATCTATATTTATTTCTATGACATTTTATTCATGCTAAGTCTTAAATCTCAGGTCTCTAAGTCATAAAAGTTTTCATCTATAGGAAACTCTGGCTCATTCTCCTTTTTGATTTCAGTTTCAGGAATTTTTTCGTCAAAGTTATCAGTGAAATGAGATTTGATATGTGCCACTAAGTCTGGCTTCTTTACAAAAGTGGCTCCACACTCTATACAAGGCATATTCACAACCAAGCACTCATGAGTTTGTTCATGTTTGTCAAGTTTATCTTTTCTTGTAAATTTCTTATCACACTGATTACAGCTAAATGGCTTCATCCCAGAATGAATCGAAACATGACGATCCAACTCTCTTTTACGTGGGAATTTTTTAAAACAAATTTTACATTGGAATACTCTCGAACCAATGTGAGCTATAGAAACATGAGTTTTGTATGCATCCAAGGAAGAGAATCTCTTTGGACATTGATGACATTTAATATTTTTAGGCTTATTTTTGTTCGATACTGGCATTTTTGTTTTTGGTGGAGAAGTTTGTAATTGTTTACCTGAGGTAGATGGAGTTTTTTGCATTTGGCTCAAGAAGCTTCCTTCACCAGCGATATGATCTGGAACTCTTGGTAATTCATAATCACTAGGATGAGTTGTATTATCAGGATTAAGTTGAGTTGGTGATGTCATTAAATTACTAAATGGGTTAACATTCACCACCATGTCATGTGTATTTTGGTCATTTTCATATTCTTTATGTTCTGGACTTACGGGTCCATGTCTAACTTCATGTTTGAGAAGCTTGTCTCGTCGCCCAAATGTAAGAGGACACTTACGACATGCGTAAGGTTTCATACCAGAGTGAACTAGGACATGACGCTGTAGGTCTCCTTTTGCTACAAAACTTCGAGGGCACAATGGGCATACATGAGGTTTGTGGCCAGCATGAATACGTAAATGCTTACTTAAATTTGTATTTCTGGAGAAACTTTTTAGGCAGTATTGACATTGGAATGGTCTTATACCTGTGTGAACAATAGAATGTTTCCTTAAATCAGATCTTCGTCCAAAACATTTGTCACATTCTGGACAGTGGTAGGGTTTATCACTGCCATGCACTTGTTTAGTATGTGCAACATATTGACTTCTCTCTGCAAAAACTAAGCTGCACTCTACACATTTATATGGTAAATTGGGGTCATGGAATCCTTGTTCATGTTCTTTACATTTTTCTTGAGACACAAATGCTTGGTCACAATATTGGCACATGAAAACATTCTTATAAAATGACTCAGAAGTTGTTTCTCCTTCAGGGGCATTATCCTGTTCAGGTGTGTCAACTTGATCAACATTTTCAGATTCTTCAGAGGAGTCATAATCGAGACTAGGGTCTACAACCATCACCACACTATCTTCAACAATATAATCTTCTGGCTTTGGTTTCTGTGTTTCCTCAGTATTATTATAATTAAAACTACCTACTTCTGATGAATTTGAATTGTCCAGTTCATTAACACGATGAGTTATTTGTCTTAATCTGGCTTCACTTTGAATGCATTGCGATCTGAATTTTGAACATTTATTTAATTTAAATAAGCATTTGTAGCAAATCCTGGCAGGAAGCCCGTCATTTGGATCCATCTGTAAAACGCAAGAAATCAATAAATAGTAGTTACTATTCGCAAGACAACAACGTCGTAAATAATTATATGTAGTCATTGTAATTTGTACCTGTAGTTCAAAACATTCAGCGATTTTCGAGGTTAGAGACAAATTTGCATCATCATCAGGAGAGGTTCCGTAAATTGATACGGTAAGTCCACTTTTGTTTAGGCAAAGACGACATAGTGCGTGAAAATTTGCAATTATAAAGGAATCATCCATTTTGAGCACAAAATATAATTAACATAAATTGTCCCATTGACTATAGATTTGTCGACACTATTAATTCGATTGTTTTTTTTTTTAATCTTTAAAATATCATTGGAACGCCATGTCAGAGTTGAACAAAAGCCTCGAAAGTCGGAGGCTACGGCCCCAAGTCGCGACTACGCAATCGTTCGATCCGAGTCAACTGGGCCGATCCGCAGCAGGGCTGCGCTAGAGGAACGTCCCGCCGCCCCTACTATCTTTAATATTAAACATTCACTAAATGGTAATAAGCTTGGAGATTCTTCTTTCGTCATAATTAGAGAAATAATTTTGAAGTGAAAATGTTTCGAAGGTTAGTGTTAAAATCTTTATGAAATTTCAAATTTAAATTTAAAGTTGTAATTAAACCGCGCTACTTTCGCAGAAAAAAAACAAGGTTTTCTACTTCTGCTGTGCTGATTTTAGTTTCATCTTCTCTTATTGGCTACTAATGCAATAGCACAATAAAAATATGTATCAGAATTGTTTTGATTGGTCAGAAATATTATTACAAAAACCTTATTAATTTAGACCAATGAAACACTGGCTATCTCAAAATATTGTTGCTACACGTGAAATTCTCCTTGAAATTATTGCCACATTACAAAGAATTTGATATATTTATTTTTGTTATTTTGTGTTATTCCTAATTAATAATATTGTAAATGAAAGAATAATTATTTCACTAAAATAGATACTTTGTAATCTTAAAAAAATGTAAATTGTTTATGATGAAATGATCTTAAAAAATCTAAATCAAAGAAATCCATAAGTCCATTCTATTACCCGTATATTTTTTAAATTAATTAATCATATTTTAAGTAAAATGTCAAAATGTTTTATGAATAATACCTCCTGAAGATCGTAACTAATTAGCAAGATTTTTCTTAAAATTAAGTAAAAAATCCTATTTGGGGTAAATTAAATATATAATCTCTCAGAGCATACTTTTATTTTGGGATAACTTAAATACAATCGAGCAGTGGAAATTATTGGGGGTAAAGACTACAGACTTAGTCATAGACAAAACTAGTTTTTTTTTTTGTTTTTTAAGGAATGTGCACATTGCACTCTTACACCCTTCCTCAATGTGTACATCACCAAAAAAAAAACTACAATAGTATATAATACTATAACTACATAAGTACCCATAACACACAAAAAAAAACTCAAATGAAAATTGTATACAAAACACTATGAAATTAACTCTACATGAAAACTGAAAAACAGGGCCACTCCTTTTAAACTTTCAAAAACTTACAAAAGAAAATTTAAGAAAATAACATTTCTCTTAACTTTACAAAAACAACTCTGCTTAGACCCTTAGTACAAATATCAGCAAGCTGATCTCCTGATGATACATAATTCAAACACACAATTTTATCTTCAACCTGCTCTTACAAAGTGATACTTAATATCTATATGTTTCAGGCGCTTGTTATACTCTGGGTTCTTGGCAACATGAATTGCAGACTGATTATCAATGTTAATAATAAAACTTTTACAATCAACTCCTATTTCTTTTAATAAATTCCTTATCCAACACCCCTCTGCAATTCCTTTTGCTAACGCTATATACTCTGATTCTGTACTTGATAAAGATACACACTGTTGTTTGTTGGAGGACCAAGACACTGTATTACCAAAAACTTTCATGACATACCCTGACGTAGATTTCCTATCACCTTGATCCCCTGCCCAATCAGCATCTGTATACCCTTCTAACTGCACATTTACTCCATTTTTATAAACTAATTTTAATCCAACTGTTCCCTTAATATACCTTAATACTCTCTTTAATGCTTTCCACAAACTCTCACTACCATAACTTTGAAAACGACTTAAGTAGCTCAATGCATAACATAAATCAGGACGTGTTCCTAACATGGCATACATGAGACTTCCTATTAACTGTCTGCATCTTTTAATTAATTCTTTATCTGAAGATTCTTCTTTATGTAACAATATACCTTGTTCTATAGGTGTTGACACAGATTTGCATTCTTCCATCTTATATTTCTTTAACAAATCTTTTAAATACTGCTCTTGGTCTAATTCAATGACATCTTTCTTCCTAGTGATATTTATTCCCAGATATTTTAGATTATCACCCCCTAAATCTTTCATTTCAAATTTTCTCTGCAAAGCTTCTTTTAATTTGTTTATCTCTTGCTTATCTTCACAAATTAAAATCAAATCATCAACATATAATAGAACATAAAACTTCATATCTTTTTTATAATATAGACAATAGTCACATTTATTTCTTTCAAACCCTTCCTTAATCATAAATTGATTAAACTTCTCATTCCAATATCGTGGAGATTTCTTCAGACCATATAGAGAGCGCTGTAATTTTAAAATTTTACCATCTTCTTTCATTCCTTTTGGCTTCTCTATAAACACCTCCTCCTCTATGTTCCCATATAAGAATGCACTCTTGACATCCATCTGTTGAATATCCAAGTTGTATTTACTAGCTATTGCTAATACTATACGCAGTGTAGGTAGTTTAGCCACTGGGGAATAGATTTCTGAATGATCAAATTTATCTTCTTGCTTAAAGCCCCTTGCAACTAGTCTTGCTTTATAAATATTTTTATTACCTTCTTTCTTAATCTTGAACACCCACTTGGTGTCTATTAACTTCTTCCCGACTGGTAAACTAACCTCTTTCCATGTTTCATTTTTACACAATGCTTCTAATTCTGCTTGTATTGCTTTTAGCCATTCTTCTTTATACTTTCCGTTAACTGCCTCTTCATAAGTCAATTGTTCTTCTCCTTGTGCTGTCATTGCCAAATCATAGTCTTTAGTCCATGCTGGCTTTTTCACTTGTCTCTTACTTCTAGAATTCTTCTTTTCTTCATTTTTAGGAATATCTTCTTCTGCATCTAAAAATTCTTCATCTAAGTACTCTTCCATCATGTCTACTTCACTTGATGCTACATCTTCAGCAATGCTTCTTGTCTCTTCTTGCTGCTGGATATCTTTGTGTTCTCCTATTTCAATCTCGTCATCTTCTTCTTGATTTTGATCCTCTTCTTGTTCTTCTTTAATATTCTCTATCGATTCTACATTGTCTATTACCTCTTCATTCTCCGTTTCATCTTTCTCTAATGCATTGTCCGAGTTACTCTTAACTTTTACAAATACAATATCCCTATGAGTTTCTACTCTTCTTGTGTCTGGATACCATACCCTGTACCCTTTGGTATGTAAACCATACCCCACAAAAATTCCTAATTTTCCCTTTGGGTCCCACTTCAATCTGTGTTGTTTTGGTACATGTGTACATACAGTAGCACCAAAATCTCTTAACAGTGTAACATCAAAACTCTTGTTATACAACAACTCATATGGTGTTTTATCTCGAACTTTACTTTTACCTGTACGATTTATTGTAAATACTGCTGTAAACACAGCTTCAGCCCAAAGTTCTTTACCTAGACCTGACTGAATAATTAGTGTTCTTGCCGATTCTACAATTGTACGCATTTCTCGTTCTATTCTGTCATTTTGTTCAGGTGTGTAACTTACTGTTAACTCATGTATTATACCTCTCTTTTTAAACAAATTCTCAACTGCTCTATTAACAAACTCTGTTCCATTATCTGAACGAAATTGCTTTATTTTACATGTAAACTCAGTTTCAAACATCTCTAGAAATTCTTCAATTTTCTCTTTAGTTTCATACTTACTCTTTATAAAGTAAACAAACCTAAAACTGCTATAATCATCTTTCAACAAAAGGAAATATGAAGAACCACCTACAGATACTTCCTCCATCGGGCCGCACAAATCCATATGTATAAGTTCGCCTGGTTTAACTGACCTACTACTACTCTGACTAAATGGTAACCTATGCTGTTTTCCCTGGATACATGGTAAACACTGATCAGTCTGCCCTTCATATTTAATGCCCCTTAAATCTAAAAACTCTTTTACATACTTGTAATTCTGATGTGCAAACTTAATATGCCAATCTGTTAAAGTTAACAAAGCTACATCACTTAATTTAAATCTCATTACATACATTTTGTCAAACTTGTCAGCTACTGCTGTTACTGAATTATTTTTATAAAACTTACATCCATTAGAATCTGACACCATTGTGTGACCTTTATTAACAGCTGATGCTAGAGAGAATAAGTTTACTTTAAGGTTAGGTACATATAGAACGTCATCCAATGTACGGGAAACATAACTAGAACCATTAAAGGCCCATACAACAACCTTTCCTGTTCCTAAAACCTCTAACTTAGTACCATCTCCTATTGTCACAAATCTCTTAGCTTTTAATTCACAAAACTCTGTAAAATACTTTTTAATAAAACACATGTGGTCACTAGCACCTGAATCTAAAAAGAACATTTTTGAATCAAAAGAATAGTAACATTCAATTTCCCTAGTAGAATGGCATAAAAACGATTCAGATTTTGAACTCTTACTTCTCTCTTTAGGCTTATTCTTTTCACTTGAATTATTTTTCTCTGACTTATTTTTCTCATTACTCTTATTCTTTGACAATTTACAATCTTTGATTAAATGACCTATTTTCTGACAATTAAAACACTTCCTGTACCTACATTCACTTATTTTATGGCCTACTTTGCCACACTCAAAACATTTAATACGATGCCGCGTACCCACCACTAATGCTGAGTCTTGAGGTGCCGTGCTGGCGCTGCTGCTGGGTATACTTCCACTACGCTCCTCCTCGACCAACAACCGCCCCATCAGCTCCTGCAAGCTCTGCTTCTCCTCCGGCATGCTCTCCCATGCAGATATAAAATGCTTGTATTTCTCGGGTAAGGACATGAGTATCTTCGTTATGGCCATCTTCTCCGATACTTTCTCACCTGCTGCTTGAAGCTGCGTCATGCAATCTTCCATGTTCGCCATAAATACAGCCATTGGTTCTTTGAAGGTCAAATTGAAAAACTTCTGTTGAAGTAGATGAACGCCCACCTTTGATGACGGTTCATATATGGTCATCAGCTTCTTCCACATATCTGCACTACTGGTACAAGAAATCAAGTATCTCATCACTGTCTCTTCCACCCTGGTAACAATTACCTCCTGGGCTTTTATCTCTCTGTCATCCCATGATTCTTGTATTTTTCCCTCTTCTTTAGGCCTCACCTCTCTGCCCAAAACAATCTCCAATAGTTTCTTCGAACGAAGAACAATCTGCGTCTGGAAACGCCACGCCTGCCAGTTGCGACCATTTAGAAGAATCGTCGTCTTATTATACTCTGAACTTGACATATTGCACGTTGCTTAATACACACACCTCACAATTATGAAGCAAGACGTAAACGCCGCCCTCGCCGCCAAGTTTCGTCGAACCACGTTGCCTCGCAGGACTCCAACCTTTGTTGCACCGCGACTTACTCGAATCCACTTTGTTTTGTTTTCTACACGCCTCGACTTTTCTTGTCTGGGCCCATAACCTATTTGGGGTAAATTAAATATATAATCTCTCAGAGCATACTTTTATTTTGGGATAACTTAAATACAATCGAGCAGTGGAAATTATTGGGGGTAAAGACTACAGACTTAGTCATAGACAAAACTAGTTTTTTTTTTTGTTTTTTAAGGAATGTGCACATTGCACTCTTACAAATCCCGTCTCTTTTATTAGGATAGATTCGGAGTTTCTAGAATACCTACACTTCTTGTAATAGCCATGCAAAAATGACTATATACAAAAATATTAGTATATTAGTAGTTTAACTTTCCTCAATAATAAATCGACGATATAATGCAAAAAGGATTTTTCAAATGGACGTATTACATGTCTAATTGAAAAAAACATTGTATGTATTGCCAGAAATTAGAACTAACAGACACAGAATAAAAACTAACAGACTTTTCAACTTTATAATATTATATGAGTATATCTGTCGCAAAGAAATTGTAAGATCCGTTAACTTATAATTTTACTAGTAAAATTATACTTACACTAGCGAAATTATAATCACCCGGAATATTGTCAATTGTCTTCTATTCTTTTACATCTGGACATCTTTAGGTAAATTATAATTTCCATAAGCGCATTCAGGGAAATTGTAATACCCTAATTAAATTATCAATAGTTTAAAGCAGTACCAGAATGTTGTGGGAAGCCTCAGTCAGTTTTGATTAGTCAATCAAAACTTTTTTAAAACCAAAAATTTAAAAAAAATGATTCAAAGTACGGGTGATTTATGTTTAGGGTTGTTAAAATTTTGGTTCATTTTAATACTATTTTTATAATACAACAAGAATATTATATTGAAGGTATACTACTTTTGGCGCGTTATGAAAATTGAAAAATTAATGAGAGTGATTTTTTTAAGATGGGACAGATTTAGAGTACAGTATGAAATAAGTTGTTAAATCTCTCTTTAGTATAATACTATTAAAAACATCGTCGGTCCGTCGTGTCAAAGTATCGTCCCATCGGAGTTTGAGAGTAAAAAGAAATAAAGAGTGCACTACCTACTAGTGTACATTTGTGCACTATAATATCTCTTACGCATCTGGCTAGTCTTAGTGAGATTGGCCGCCGTGGCCGATATTTGTCAGGAGGACATTATTACACACACACTTTTTTTAATATTTTATTAATTATATTGGAAATAGGTTAGCCCGATATTTAAGGTTAAGTTTCGAACTAAATGTTAAATGTTTGAATTAAATGTTTTATTCTGTATTTAATAAAGTTTAATACTAACGTAAACATTTAAAAATTAAAAATATTAAGATAATGAGAATAATGTGTATGACATGAAAATGTTCCTCTGTAGAGGAGTATGTTTAGAATTCCAATTTAACAGATTTTGGTTTTTACAAAATCACCCATAAATAATTTAGTGTTAATAAATTTTCGAGTTAACATAATTAATAAGATATTTTTCTTAGTGTTGACAATCCACGACCTGGTCTGTGTCGACACAGGTTCCGGATCCTGCGTCAAAGGACGTGCCAACGTCACAGCTTAGGAGACGTGGCTTTCCTTTGTAGCAAGCGATGTATTGATTGCAGCTGTTTTTATATCTGGAAAATATATACTATAAATTTAAAATACATCCTCTAAACCGATAAGTATTGATAAACAATTAGAGGTCAGAGTACTGGATGTTAGTTCTAATTTAATTCAATTAAATTTTCTTGTTAATGGCTCAAACGCGTCTCAATTGACAGTTGAGCACAGATTACTTCGCCAATATCACGAAGAATGGAGAAGACACAAAGGATATTGGTCGGTACAAATACTAATTTTAATATTGTTTTACCTGTACTTGGAGTTGTTATTGATTTGTTTGCCATATTTGTCCATTGTTGGGGCTGGGCAAGTGAATCCTTGAAATACTGTAAATAATAAATTAGTCAACATTTATTTTTAAAGAAACTATATTATTATAGAGATGATTTACTTTGATATAGAGGTACATACTATTAGGATTGCAGCCCGGTACATTCGCCGGCCAATCGCAACTATTCGTTATTGAGCTAAAAGCGAGGCCTGGTGGACAAGACATTATTGTAGCTGAACCCTCTTGGCACATTATATATTGTCCACAGTCACCATCCGGGATGGGGTAGAAGCCATAGCGATGAGGGCACTGTCCAATGGGCCGTGGTTTCTCTGTAAAATATAGTTAAATGTAATTAATAAGTTAAATTCACTTTAAATTTATGTAAATAAATAAAATTGGTATTTTTATATGTACTTAATGTCAAAATAATAGCTTTTTACTAAATACCTATATATAATACATAAAAAAGGTAATTTTGTAAAATTCCCTTTGTCTGTCTGTTTGTTCCAGCTTATCTCCGAAATAGCTTGACCGATTTTGATGGGACTTTCACTGTTAGATAGCTGATGTTCTTAGGAGTAACTTAGGCTACTTTTATTTTAGAGTAAGAATTAGGGTTCCGCGCAAAAAAAATAAAACCCATGAAATGGTTAACAAAACCCGTTTACCCGATATAAGTAATACAATTTACAAAATACATACGTATTACAGCTTGGCTTTCACATTTAACTTCTGAAGGATATCCACAGGGATATTCTGGCCATTTCGCGGCAGGGTTAAAATGAAGTCCATCAGGGCATATGTTGTGGAATGCCATATTTTGCTGCAATGAATTTAATGTTCAATTAATGTGAATATATAAGTATGAAAATGATACTAAAATATATTTTAAAAATAACAATAATGTTTTACCTTGCATTCAACATAGGCGTCACATTGATTTAAGACTGATTCGTATCCATCGCTACTTCTGCAACTGTAATTGTGGAGTCGGTTAACATATGAGTATAGATCTACGGAAGGTTGAGACCAGGGCTTAGCAGTGGAAACAGGTCGCACTATTGGTTTGTTGGTAGCAGCTGTTGGTTTATAGGAATAAATTTCAGTTGCAGAAGGAACAGCTAATGTTGGTTTGGGTTCTTGTTTCGCTGGATACCAGTTTATGTTAGGTTTATTATTATTTTCAACAATAATAACAGATCCTGATTCTGAGACAGGAGGGTTAACGTCATCCATAAAAGGCTTGATGCTATCATCCACGGGCGAGATCTCTTTTGGAATTTCACTTGGAGCCACAGAAACGGGTTTTATAATTGTTGGTGGCCTTGTAGGGATAATTTCAGGCTGTCTATTTTCAATGGGTTTTACTGTAGTAGATGCTGGAGGTAGAATTATAGCAGGTTGTTGAGTAGTTGCAGGAGGGGCTGGTTTTTCAGTTATGATAGGATGCAAATTTATAGGCATACTGATTGAAGGCGTGGGCGGTTCAAAGGTTTCCAAAGATGGAACAGATATAGGAACAGGTTCAGGTACGGACTCTACTGGTTCAGGAACAGGCTCTATTGGCTTAGGAACAGACTGTATTGGTTCAGGAATAGACTCTATTGGTCCAGGAACAGACTGTATTGGTTCAGGAACAGACACAGACGGTTCAGGAACGGGCTCTAGTGGTTTAGGAGCAGGCTCTATTGTTTCTGTCTCTGATGGTTCAATAATATACTTTGTTGGTTCAGCGGCTGGTTCTATTGATGCAGGAACAGGCTTGTTAACAGGTTCATTAGATTCAAACGACGAAAATTCGGGCAGTTTTTCAGTGGATTGTGAAAGGATTGATTCGGTAGGGGCTGGTTTCTCTGCAACTATATTAACTGGTTTAGCCGATTCAGGTATAACTGCAGGTTTTGAGGTAACATATAAACGAGGCATAAAATTGAAATGCGATGGAGTAGGCGGAGTTGGTGGCACTGTTGTTGGGGCTACGTAATTGGATTCAGCTGGTCTTGGTTGAAATGATGTTAGTCTAACTGGCATTCTCAGTCTTGAAGGTGGTTGCGAAGAAGTGGCTGGCTTATAATTTTCTGGATATATAATAGTTAACTCAGTAGATTGAGGAGGAACAATTACCGTGGGAGCATGTGCTATATTATTTTCTTCTATCGGATGTGTTATGGGAGGTTGTGGCACCGTGGGAATTTCATTTTTTTCTGTTGTTATTGGAACATTTGGAATTGATGTAACAACGGGTTTTGGTCGTATGAATGGTCTGCGTAATGGTAATCTACGTGAAAATCCATTAGACGCCCGCGGTGAGCTGTTCTGAGCTTCCACTACAAATAAAAAATAAAAAATAATTGAAAATTAATAATTAAATTTCTTTAGCACTAATCACAGCTAAAGTTTTACTTACCCAATAATATTGGCGCAAGTATTAGTAATAATTTTGTGCCTAACATTATTATTGCTTCAATCCTTTGACGACTGACGAACGCTTTTAGCTGAAGTAATAATAAATATACAAAATACTTATTTTATACAGTTTCTTATCATATTTTTAGATAAGTGACAAGATTTAATATTGTTCATCATCAACAAATCGACTTTACAATAACTATAACGACTACTAATAAGTCGCATAACGTAATGTGGCTTGCCGCAAAATTTTATTCATTAGGTGGTAATATCGAACAAATTTAGTGAAATATCTGATTTTACAGTTCGTAATGGATTTCTAAACCCAATAACTTGCTTTTATTTTATTATTAATTATTTAGATAACTGCCTCGGTGGTGTAGTGGCTAGCATGTACGGCTGCACATCCGGAGGTCCTGGGTTCGAGTCCCGGGTCGGGCCAAGTTTAGTTATCGAGTCTTTCTGTATAAGTAAGCCTCAGTAACAGCCCGGAGTTGGGAAGTTGGCGGTGTTTCACCCCCGTGCCTCGGAGAGCACGTAAAGCCGTCGGTCCTGCGCCTTAACTCTCACTGGTCGTGTCGAGCAGTCGTTCCACCGGAGTATGAGAGTGACAGGAATAGAGAGTGCACTTGTATCTGCGCGTACACTTGTGCACTATAATATCTCCTGCGCAGTTGGCTAGTCTCACTGAGATTGGCCGCCGTGGCCGGAATCGGTCGGGAGAACATCATCATCAATTCCCACGAGAAAACATGTTATAATACAATCCAAAAAATATTTATGATCAGAATTACTTGAAACTTGGTATTAATTTACATCAATATGAAATAAATACGTGTTTTAGCATTTTTCGAAATTCATTCCATAAGGGGGTAAAATAGAGGATGAAAGTTTGTATGAAACTAACTTTTTAGATATTTTTTGTAGTTTTAGCGCGAGCGAAGCCGCAGGTTCTGCTAGTAAAATAAAAATTCATATATTTATCACATCGGGAGTAAATATATATCACTAGCACGAGTATGTACACATGTAGAGTAAATAAATAGACTGCTTAATATTTTTTTAGTTACAATAATTATTGACTCCAACTTGAACTGATGTAAAGCATCTAATAGATATTATAGTTTTCAATAGAGATTTTGGAAAAAAATATATTATAATATATAAATTGCCTTGGTGGTTTAGAGGCTAGCATGTACGGCCGCAGTTCCTTAGGTCCTCGGTTCGAGTCCCGGGTCGGGTCATTGAGTATTTCTATTAAGAAATTCTATCACTCCCGTGCCTCGGAGAGCACGTAAAGCCGTCGGTCGTGCGCCTTAACTCTCGTTGATTGTGTCGAGTAGGCGTCCCACCGGAGTATGAAGGTGACAGGAATAAAAAGGCGCACTCGTCGTGCCTGCGCGGGCACTTGTGCACTCTATCTTCTGCTCAGATGATTAGTCTCAATAGAATTGGTCGCCGTGATTAAAATCGATCAGGAGGACATTATTATTATAATAAATTATGTAAACGTTCCTTTAGTCTCAACTTCAAACGAACTATAAATAATAAAAAGAAGTAAAGTTTGTGAGTTTGTGAGGTTGTAGGGAGTAATCTCTAGATCTACTGAACCGATGAAATTTGGTAAGAAGATAGTTTGTGACCCTGGGAAGTTCATAGGATATTCTTTATTCCGGAATTCATCCTTAAAGGGGGTGAAAATGGGGATGAAAGTTTGTATGGCGAATCAACCTAGGGACGAACCCGAGCGAGCGAGGGTGAGTCGCTTGTAAGTAATAAAGATAAATTAATTTTAATTTTTGGCCAAATAATAACCAATATGAGTACTTTAAATATTTTTATGTTATTACTGTTTTAGATATACATTAAAGAAATCCATGTAAAGAAAGGCTTCTTAATAAAATATTTATTATAAAACATTACAAATTTTCTACATTAACATTAAATCTCTACAGGAACATCGTTGACAGGACACGCGACGAGGTCAGCGTCCACGCAATGACCGGATACAGCATCGAAGGCGAGTCCCATGTCACAGGACAAAAGGTGCGCTTTACCGTCCGTACAAGAGAAGAAAGCGTAGCAGTTGCCCTCGTATCTGTAAAATAAAATCAAGTAAAGTGACTTTATTTCTAAATTCCATTTTCTTGTTAATACCTTTTGGCGTGTCAATTAGGCACAATTTATTATAGAGGAGAAAAAGACTTTACCACTCAGACACTATATTTTGGTTTGAATTTTTTAAACACGAGAGGCAATACTTTTCTTATTGTCCCATACTACTTAAAGAATGTTATCATAATTCATAAAGATTCATAAATTGGGTAGTAGAGTCTGTTGGAACATGATTTTATAATTAGAAAACTTTGCCCTTTTAATGTGAATAAAATGAATATGGTAAATTTATTCTAATTCAATAATCTTTTTCTTCTTCTCCCTGCCCATTTCCCAATCACTTGGGGTCGGCGCAGTACATATTCTGTACTGCTGATAGGATTTGGCAAAAGTTTTACGACCGGCCGCCTGCCTGACGTCAACCGTCCTTGGGAATGCTATTGTCTCTCTTTGATTCCAATTTAATAGTAATGTTATAAAAATTTACCTGTGGTTAGTGACAATTGAGTTGCCGCTTTCGTCCTTAGAAGGTGGAGGGCAGGTAAATCCGAGGTATGCTGCAACGAATATTTTATGGTTAAGCAACGATCACAATAATGGAACGTAAGTTATGCCACTACATACATATTTTTAAATGTTTTATATTTTCAATTACTTTTTTATAGTTAGTCGTTAGTTCATAGAGCTTTTGTAAGCATTTTTATACCTTTAGGAGGTATGAATTTTGTAAATACACAGTATTACATATTTTTGAAAATAAGAAAATATAATAAAAATATAACCATTAGCGTTGCAGCCTGGGATGTGTTCGGGCCAGTCGCACTGAGCAACATCAGGGTTGAAGGCAAGTCCAGTAGGGCAGTTCATGTTAACAGCGATTCCATCGATACACATTATATATTGGCTACAATCTTCTGACTTCACTGGAGATGGGAAGTATCCGTACTGATGTGGACAATTGGCAGTTGGCTGTGGTGGCTCTGAAGAAATTATAGTCATAAACTTATCATGATATTAGGTTTAGTATCATCTTGTAAATATTTGGAAAAATCTACAGAGAGGATTGGATGTTTTAACTGTTAATGATACTTACGTGCGTGGGTTCTTCCATTGCATGGTACGTCCATTGGGTAGCTGCAGGGATACTCGGGGAATATAGCAGCAGGGTTGAAGTTGAGACCATCAGGACAGATCATGTTAGATGGTTCATTTTCCTAAAATTTTAATATAAATGTTATTTTATTTCAAATTATGATAATGCAAGATTTTTTTTATTTTATTTCATCGAAATTGATGAAATGTATGTATAGAGATAGTAGATCCTTACTCTGCACTCAATATAAGAATCGCAGTTCCCGTCTATTGCCAAGTATGCGTTCCGACGTGGACAGACCGGATTTGAGTCTACTCCCTCTCCCTTGCCTAAAAACAGTGAAACCTCATTTGATCTATGAAGTATAAATTTAATTTCCATATAATAAGTTAACTCTAATAGCGAGTAATTTTTAAATTAAAAATACTTACACATGCCCACTAAAGCAGCGGCGAAAATAACGAAAAAGTACATTTTTTTATTATATACTCTAGTTGTTCCTTGTGTGGAAACTTCACTTTGAATGGTACTTACACCATGTTACTTGAACACTTTATACTCAAAGTACTAATGAACCTAGCCGAATATTAAATATATAATTAGCGGTGACTATTGATCTATTGTGTGTAATATACGTAATTATTCTATAAATGATATTTTTGTTATTAAATACTAGTTTTAAATATAATATTTTTATTCTATACATTTGTTTTAAGCGTAGCATTGTCGTGAAAGTTGTAAAGCAGAGATTTTGAATTACAATTTTTCAAATATATTATCTAGAAATTATATTGATTTTAAAAGAATAAATTATATCGGTATGTAAAAACCTTCATTGCTTAAAACTTTAGAGCTTTATCTCCTAAAATATCCAATATCTTTTCGGTTAATACAATATGTTTGGTCTGTACTAGGACTAATTATGGTCCTTACAATTTTTTTGCTTCCAGATTTAGAGATCTAGTAGACTTAACAAAAGGTAACAGTGGCTCCCATATAAAACTAATTATGTCTAGAAGTTGTATTCAGCTCTTTCTTATTTTTTACGTCCTACTGCTGAGCACGGGCCTCCCTTTAATACGAGGGACATCTGGACTATGTTCACCATGCTGGCTTCACATATCTTTCGAAAACTTGCTAGGTTCTTTCAGACATGCAGGTTTCCACACGATGTTTTTCTCATCGTAAGACAAGTGGTAATTAAGTTGGAAATGATTCGCACATGAAAAAAATTGTAGGTGCCAGACCCAGGATTTGAACCCGCTTCACTTCGTTTCCCAAGCGAGCGCGTTATCTCTAGGCTGCCATTGCGTATTCCTAAACCTTTAGACAAACAGTTAAAATATGTTACACTTATTTAAACTTTCATTTACTGTTTAAAAAGTTAAAAATCTTATCTTATCGGGTTTCTAATTTACATTTAAGCTTTGAACTTTTATCGACCGTTTTAGTAAAACACAGTATTTGGCATAAACGTAGGTATTAGCAGTGATTATGACAATACCTATGAGTTTTCAAAAATATGTGAGGCGATATCTCTAGTTTGTTGATTTCTCTTTATTGTCTCATAATTCCTCACATTTTAAACCCAGGTTAGGAGCAGGATATAGTAATTTGTAGACTCGTACATATTAAAAGAAATAGTCCTTAAAGCATTTATTTTGCTTTTCTTATTCAAATAAGTGACTATTTAAATAGACTTCTGTGTAAAATACCAGGATATTTATAAATTAAAATTTTAAGTTTATTACATAACTTTTTTGTAACTTTGTTGTTGATGTATTGTATTACATGTTGCATAAGAAGGCTTTTCGGTGACAAATAGTCTTGCAAATGTTTATGGCTGTCAGATGTGTATGTTTCGTAACAACACACGGAGTAACAAAATTTGTGAGTGAACAATACGTGTGATTCCATACAATGGTTCTTAATAACCGAACTTAGAAACGCTTCGAACTCAGACCGCTTCGATTGCTTATATTTTTTTAGCTAATTATTTTCTAATGAGTAGATTTTTAATGTTAAATCGAACAACGTATTTAGTAAAAAATGTCTTTAAGCCTAAAGAGCATAGATTGATATAAGCTGTAACTGCGTACTTGTTTATACTTGAAATACCCTGAAATGTTTGTTTATTAAAATTCTTATGAACTTTCAATTAATTATTTTAATATGAGTAATATATAATAAAACTGCCTCGGTGGTGTAGTGGCTAGCATGTACGGCTGCACACCCGTAGGTCCTGGGTTCGAGTCCCGGGTCGGGCCAAGTTTAATTATTGAGTCTTCTTGTATAGTAAGTCTCAGTAACAGCCCGGAGTTGGGAAGTTGGCGGTGTTTCACCCCTGTGCCTCGGAGAGCACGTAAAGCCGTCGGTCCTGCGCCGGTGCTTAACTCTCACCGGTCGTGTCGAGTGGTCGTCCCACCGGAGTATGAGAGTGATAGGAATAGAGAATGCACTTGTGTCTGCGCGTACACTTGAGCACTATAATATCTCCTGCGCAGTTGGCTAATCTCATTGAGATTGGCCGCCGTAGCCGGAATCGGCTAGGAGAACATCATCATATAATATAATAAGATATTCTAAAGTATTAATATTTCAAGAGAAACACTCGGTATAAGTCACAAAAAATAGCCTATGTCAATGTCCAGTCCGTAACCTCTCTATGCAAAATGTCAGTTGGTTACGTATCACTCTAATGAAGAAGACATAATCTTAAGAATTTTCCACTCTGTTGTTGCAGCTGCTGGAGCCGCTAATGTAATGAACAACCTATGTATATAGACATTTATATGAATGAGAATCGAACGTATAAACGTCTATAATCTCTATTCATTTATTTGAATAAATATAATATATATTTTTTTAATTTAATTACATTTACATGTCGTCTAAACGGGGTGCTTATGCATAATTTAATCGTTCTTGCAAATTATTACGCTAATGACCCGTATTAGTTATTATTAGGCTATTATTAAATTTTACAAACTCATATAATCTTTTATTAATATTAGTGAACCCATAACAAAGTATATTAATATAATTAAGATATTTAATATCAATAATTATTAACGACTAGCATTGCCCGTAGCTCCGTCCGCGTTCAGATCACCAAAAACCAAATTCTTAGGCTTTACACATTAGTATACTCTTACATTGCAGTTTTTGTATTTTTTCTCAGAAATGAAACATTTTCCCGCGGTAAAAAGTATTCTATATGTTGACCCGGATAACCAGCTATTATCATACCAAATTTCATCAATATCGCTCCAGTGGTTTTTCCGTGATGCGGTAACAAACAGACAGACAGACAGACAAAATTTCTAAAAACTATAGATTCGGCCTCTGTATCGATAATTATATCTATTTCAATAAGATTTTCCAAAAAATATTTAATGTACAGATTCGGCTTGGTTACAATCTTATTATATGTATAGATTTTCACCTTCAGAATGAAATTAACAATCGTTCAGGTTTTATCAATTAATTAGTCATACTTTAAAATGCTATTTGGGAATAATAATAAAGCTATTTAAATAATTGTTACTTAATGAATAATTCTTATGTTTATTTAATAGTTTTGATCATTTTCCACATACCGCTGCTACTGTGCGCTCTATCACAGACAGCACTAAACAACGTTAACCACAGTTGTATGAAGTATGGTCGATTCAAGTGTTTTCTTACATAAAACTTTACAAAATAGTACAAAAGAAATATATGTATTAATTTTAATTATTCCGCTCTCAAGTAAATATATTAGCTATATTTAAGTGGCTGTGGTCGAGGAACATCAAACAAGGATGTTCGTTGAGGACGAATAGTTCTCAAAGTGACGGTCGCGTACCGAAGACGAAGAGTGGGCAAGCTTCCCACAAGGTGGACCTATGACTTGAAAGTCGCTGGCAATCACTAGATGGGGATGGCAAATACTGGCAGTTGTAGAAATCTTTGGGCCTTTGTCCACCAGTGTGTAAGATTATGATGATGATAAGTTTCTTAAATACCTATTGTTTGTATTAAAATTAGCTGACAATTATAATCATGTCAGGGTATGATCACCCGCGAGTCTACGGATGTTCCATATATATATTTTTCAAATTTGATTTTTCTAAAAAAGTTAGAATAGTTTAAGAAGAAATTTATTAGTCCTATATTATAATAGTCTGAAATAAAAGTAAAAATTAGGTTAAATAATGAATCAAATGAAATAAAAAAAAATGCAAAAATATTTTATTAAAACATACAAAATTGATAATAATTATTATTCTTTAATTATTTTGTTTTATTGAACAACGGCAATATGGGTGCAGGCAACTTTATCGGCGTCCTCGCACCGGCCAGTGTCCTCGTTGAAGGCATATCCGGGATCGCAGGAGAGTAAGCGAGCCAAACCATTCACACATGAATAAAATGCATAGCAGTCGTTTTCATATCTAAAAAAATAAACAATAAGTACTTAAAAACTTAAAAGTACAAAGTATGAGTAATATGAAATACGAATAGTTATAAGATACGAAAGAGATGTTTATAAAACGTGTGCAAAGTTCTCTCATAACATATAGGTAGAGTACTAGCATTGCCCGCGGCTCCGCCCGCGTTCAGATGACCAAAAACCAAATTCTTGGGTTTTACATATTAGTATACTTTGCAGTTTTTGTATTTTTTTCTCAGAAATGAGATATATTCCTGTGGTAAAAAGTATCCTATATGTTGACCCGGATAACCAGCTATCACCATACCAAATTTCATTAAAATCCCTCCAGTGGTTTTTCTGTGATGCGGTAACAGACAGACAGACAAAAATTCTAAAAACTATAGGTTCGGTCTCTGTATCGATAATGATGTTTATTTCAATAAGACTTTTCAAAAATTTTTAATGTACAGATTCGGTTTAGTTACAATTTTATTATATGTATAGATTAGCTGTAAGCATTTTATTACAAACAACCCTTGGTGTGGTGGAAGTGTATAAAATATAAGATACTATGTCATATTTGTTTTATAAACATTACATACTGACCTAAACACATTACAGGAATACTTATATGAGTTATGAATCTGGATACATTTGTAACAAAATCAAACTAAAGTATTATTATTTATTTTAAATAGTAGTAAGTTATAATTATTACTTAGAAAGTAATAACAACTGGCAAATTAGTTTTCTTAAATGTTTTATTAAGCTCTACTTACTTATGGTTTGTCTCTATGGGCTTGCCTTCCTCGTCTAGAACTGCAGGAGGGCATTTATAACCAACGTATTCTGAAAATAACGAATCACTTCTAAGTGAATCTAAATATTTAATCAACTATTGCGAATTTAATTGCTCAAAAAGCTGAGGTAAATTATTATAAAATAGTTTTTTGTAACAACTAGCGACTCACCCTTACTTCGCTTCGGATTTATCCCTAGACAAAAACAACTCTATCCCACGGGGACCGTACATTTTTTTAGGATAAAAAAGTAACCTTTGTGCTATTCCAGACTATAATCTATCTCTATGCCAAATTTCATCCAGATTCAGAAGTTCAGTCGTTCTGGCGTAAGATAGTAACAAGTATAGATAGATAGATGCTTTATTGTACGCCACAAAGAAATATACAAAAAGTAGATATAAACAATAGAAAGATGCACAGCAGGCAGCCTTATCGCTAGCGATCTCTTCCAGGCAACCTTAGGGCGTAGGAGAAATTATATGAAATGGTAGGCGGAGTACTTACAACACACTATTGCATATCCTAAATACAGACATACATAAATACATACTTATATACATACATACACACATGCATACATACATACATACATACATAATACATACAAACATAAATGTAGATCAGATGAAAAAGTAGTATCCACCTATCCTCATAAACTTTATTCAAATATTAGTATGGATATTTGAAAAGTTAGAAGATTTTTTTAATATATTTTTGTATTATATTACAAAATGTTACCATCAACGTTGCACGAAGGTACATTGTCGGCCCAGTCACACCGGGCAGTGGCGGGGTTGAAGGCTAGACCTACGGGGCAGTACAGTTCAACGGGCTTGCCACCATTGCAGATCCGGTAGTGTCCACAATCGTTAGCGGAAGCTAAAGGAGACGGGTAGTATCCATATTGATGGGGACAATCAGCATTCGACACAGCTGGCTCTAATGAGGAAATTGTAAATTGCCGTTTTAATTGGCGAGATAATAAGTTTTTATTTGGTGAAAAAATAAAAATTTGGTTCTACATACATATTATACATATTATATTACTAAAAGTTTAAGAATTATTAACTTACGGCTCACACCACGTCCATCACAATGAACGTCCTGGGGATAGCCGCAAGGATAAGCAGGCCATTTTGCTTCGGGGTCATAATGAAGACCATCCGGACAATGCATGTTCTTCGCTTGATAATCCTATGAGGGAAAATCGTTGGCAATTTTAGGTAAGGAGGTAAATTTTGATAAATTATAAAAAATATTTTTGAAATAAACTTACTAGACATTCTACATAGGCATCGCACTGACCGTCCACTTTTATGTACATATTCCGCACTACACAAACTGCGCTCTTCTCTTCTTCCTTTTCGACCTGCCCATTGCCTATTGGAAATCAAATGGGGTTTATTTGAAGTCTTATAGGATTTATTCGATATATAATATATATTTGTATTTAAACTCAAAAAATACTTACAGGACGCAGAAATGAGCAACACAGCAAGACATACAAAGAAATACATCTTTATATATGTATATAGTATGAAATACACCCAAGAGAAAAGGTAGTTCAAATGATACCAATGTTTGAATCATTTTGAATTTATACTTTAGGCATAATCTTTTTTAAACGAGTTGTAACTGATAGTAAAAGTATATCTTAGCTTTGTGGTTAAAATTCATTAGGTCATTAATATAGTTTTATCTAGATGAAAACACATTTTTATAGGTAATATTTTATTTGATGAATGGCACTATAGTTAATTAGTTCTATACAAGTGGATTAAATGGAAAATATTGAACAGTGATTAGATCAAGTATGGCTTATATTAAAAATTGATATATACAAATTTTTTTACAAAAAACATAAATTGAATGTACATTTAATCTTGTTCAGGGTTAGACCCGATTTCAATATCGCCAAACAGTGGCTGTAGAGTAGTCGGCGAATAGTTAAATAATCTGCGATCGGATTTGAATTTTTCGTAAGCATTCTGAACGGTTTGACGTTCTTTTTCGGCATCTCTCGATCTAGCTGCATTTAGTCGTAGTTCTTCAGGGCAAGCTGGTATTTCATCTGCGGCAACACAGGATCCAGTGAGCTCGTCAAAACCTGCGAATCCTCCGCATGAGAGACGACGTGGTTTGCCATTAATACAAATGAAATATATTTGGCAATCAGTTGATGATCTGAAACAATGATTTTATTCATTATTATAATTGATACTTTTGAAAATATTATAATTTTTGGATCTCTCAGTTTTTTTTTAATTTATTAAGAACACCAACAACATAACACACAAATACATTTTAAATTCATTCCTAATACACAAGTTCTAGTATGTTAGTCTCTTACAGGTGTCCATAGCACTGACCAACAAATTACATACATGCACTGCTAATATAAAAAGAAGATAAAGTGACTACAAAGTAAGGGCAAAAAATTGAAAAACATTAAAATTTATAAATAGCGTTTAAGTTATCTTAACTAATTTTATGTATATAAAAAAAATAAAAACTGAGATATATGTAAAAAATATTTAAATTACTTACTCCTAAAATGAAAATTTTAAACAAAAATAGTCACGAGAGTAATTTATAATGATAAAATAAGATTAATAACAACAGTTTAGCTATTAATTTATAAGTAAAATAATATTAAACGACTGACCAAAGTAAATGGAGATCAGCCAGAAATTAAAATAATAAAAAATTCAACTTAGTAACGAATTATTTAAAAATGCTACAGCAGGTTTGATTTTATCTCAAAAACTACATGTGATGAATAATAATGATTGTAGGTATAACTTTTAGCAGGATCTCTACAATTTAATGACATAAGTTGTATTATTAGGAAGCCGTACTTGTTCATTATATATATATATATATATATATATATATATATATATATTCGCTTAGGTATTGACTCCAATCAGAATGGATAACAAGTTTGATTGAACTTTAGGTCTTCTACTTACTTCGGTAAGAGGTATAATAAGCTAATATAAATGTTATATCCGCCAATTTAAGCCATTTTGTTCTACTTTACATGACCATTACTTGTGCTTAACACACTAGGTGGTATTTGTGAATATAAAATTACATAATCCCAAGGTCTCATCGTTGACATTTAGCCGCGACTCTACGCCTGACCGGTCATTAGGTAACCTGTTCCTACCATCTCTTAAAACTAATATTATAATGTATACATATAATAAAATTGTTACTAAGTCTAATCTGTACATTAAATATTTTTTGGAAAATCTAATTGAAATAGACATTCTTATCGATACAGAGTCCGAATCTATGGTTTTTAGAATTTTTGTCTGTCTGTCTGTCTGTTTGTTACCGCATCACAGAAAAACCACTGGACAGATTTTGATGAAATTTGGTATGATGATAGCTGGTTATCCGGGTCAACATATAGGATACTTTTTACCGCGAGAAAATATCTTATTTCTGAGAAAAAATACAAAAACTGCAATGTAAGAGTATACTAATATGTAAAACCTAAGAATTTGGTTTTTCATCATCTGAACGCGGGCGGAGCCGCGGGCAATGCTAGTTGTAGGTATAAATTATTATTTATTAGAAATTTTAAAGATGCTATTAATTGAGAAATGTGCTATATACAAGTATTGCTTATCTTCTACATACATGACGAAATTAATGTTTCTAAATTAGCGTTAATGGTTTTTAGACGTATGTATTTAAATTGAGAAGATGCTTAAGATTTATTACAAGCTTTGTTCGAGGTTAACTGACTTATTCGATTTATGTGAGACGATTCAAGGATCATATTGGATAAGGGCAAGGATACATACGTTACGTTGTAAGTCTATATCAGAATTTGTTTTTACCAAAAGATAAAGAAATAATAGGAAACTTTGAGCATACTTAACCCCATTGGAAAAAGATATAAGGTAATATAATTAAATGTGCTTTATTCTCTATTATAGTCACATTTGCAAAGTTTATCGTTGCCTTTTGTGGCTGTGGAGAAATTTTTTATTGCTAGTATATCAAACTGGAATTTTTTCCCTTACTAACAATTTTTTGCATATAACTTCTGCCGGTCACTACATTAACATTTGTTGATGGGAAGTTAATGTCGCTAAGGTAAAACGCAGATTTTGGAACCAAGTCCAAATTAGTAGTCATGGATTTTTTTTAATAATCATAAGAGAGATGACACAAATATATACAGTAAAATCAATTTTAATGATTGCCTTCCTAATCTATATCTACATATATATATATATATATATATATATATATATATATATATATATATATATATATATATATATATATATATATAAATAACAAAGTCGTGTTAGTTACACCATTTATAACTCAAGAACGGCTGGACCAATTTTTATGACATTTGATTTTTTGGATTTCTCATAGTCCGGAATAGGATAAAAAGTATTAAAACATCAGAAAAATTAACGAAAAAAAATGTGGCTAACGCTGGCTAATAACTATTTATATCTTTTTAAAACGTACCTAGCGACGAACCCAAGCGAAGCAAGGGTGAGCCGCTAGTACATATAAAAAACTATTCGCTGATATCATAAATGTTAAAACGGATACCAATAAAGATACTTTATGCATATGGCCTATTGTATACGACAAAAGCTTACTAAGTTCTTATAATAATATGGTAAAACCCTTTTGTATGTAGGCTTATGTGTAACCATAAAATAATATTTAAAGTTTGAATCACAACCTCCTTTAAATATTCTCAATTTAGTCCAAAGAGATAACTTTAAGATTGTTATCAATGCAAATTATTGAATTTTTTAATACATTTAAATGTCATGGAAACTGATCTGTTTGTACATCGGATGTTTTTTTTTATTTCAAAACACTTTTTGCATTCTTATAGTTGGTAAAAAAAAATTATAACTTTGTATGATGAAATACTTATTAACTTGTTTAAAATTGGTTGTTGAAAATGAGTAATCTAAGTACAAAGTGTTAAAACCTATTAAATACAATCATTACCTGTACGTCCTGTAGCCAGCGGGAGGTCCTAGTTCTTTTGATTCGGGAACTTCAGGGCAGCGGAAACCAAGGAATGCTGAAAATTTGGAATACTTTTAATATAATATACAATTTTTTTATTAGAAAATGAAAGTGCTATTTGTAAACTATTTTCCGAAGTCTAAAAATAAAATTGGATGTATTTTGTTCACGTAATATATAAAAGTTATATAATGAAATCAAAGCAAATAAGTATATTTTAGTTTCATAGTACAAAATGAATTATTGTTTGTTGTATTCAGCTCTTTTTAACGTCCCACTGCTGGGCCCGGGCCTCCCTTCAATACGAGGTTGATTGAATTAGAGATTTAGATCGAATTGAGGGGGAAATGAATTATAATGTATGATCAACATTTTATAGGTATCATTTATAAATATATCATTTTCATCAATGATTGGATTTTTTATGAAGATTGTAAAAATCTGTCACCTGGTGTAATAAATATGTATAGACCATGGGTTTCCATAATATAGCTTTTGGTTCATCTGGTGACTATACTACAATGTGAATAGAACCTACGACCTCTGGTATAACAGATGTATTGGAGAGACGAACAAATGTGTATTAAATTTCCATATCCTGCCCGCTAAGTTCTATTTTTATTCGTACACATAACTGCGGGTGTAGTCATTCACGTACATACACGTATTTGTCATACTCATCGCTTATTAAGGTCAATGTTGTGTATAGCAAATAAAAGATGTAAAATCTCACAATTTTTTACATACTGGCTACAACGATCGTACCTACTTAAAATAATAGATTTCATAACAGCTAGGTGTCATAGTGACATAACCCGTTTTTCGTCTACATTTTGTTGTCTGTATCTTTAAGTAACACGATATTAAAGTAAGTCTGGAATGCTCTATATATTTTTATTAAGTTGAGACAAAAACTGTAATTAGTTTATGCCCGCAGCGTATTTTATTTGTATTCTTGCAACGTTTTTGAACAGCGCCATGTATGAAAAAGCTGAGATCTAAAGTATTGTATAAATGGCATTAAAACAAAACAAATAATCCATGGGCATTCATTACCAAGATTGAAAATATTCTATAAAAGTTTAATGATTTACGCATGATGTGTCATAAACACGAAAATATCTTTATAAAATTTTACATTTGCAATATTTGTTACATAATCGGTACATATTTCATACCTTCAGCATCACAGTCTTCGACTTCATCAGGCCATTCGCAACGGTAAGTACTAGAGCTGAAGGCAAGACCCTCTGGACAAACAAAGTCAAAACCCACTCCGTGGGCGCAGTTCCTGAAACCGCTACAATTGCGGGCGTCTCCGATTTTAAAGTAACCAAACTGATGAGGGCAATCGTCTGTGGGTTGGGCAGGTTCTGAAAATATTAGATGAGTTAATTGTAAGAAAATATTTTTTTCGTATAATCTTAATACTTTGGTCTGGCTTAAGGTTCAATTAAAATGTCAATCTAATAAACAACAAAAAAGATTCAACCACAAAATATGTTTGCTCTTATTTTTTATATGTTTTTTTTTATTTCGGCTCACATAAAAAAATGATTTAGGAAATATTATGTATTTATGATTAAAAAAAACCCTTCCGTATTTATAATATACATATTTTAAAATTTAAATCAATATTTAAAAAAAAATCTTCATGTTAATCGATTAAACATTTGAAGGTGAGATTTTCAATTAATTTATTATTAGCTGAGATGAATCCAAATTATTATTCAGAATTTATTATAATGTAAGAAGATGTATAATTAGAATATATTATTAGTTGATAATTTATTCTAAGAAGCCAAGGCTGCTCTATCTTAAGATTTGAGTACATTAATAAAAAAAAAACAGACGAGAAGCGTCTAAGGTCTTTTGAACATTTGACCTTAGACATAGGCCAATGTTACATATTACAATTAATTAACATATTTATGAACTTCTTCGTCTGAATTCTAATATTTACTTTTTATTCCTTTCGAATATATTATAATAAAAAAAATTAGGCAGTTGATAATCTGAAATATTTTAATATTAATAAGTGTAGAGATTTCATCTCAATTTTAAATCCTGTTAATTATTGCATAATGGAACAGCTCGGCCTCTTTTGTGTTCTAGAGGTGCGCAATTTTTTTTTAAATTTACATTATATAATGGTCAAAATTTTTACAATACATTTACAAAATTTAGAAAAATGTTTTAAACATGATCTTTACCGGATTTTTAATTCATATTAATGTAAATTTTTAAATGTGAGTCAATAGGTAACTTACGTAATGCAGATCGTTCGAGGCATGGAACATCTACGGGGTATTGGCAAGGGTAGACATTGAATCTAACGTTAGGATTGTAGCGAAGACCGTCTGGACATTGCTTTTCCTCCGCTGTACCGTTCTGCAAACAAGATACTTTTTATAATATATTAATTGTAAATATATTATAAATAAATTCTGCTTATATTATAGCTATATATTATAATTCAATAATTTTTGATTTCATAATAAAGGTCTACTTCTAAGTATACTTTATTAGATGTCTGATTAAATACTGAAAATACTGCTTCAATTTTATTAAATAAACAGTTTAGACACTTATAATTACATTTTAACTAAAGCTATTTATTAAAAAAAATATGATAATCGATTTAAAATTGGCAAACATGTCGCGTAACATATCTGGCACAAGCAAAAATGGCATCACATGATTTGGAAATGTTTTGGGGGTAATTTTCCACAAATTAATGCTATGCAATATGACACATTTTAATGTAAGAATATAACGATCACATACCAAACACTCGACGTATCTATCACAGCTGCCAGGAACGGGGTATCTTTCATTCTTTTCTCTACATATCTGACTGATTGCTTCTTTAGGAATAGGTTTTTCGTTATGCTCCCTAGGTAAAGCTCGGTAGCGTCCTTGTCTACGTTCATTTGGCGTTTGGCTTACAGTACTACCTTCTTCATTGGAATTGTTGTTAGATTCGCTATCTACATTTCGGTCATATTCAAAATTTGAAGTATCGTCTACAACAAATTCTTCCCGCGCATATGCTGTAATAAAAAAAATTTTTGAGATTAAAATTTATGGCCTGGATATATCTGTTTATTATTCATCTATTTCTTAACCCATATATTTTAAGGACACACTTAATTGGAAGAAGTAAATAAATGTAAATATAGTAGGTGAGTTTCGTAGGTTGCTCAATTTTATATTTTTTCTAATATCGTTTTTTTAAGTTTTTTTTGTTTTAACTTTTTTATTTTTGGCATAATAATTAATAGTCGAAGCTATAGATTAACTATTAAATACTTCTTGTTATCTACTTCCTGCTAAATATTAAAGGCATTGATTTTAATTTGAAATTCAAAAGAGACTATTTTTTTGCAGTACCTAGTAATAATTACCGAAATGTTATTACTCTGTTAAGGTTTCTTAATAATCCAATAGGTATTTTATTAGAAGTTATGCGTGACCTTAAACTTTAAAAAATACAGTCGAATTGAGAACCTCCTCCTTTTTGAAGTCGGTTGAAAACATCAAAATGTTACGAAATTTTATTTTTCTTTTCAGAATGTATAGAAAATGAATAATGTTAAATATGTTCCACATTTTGTCGTATCTATACATATAATAATAGTAAACAGTAACTTAGCAAAATCTTTACATGAAATATTTTTTTTAAAACAATGACTGGTAAACGTATTGTGTACAGAATATAGATCCCAAAACAATAGTTATTAAAAATTTTGTCTGTTTGTGAACGCAAACACGTTTCACGCAAAAGTACTGAACCGATTTTAACTGAATTTTGTGTAGTGATAAGTATTACTCGGGTCAACATTTAGGATATTTTTTACTACGGAAAATCTTTCATTCCCACAGGAAAACACAATATCTAGTTCTATCTAGTCGTATGTATCTAGAAAATTGTAGGTCTTAATAAGGCTTGCAGAAAAATCTGCAATAGCATAAGTTTCTCTCCTAAGGTACACTCGCAATAACTATTCATATCTATTTAAAACGTGCCTAGGGACGCACTCGAGCGAAGCAAGGTTAAACCACTAGTTTAAAATAAAATAGTAATTCCAGCGATTTTTTCTAAAATAATGAAACAACGATGTTTTATAAAAACGAAATATTTAAAACAATTTTCTTAACTTCATTATGTATACTATTTTAAAAGCTCAATCATGTTCATTTGCGTTATATCAGTCTTAATGTCATTTTTATTGTAAAGTCCAGTCAAATAAGGTCTGAAATCAAAATTTTGGCACTTAACTTTGCATTTTTGATATAACATAGTTTGTTAGTCGAAAACGGTAAAAATTAGATTTTTTGTCTAATTTTTACCGTTTTCATAAAAACGTGCAGAGCTTAAAATTTTACATAAAAAGGTTTCATGACTTTTTTTGCTCCGGTCTGAATTAACCGAGTTAGGGGAGGTTTTAAGTTTAAGGGATAAACGTGAATTTTAAAAATCGTAGGAAGTAGAAAAATAAGCGTTATTTTTTAAATTGCTTATAAAATATAACCTTTAATTTTTGAGATACAGTTTTTTTTATTTTATTTTTTAAATATACCTGTATAAATTCACACTTGCCGAAATATACCAGGTAAAAATGTTTTTTTCAATCGTAATTTAAATATGGCAAAAATAAATAATTCATTAATTTTTAAGTATCGAAATTTCAGTTTGGAAATTTCATATTGTTATATTTTTTGGTCATATTTTTACCGTATTCGAGTAATTATGAAAAAATACTTTAGACAATTTTTTTTTCAACCCTTGCCGGGAGTTGCAGACATACCTTTACACATTTTTTGTATGTTTAAAACTACATTATACCAAAAATGCAATGTTGAGTGCCAAAATTTTGATTTCAGACCTTATTTGACTGGACTTTTGAATGTTAATGGAATGAGTTGACATCTTTTTATTTATTTTAGTCTATATTACTTCATCTAAGGCATAAGCCATTATGTTAAGTCCAAGTAATTTGTTATTAAATGATGTCGATTTACATAATCGTAAATTCGTAAATAAATCGTTATACTACAGGCCGATCGTAATATAAGATACAATACAAATAATAAAATTATATGAATTATTTCATTATTTAAATTAAAAATTGAAATTTAATCGATTGAAAAATAAGCTTAAGTGAATTTATATTTTATTCATTCATCCAGTTTTTTCAATTTTTAGTCACCCAGTTCTAATCTGGGTTCTCAATTATTAGAATATTAAATAATTATACGTTAGATAAGCCTTATACCTGATTTTCAAGGAAACTTCTCAAATTATATTTAGGTAGACTAATTTGGGTTGTACACATAGTTTTTTTTTTATTTTTTGTCTTCATATGTCTTATTTTATTTTTTAACGAGCTAATATAAATTCTTTATAAAAACATTACACGTACGCGTTGTTATTATTTGTTTTGAATAAAATGTTCTCAGACTATTGCGTTTAAATCAAATGCATAATGCGGAAACCTACTAATTAAAAGCAACTGTTAGCAATTGTATTTAATCTAGTAAATCTATTCTTACAATAATAATATTAGTAGAAGAAATCTGATATTGCGTATAATTTATAGCAATCCCGGTTAAGAATGTCTTTTATGAAAATATTATTTAAAATCATCAATTTCCAAAGGACCCAATTACTTTTTTTTAAAAAAAAGGGTAGTTGTATTATTAAGGTAAAGGGAAAATAAAGTATAACCTAGCAGAAGAAGAAATAAAATATAGAAAAATAATAAATTATATTATTTCTGCGTATAAAAACTTACCAAGGGCGCAAATACACGCCAACACTATAAGAGTTCTCATTTTGACACAACACTATCGCACGAGCTCTCTACTCTCAATGAATAGCCGGAGATGAGCAAGCCTTGGGGGCACACCGTTGAGAAACTTGGATGATGCCCCACCCTGCGTGACAAGGAGTTAGCGAATTCGTCAACAGGTAGTAGGGACAATGTTATGCGTATGTTGTGATGTAATCATTGCAGCAATGTACAAGTGCCTTTTGTGTACAGACAGACATGTTTCATATTCGATGGAAAATGAAATAAATCTAAAATGATGGGAATTTCAGAATAATTTTGATAATTTAGACAAGTTTTCAGTCTGTAATAACTTCTTTACTAAGGATACGGCTGAGAAGATATAAACCAAGAAAATTGCAAATAAACTTATCTACTGATATAGGTATATTATTAATACTGAGAACATTTTGGTCTGGCGCCAATTAAAAATTAGTTAGAACCTAAATAGATCTTTGCATTACTTTCACTTTTATTTGGAGTTACAAAGATTTTATTTAATTATTTTTATGACTAAAAACTACTTAGTAGTAACTTAATTAAGTGGATGAGTCCCCTCGGTGTGAGACTTTATTGCAATTTGAAATAGAAGCAAGTTCGCGACATCTAAAAAATGAATTTTTAAAATTCGAATATTCTGTAAAAAGTTGTGTTAAATTTATTATAAGTAGGTATTTACATAAAAATAGGCGTCCTCAATGACATACATATACGTATTGATTTAGAGATAAACATATCACCAACGTTATACCTATTACGCATTTTTCAATTAAATAAAAAAGCTTAAAAAAGTTAAAAAAAAGCTCGAACCACTTTTTCCCTCTTACACAAATTATCACTTGACTAAATTTCATAATCCGATTTCAGCAGTTATTGGGATTGCGTAATTAATGAGTCAATTAGTAAGTGGAGTTTCGTAGAAAGAAGTTTATCAGGCATTAAGAATATAAAGAAGCAAAACAAAAGATTCAATATTTTAAGTACAGGGCAATTTAGACACTAATCAATTTTAAATATTCTATTTCAAATCCCAAATGGTTAAATTCCTTTTGTAATAATTTATGCTTATAATTCCGAAAAAAAAAACACTTTAGGCTTATTTGCATAAAATATTTATAACATAACTGTGTACTGAGGTCTAAGCATCTAAATCCATACAGACATTTCAGCGTGCATTAGCAACAAACATACACACACAATTTTTTTTTCATATATGTACATATGTATAATAAGTAAGTAGTTTGTTTGTAACGAGTTCTTTGTACATTTTAGTACATAATTATATATTACTAGCAGAACCCGCGGCTTCGCCCGCGCTAATACTACAGAAAAACTAGGAAAGTAGGCTTTATACAAACTTTCATCCGATATTTTACCTCCTTATGGGATGAATTTCGCAAAATGCTAAGGCACGTATTTATTTAATTGTATTGAAGAGTATTAATACCAAGTTTCACGTAATTCTGATCATAAATAATTTTTAGGTTGTATTGTAGCGTTTTTCCGTGGGAATGAGATTATCTCCCGCGATAAAAAGTAGCGTATGTCACTCTTCAGCCCTTGAACTATCTCCATACAAAAAATCACGTCAACCCGTCACTCCGTTTCGACGTGAAAGAAAGACAAACAAACAAACACACTTTCACATTTATAAATTATAATATTAGTAGTTGAAGGAATGTTTTGTTAAATAAGATTTTTTATTAATAACAAATAAATGGAAAATTTTGAGACAAAAGAAACTTGTTCAATACTTTAGCTAATTTATCAGGCTGAATACATTGTGAGAAAATAAGTTGATTAAATAATATTTAATTTAGGAATTATGGTTATTGGGTAGAATAAATAAAGATATTGAACATTTTAAATTTTTTAATTATGATTTTATACACTACTTGATAGATTTACAATATAATCTTTAAATTATGCAAATAGTTAAATTTAATGTAACTCTAGTCTTGAATCATCATATGATTGTGTATTACTTCATTGTAAAGCTTCAGCGTCGGTTGTTTCTCCTTTGTAACGTCCCTTTTTTGGCCACGGACCTGCCGTGGGGGGAGGGAGGAGGGCAGATTCCCCTCAGGATCAGGACATTGTTTATGCAATGAATTAAATTTACCGCTTTCTTAATAAAAATCATTCGTATATTATGAGAATATCAGAGATGCGAGTCCCGCAGTTTCGAGCCCGTTTGTTTTAATTGATTTCTCATGCAAACGTGTTACTCTAGTCTATCAATGCCTTACTTCAGCCGAATTCTGTATGTAGGATAAACTTTTAAGTCTCTGACCATAAGACATGATTGCATCGATTTAATGTCAAGAGCATATGAAAGCATATCTATGTAGAATTGCATGACGTGTTCTGTGCGGTATAATGTTGTATCATTCCTAAGAAATGCGAATTACATGAAGGACACTATTATTAAGAATAAACATAAGTGAGTAATATTCAATTATGATGCAACGAGGTGAAAGAATTCAAAAGAATTTTTCCCATTCAATTATTCATCTTAATAAATATATTTGTTATCTTAGTTTAATTTTTCGCACAAAATTACGCGATCTTGGGACTTCGACAAGGATTCATTCTACAACTCTACGAGTATAATAGAAATCTACTAAAAAAGTTTTGTAAGATTGGCATTGTGATTCTATGACATAACAATTTTTATCTTCATTATATAACAAGCGACTTAGCTTCGCTCGGATGGGTTCTAGGTGCGTTTTTAATAGATATAAATTATAAATAGTTATTAGCCATTGTTAGCCATGCTATCATTCTTTTTCTTGAATTTTTTCGATGTTTTAATCGTTAAACTGCTATTCGGGATGGAGGCAAATCCGACAAATTAAAGATCATAATAATCGGTCCAGCCGCCATGGTTCAGGTAAATTACTTTATTGTGTATGTTCTAAAATTGCACATATGCAACAATATTAAATTAAAATTAGTCAACTTTTTAAAAGTAATGAATTAATTTATTAATTAGTATTACATTGAAATTATTTTGTTTTCTATATGTGATGTATACATATAATAAAATTTTAATGAATTCGTATATGAACATTAAATATTTTTGGAAAATCTTATTGAAATTTAAAATTATAGATTAAGCTGTCGATTATATCATGAGCTGCTGATACAACTGGTTACGTTAGGTTGACATTTAGAAGATCGAATGATTAACTATTGTTTAAGAGGCCACGTTGAATAGTTTTCATTGCGATATTTTGTATAAAAAAATTTAAAGGTAAAACAAAGTGCTTTTAATAAGCTTACGAAATAAGCAGTAAATTTAATTTAATTTCACTCTAAGAAATTACTTTAGCTTTTCCATATAAGCGTCGTTCAAAAGAAAGTCCTTTACTTCTGAAGTTAAAATAGCTATCGCCGTCATCATATTTCGAAATTGGATCCGAGTGAAAAATTCTTCGTAATTTGTTTTTTCTATATTGACTAGCCAACAGTTGAATTTGTCGGTCACAAGATTTTACTCTATCTGCTGGCACGCAACAATTGGATACCAAATCAAATCCCATATATTTTTCACAAACTTGGCGACGTGGTACTCCATGTATGCAAATATAATGGACTTGACAGTTCGAGGGGGATCTGAAAAAAAAGTAAAAAATATTAAATACATAGTGCAGCACTGATCATAAAAAAATAACAACATAGCTGCTATAGAAACCCTTGGTCCATGGAGTTTATTTTTTGAAATAAGTGTTTGTTTTTAAAGTAATAATGTAGTTGAAACTTGTAATAGGTACTAAGTATTCGACCTTTTTTAACGTTCCACTGCTGGGTATGGGTCTCACTTCAATATGAGAAGGATCAGGCCATAGTCCATCACGCAGGCCAAGTCTTGATTTGTCTTTCGAAAACTTACTAGGTACTCTCAGACATGCAGATTTCGTCACGATGTTTTCCTTCATCGCAAAGCAAGTAGTACTCTAGTAAGTAGTAGCTCTACTTAAACTCAAGCAACAAAGATATGTTATAAAATAAATGTTTGGTTATCATTTATTATGTTATAATAGTTTTGTATCAGTTTGTCTCTGTACATATGACTTATACTTTACCTGTAAAATTGGAAACTTGGCTTATTGTCTGGACAATTGAAGTCGGCATAAGCTGAAAATATTTAAGCTGATAATATATTTTATAACGTTACTCAATGTCGTAGCGTGATACTAAATAACTTATGGCTTTTCTTAATAGTCTATAAAATGCAACAAGAAATTTAAAACAAATCGGACTCGAAATTTCAGAGATGAGCATGTTAAAACAAAGAAACAAGCTCTTCTGTTTTTTAAATAAAACTATCTTATCGGATTTTTTCGCGGATTTATTTGGATTTGGAGAGACTGTCTGTGACTGTCTCTCCCGTGACCATGATTGCTATAAAGCATTCGAAACGTCGGGAACCAAAAATCCAAATAAATCCGTGAAAAAATCTGAAAAGATAGTTTTATTTAAAATGTCAAATATATGCGTAAATTTAAGAAAGTATAAAAAAAAACTCTTTGTTTTATTATTAGAGTACTTAGATAATGTGATACATACCTGCGGCATTACATTCAGGGACCTTGTGTGGCCAGTCGCATCTTAGAGTGTCTGACCTAAACGCAAGCCCATTAGGACATTTAAAATCATAGCCGATGCCGAATTCACATATCCTGAAGCTACTACAGTTGTGTGCATCTTCAATTTTGTAATAACCAAATTGATGAGGACATTCTTCTGTCTGTTTGTGATCTAAAATCATTATTTTAATATTAAATGATCTTATACATATTATGATATATTTTTTAATTGTCTATTATAAGTCCGTTCCTATCTCTTCTCTTCATAAATCAATATCAAAATAAAGTCTTAGAATAATTTGCTGTTTCATTTCAGATTAACATTTAATAAAAAATTAACTTTTTAATTTGTTTAATAAGTTTACCCTATAATTTTGAATAAAGCATAAATCTTATAATAATTATTATGAAATTATTATTTAGTTTGTTGTTCATTTGAACATTCAACGTTACACTATAAATATTTTTTCCAACATAACTTACGATTCATTGATTTTTTACCACCAGAAACATCAATCGAATATTGACAGGGCAATTTTTCATTGGCTTTCTCATAATCAAAATGCAATCCGTCAAGACATTGCATGTGTGTAGCAGTTCCGTTCTGTAATAAATAAATTGTTACATTAATAAAATAACATATTTTGCTCTATAAATACTATTCGCATTAAATATATATTTATCCAACTATTATTTATTATGTTCGATACGTAATACGTATACTTCTTTTCAACTAGACTCACTGATCTCTCCCAGGTGGTTTACCGATCTGGTCAGTTTAAATAGTATTCTTTTTTAACCCCCGACGCAAAAAGAAGGGAGTTATAAGTTAAACATTTGTATCTGACATTTTTGTATTTGTGAGCCTGTCTGTGGCATCGTAGCTCCCAAATGATGAACCGATTTTAATTTAGTTTTGTTTTTGTTTGAAAGATGAGACTTGATCGAAAGAATTCTTAGTTAAAAATCAAGAAAATGCATACAACCGTTTGCAGTCCATCAGTTCTTTTTTAGACATTAAAGACATTAAAGGGATATGAGCAACTTGATATTCCGTTCGGATCGGAACTTTGTATGTATAGTATACAGTATGGATATTGCTTGATCTGATACTACGACGTCAGCTCGAATCTTCAAGATAATCATTTCTTTAATAACATACTGCAGAGATATCATGTTTAGGTTCATTAAAATGAATAGATTATTGTAATCAGGGTTTAATTTTGGAGCAGAATAGAGAGAATTTAGTGTTTGAATGTGTTATGTGTCGAATGATTAATGTTTGAGATTGATATTGTACTCTAAATAATAGTAAAGGATACTGTTCGATTTGGACTACGAATGCGGGAGGTGATTAAATGAGATTAAATGAATGAATGATAATGATTTATGTCAACCTTGACCTGATGCTGGCACCAGATTGGCCAGCATCACATGTCTGTAACTCTTTAAAAATAAACAGCACATATTTTATATTTGGACCGATCAGATTGGTTTCGATGAGTAGGTTTTTTTGAAGCGCAGTTACAAACAGGCGTGGGAGTAATCGTGGTGTATAATTCGCGAGCTAAACAAATAAAAGCTTAAAAACCACCATTGTATCTAAGACTTTTGCATATCATAGGTGGTAAGGGATATATTAAACTCCAATCCTTTTTTAATATTGGGAAACGCATTTACGCGTACCACCTGTATACAGATGGTTATATGGAACTCACTGGCTAGAGAAGCCAGTACCTACCCATTAAAACCCAACAGAACCCACCCCGTCTTAATGGGGTGTACACGTCGCAGGATCACTTACGCACTCAATCACGACGCCTCAGAGCAGGCCTGCTGAAGCAGACCATAACAATCATGGGTTGCTCCAACGGTCCACTCTGCTTTCAGAGAAGTACCAGAAGCAACCCGCATGAGATATCACCCAACAAAGTGGATTTCATCCCAGTACTTTTCTTGGCTTTAAAAAACAGTTCAAATGCTCTACTGAAAGGAATAACTTCTCAGGTTCTTAAATAGCATTTATTTCTGTTTTGAGTATCATAAGAAAAAATACCTTGCATTCAATGTATTCTTCAGAGCTTCCGGGAAGAGCATATCGTCCATTTTTTTCTATACATGTATAATTACTTGAACTTCGAAGTACTGATAATTGATGATAATATAAATTATCCACGTAATCATTATATTCGTTTTTATTCATGAATATATCTTGAATAGATTTTCCAGTGTCATTTTTTATAGTACCGATTATCTTTTCATTTTCTCTATTTATTCGTGAGCAGTCTTCATCGTTGTCTTGAGTTGTACCAATTATTTCACTGATATTATTATGCTTTGCATCATCTTGGTGTATAGATCTATTACGTATTTCTTCAGTGGTACTTGTAGATACACTGGCATATCTGTCAACACTTCTATTGGCCAAGTAGGAATAATTTTGGTTAAGTTTATTAAGCACATTTGCACTTTTATCTACTTGATTTATAAATGTTTCGTTACGTTCTTGGATCCATAATGTAGTTACTAAGTCCGTTGGTATACCAACTGCAAAATAAATAAAGACAAAAGTTAATAGAAAAGGTCAGTGAATTCTAATGTTTCTCAATTCTTTATTATCACAGGTTTGGAGGATTGTCATTTCACGAAAGTGTCAAGAAAGTAAGTACTTTCTTCAAGAAAAAAAAAAACAAATTAATAACGTTTATAACTAGATCGTTAACTTTGTTTGTTTTGCCAATCGCTTGCATTCCTGATTTATTCAACTCAATATCATGGTAACTAAGAAGTTACCGTATAGAAATTTTGATGGTAAACATGCAGTACTTCTAATAATTTTATTGAAAAAGAAAAATATCGTTTAATACCTACAAATTATATAGGAACACAATACAAGTAGTATTATTGACAATAATACTATAATTTTCATTGTTAACACAACACTGGCACATGAGGCTTAAACTTAAAATGACTCATGTTGTACGTAGGAGTTGAAATAAAGAGCTATTCATTTAGATAACCCTTCTCCCCTGTATTATTATTTGATATGTAATAATATAAACGAATTGTTTATTGTGTAATTAAAAATTGGAAATTTTGTAAAATTTGCTATTGCGTATTTCACATTTCCTATAAATATCATTACTTGGAAAGGATTTTTGAAATATAATTCCTAAGAATGTGAAAAAGGGCAGCAAAGTTCTAATTAGGATCATCTCCCTGATCACTTCCCAGTCACTTGGGGTCGGCGCGGTACATCTTCTGTACTGTTGATAGGATTTGGCAAAAGTTTTACGACTGGCCTGCCTGACCTCAACCCTCCTTGGGAATGCTATTGTTTATCGCGGAAAGGACCCAAGGTGCGATGACCAGCATATCTAATTTTGGTTTAAGGTATATTTATTTATTTATTTATAAGTTTACAAAATCGACATATAAATAAGCTTAATTATAATTATTCTAAAGTCTAAAGTATACAATCAGACAAATTATGTCTTTTAAGATGTGAACATCACAAGCATATGAACAGAACTAAGTATTAACAATAAAAATATATACTGTTAAACAAGGCTAAATTAAATTAAATCTAATTATTATTGTATTATAAGTTATAACAAAACAACATAAAATATAGCACAAACCGACTTACCTACTTTTGTTTTATGCTACTAAAGCTTTCTTTTTAACGAAGACACGGAACTACCGAAAAATCTATATCATTTCTTAGGGAATTTGCTAAGGATTCCATTCTATAGATATTTCTATGTTGAGCGAGGTTGGTTCTTGTAACAAGAAGGTTTTGCGATCATGCGATCGAGTTTGTTGGCGAGGTATTGAAAAATGCAAGCGTTTCAGTAATTCAGGGGTATCAATTGAATCTTTAATTAATTTACACAAAAGAGTTAAATCTCCTATTTTTCTTCTTTCATTAAATGTTAAAATATTAAAATGTTCGAGACGAGATTTATATGAATGAATATCTTTACAGTTTCTTTCATAGAATTATATAATGCCAATAATTTTTTCACTACTTTCATTGGCACAGTCAATTGCTTGAGGCTAGGCGTGGCTTTGGTTGGAGAGTTCTTAAATATACGTTGTGTAATATGCATATTCCAAATTATTGTTTTATTTTAAAATATTTTTTATAGTATTATTCAAAGTTTTAATGTAATTTTCTGATATATTTTTAAATAAATTATGAACGAACACTAAATTGTTTCGACGTATTATTCAAATAGGTATATTGTCTAAAATTATTGATGAATTTCGGCTTTTTAAAACTTCTTCTAAAAAGAAGGGACAGAGGGATATTATAAAATCAGGTCAAGTGAAACTAGATAGGTTGCTAATATTTATTAGAAACTTAATATTTAATTATTGCAAAACAACAGGAAAACGTCCTTTGTGGTTTTGTTAGATAAATATTGTAATACAAATAATCGTTTGACGTTACACCTACGTAAGAATAACAAGAAGGGTTATAATGACTCACTGCAACAATTTAATGATAAAAAATTCTAATTAAAAAACAACGAGGTATGCCAAATTCCAAGTGTGCATCAACTTCATGTATTTTCAATCGACTTCTAAAAAAGGACGAGGTTCTCAATTCGGTTTTATTACATATTTTACGTAAATGTGGCCTCTGTCTGGACACATAAATAACTGATTTCCAAAAGGGAGAAGGTTCTCAATTCGTCGGAATCTTTTAACATTGATAATGTTTATTTTTTTGTTGCTTCGGTATAGATCCGAATTTCAGCGAAAGTGCGACATCGCCGTAGTGTCGTGGGTTTTAGGACTACGTAGCTGATTGGGATTTCAAAAAACGCGACTTAACGAGGGCTTTAAAATGCGAAAAAATCTTTTGAAAGAACGCAAAAAAAAAATTTTAAATCGAAAAAATGTGAAAAATTCGGTCGATTTTCGCGCGATTTCGGTGAGAAAAAAATCATATCTCGAAAACGAAATGAGATATCGAAAAAAAACCCCAGATTTATTATTAGATTTTGATGAAATTTGGTATGATGGTAGCTGGTTATCCGAGTCAATATATAGGATATTTTTTACTACGGGAAAATATTTCATCTCTGAGAAAACGTATGTAGGGACGAATG
Source organism: Brenthis hecate (assembly GCA_951806755.1). Classification (NCBI taxonomy): domain Eukaryota; kingdom Metazoa; phylum Arthropoda; class Insecta; order Lepidoptera; family Nymphalidae; genus Brenthis; species Brenthis hecate. Next base: position 3,328,520 of record OX638264.1, read on the forward strand.
TCGACGTCGACGATGAGTCGCTCTCATATGCAGGGTCATTTTTAATTTACTGAAAACCTTTTGGGAATACACTATTTAGAACATAACAACAACATTTGTAAGAAAAAAATAATGTATCTTCAATTTAACAAAAATAAAAATATTTTTATTGCACCTTTTAAACGGTAAGAGTCCAGCATTAGCAAAAGAAAGTGCGTGTCCGGTGGAGGGGGAGGGGTGGAGGGGTGTAGGAAGCCGCGCTTACTCATTTAAACTTGGCCAGATGCTAGAACTTTAAAGTTTAGAAGGTGCAAAAAATATTTTTATTTTTGTATGAAAATATTAAGTATATTAAATAGCGATTGTGGAGCTTGCTAAATACTTTTAATGAAATTTCTTGTTAAATATCTTTTAAGATACTTGATACTTTGAGTTGCGATCGTTAAAATTAATGTGTTTTCCATAACATCTTTAAGATATAATATGAAACACAAACTTATGTTTCATAAATACTAATTGCGTAAAAATTTTATTTTAGTTTGTAAATATATTAGTTAAAACAACACCATATTCGGCGGTACGGAACTCTTGATGGGCGAGTCAAAATCATATTACACTTTAGAAAAACATTATAGCCGTCAAATTATAAATATTAGTTACAACATAGCCAAAGACTTTTTTTTTGTATGAACGCGGGCGAAGCCGAGGGTTCTGCTAGTAATTAATATTTAAAATAAATTAATTCAGTTCATTTGGCATTCATTTTCAATGTACCCGAAGGTCGTGGCATACACGAGAACTGTGGAGATTTGAGAGAGTTTTTTTTATGTATGTTCACCTATTACTCGAAGACGTCTGAACCGATTTGGAATTTTTTTTTGTTTCAAAGGGTATTATACTTCGCAGGTGGTCCCATATAAATTTTATCGAAATCTGTCAAGCGGTTTTTAAAAAAATCAACAATAAATTATTTTTTTAAATAAATTGTTTAATCGAATATGTTAATTAAAAACTAAAAATGGAATAAAAAACTTAAAAAAAACCGACTTCTAGGCACTTAAATGTAAAAAATAACTAAACGGGGGATTTCATTTAGAATAGATACTTAATCAGATCTTTTTGAAGATTATATGAATTACCCGGGAAATTTTCATCTTGTACGGAAACAACTGCGTAAATTTAGATGTACTTATGTATGGTTACAGTTAAAGAATACAAGTAGAATATTTAAAAAGATCCTAAAATAATATTTTTTTAGATTATTACAATATGTAGACACAACAATTAAAATTATAAAGTACTCTTTACTCCCAAATTACTGTATATTTTTATTGCTCTTTAACTGTATTAGGGTAGTTATTTTGGAAATATACAGACGGGCGTTTCAAATTACTTAGATTTATAGATAACTAGCACAACCCACGGCTTTGCTCGCACTGAAACTACAAAAAAATCTAAAATGGTAAGTTTATATCGTCGTCGTATTATAACGTGTTTTCTCGTGGGAATGAGATAATCTCCCGCGGTAAAAATTACCGTACGTCACTCTCCAGCCCTCCCACTATCTCCACACAAAAAATGACGGCAATACATCACTCCATTTTGACGCGAAAGAAAGACAAACAAACACACTTTCACATTTATAATATTAGTATGGATCATTCATCAATATCAATTATTTTAGCAGCGGGCGTGGTCACAAGTCGTGTAAAAGATAATTGAAAATTTCAGTTACGATAGTGGCTTTGGAAGTAGTCTTGTGCAAATTTATTATAATCCTTTTTACTTCTTTGAAATTCAAATGCCAAGTCTCTAATATTTAAAGGACATTGTCTAACTTCGTTTGCTGCTACACAAGATTGAGTTCGCGAATCAAAAGCCAAGTGTTCACCGCAAGTCATACGTCGAGGTCTACCATTTCTGCATATATAATAGACTTGGCAGTCTTAGACCTGCAAAGATTGAAATTTAAATCAGTTACAAACGGTATTTTGTAAAAATGAAAATATTATAGGTACCTACTTGTAAGGCTATGTACAAGCAAGTCTGTGTTTATATTAAAATTTTATCAGTTTTTAGTTTATATCAAGAGTTAAAGATTTATTATATTTTAATTTTAAATTCCTTTAAATTAAGGTCCATGACATGAGTTTTTTTACCTGTAGGTACATTTCTTCTTCATAACTATGTTCAGGGCATTTGAAATCAGCGTAACCTATAGTGAAAATAAAATTTAATAGTACAACTTAGTATTTATGAATTAAAAATTATTAAATATTTTTCAAATGTTATTAGGTAATTTAACTCCTCAGTTTAAGTACTAGTGTTTTATGATCTATGATTTAAATCATTTAGGGGGCGCTGAATTCGCATCATGGATATGATTTGCATTGAGATTAACTGATGTGACATATCAATGTAATGTTTGATTACCAGTAAAATTACCAATCTACAATATTAATTTTAATGACTACAATAAGTTAGTAAGCATAGTAAGTTTATATCCATACTTAATACTATAAATATGAAAGTGTGCTTGTTTGTTTGTTTGTCTGCTTTCTTCCTGACTTGCTTGTTTACTTGTTTGTTTGTCCTTTTTTCACGTCGAAACAGAGTGACGGATTAGCGTGATTTTTTGTGTGAAGATAATTGAGGGTTGGAGAGTGAGTGACATAGGTTACGTTTACCGTTGGAGATTATAATCTTATTCCCTATATATGTATGTGTAATATGTAGTCGGTCTATTCTATATTAACCGTTAAAACGTACCTAGGGCCGAACCCGAGTGAAACGAGGCTGAGTCGCTAGTTTCATTTTATTTCTAAGGGACATAAAAATTCGTTGCGTCCGAACGCGTGGGTCTTAAAGTATCCCGAACCTAAAAAAATATTAACTGTAACAATTAACATAATTTTCGTTCAAATTATTATGGAACCCATATGCCGTTGTTTTTTTCACCTTTAGCGTCACATTCCACGACATTGTGAGGCCATTCGCAACGAGAAGTATCAGCCCTGAAAGCGAGCCCATCTGGATATTTGTAATTGTAAGCAATTCCGTCTTCACAGATTCTATAACTGCTGCAATTGTAAGCATCTTCTATCTTGTAGTACCCGAATTTGCGAGGGCATTGCCTTGTACTTTGTGCTGGCTCTGAAATATTGGATAGTTAAAAAAAAAGAAACTGGGAGCTCAGACAAGATTTCATTCTAAAATCATTGAAGAATAGAATTTAAAAAAATTGCATTGAATTAACAAGCGTTATGTAAAAGAAGTATATTATATTATTTCCATAATGTATTTATTTAGATTTCTATTCCTCAATTGAACAATAGTCCAATCGGAATCGGGTTTGTGTTGTGTTAGTTGTGGGGGTGATTTTCAGCCTCTCGAGACCATAAAACATACTTTTCTCGGAAATGGATAAACATTTCAATTTCATTTTTTTTAATTTATTATATGTATTACGAAGATACATTCCCCTAGTTTCATGGAAATCAATAGATTATTCTAGAAATTAAAAATAAAAAGCCAAGAAACAGATAAAAACCGAGTTTTTTACAAATGTCTCGAAAACTTTGAGGTTATTGTTATTTATAAAAGTTGTACATTTTTACTAGACCTACAACTTTTGTAGAAAATATTTTTCGATAGAACGTCACAGTAAACCGGAAATTGAAAAAAAAAAACTATTCTTCAACGCTTTGCGTCCCCCCATTTATCGGGGGTAGCTGGCCACGTGGGGCATTTTACGAATTTCTATTCCTAATATATTGCTAACATTTTAAAATCATAAAACTTCAGGTTTTCAATAATTTTTTTTCTCTTAAAAATAAACGGATTCCGATTGGTCTACAATGACAACTTGACTAAGCGAGTAATTTTATGGATATTGGACAATAAAAAAATATCTCAATTAATACTAGATATTGGCACAAATCAGGACATTGGAGAAATCAATTAGGTAGTTTTTCATGACTTAAATAAGAACAAAAAAGAAAATAAAATAACTAACGCAGCTAAGATCCTGGTGGGCATTTAACATCTGTAGGAAACTGGCATGGATTGATATTAAGTTTTACATTTACATTATAGCGCAAACCATCTGGACAGAGTCTTTCATTTGCCGTGCCGTTCTGCATTTTTTTAAATTATTAGTAAATGTCAATAAATTCTTTTTTTTATGTAACACATCAAATACTTGTTCTTATAACTAATATATGAGATAGAGCAATAAAACAGTGTTTTTGTAAAGTTCCTATTCAATCCTATTCCTGTTCGTATAGACGTTCCTATTCCTGTGCAATCTTTTATTCGAGATTTAATTACGTAGGATATTAGAGATGTAATTTATGTAGCGTTATTTCAATTTTACACAATAATAGACTTACCACGCATTCAATATATTTGTCACAGCTTCCTGGTACAGGGTATCTTTCATTTTTGTCTGTACAAGTTCTATATTCAGTAATATTATGTTTGAAAATAAGCTCGCTGTAGTCTTTTAGGTCATTGCAGAATTCAGGGTTAGGATGGATACCGTCACCTGAGAAGTAGATTATGTCCATCAAAAGGTCTGGTTTCCAAATATGACCCCATTTTATGCAAATCATCTCAAGTTGAACAGTCTGGATTGCAAGACTGATTAAGAAATTAAAATAAAAAGTAAAAAATAACTGATTGGTAGTTTTCATTTACTATATATACCTAATCAAATATTTTCGAAGTCGGTGTGCTTTGCTTTGTATGGGCTGGCACCGATTTCGAAAATATTTGATTAGGTATGTATTTAATAGGTAGGCTTTAATTACTTAGCCAAAGCACACCGACTTCGAAAATATTTGATTAGGTATGTATAGTAAATGAAAACTACCAATCAGTTATTTTTTACTTTTTAGTGCTTTTGTTTGAAGTCGGTTTTTTTTTTTGTTTAAAAGTTTTTATTTTTCCCTTTTTAGTGTAGACAGTAGTAGCAAAGTAGGAATTCCAACGTGTTAGGCTTGTCAAATCAAACATAATAAGCCCAAACTCAAAGTATCTACTATTAGCCGTTGAAGAGTTCCACCTATCCACCTTCTGGCCTTACCATCAGATCAAGTCAACAATACCGAACCACTGTACTATCAACGGAAATAGAAATACTTGCAAATTTAAAGTTAATATGACAATTAGAAGTAGGTTAAATTCATCATTAGCTATTTTTCCACCCTTAGGGGAGGTATTTTTTTTTGAAATTTAAATGGGACCAATATGAAAGTATACACTTTCAAACTACACAAAAATTGTCCAAATCGGTTAATAAATGACGGAGTTCTGAGGTAACAAACATAAAAAAAATATATATAGTCGAATTGAGAACCTTCTCCTTTTTGAAGTCGGTTGATAAAACTAAGATGACGTGTTTTAATGTCTACTAGTTGTATGTGTTATTATTATTGTAGTATGTGTTATCGTAATGGTTTATTATACTGTATTACTACAGTGGTCTAAAATGTTGTTTTACAAACGTGATATAATAATTGCTAAGCAGAATATAACAAAAATGACTTACCAATATTAGAAACACATAAAAGGACCGTTAAAATATGCATTTTTTTTACAAAGGACTACGTGATAAGCTTCAAGTTATGGAATAAGACGATATTGAGGAAAGTTTTTTATGGAAATAAATATGACTCATATAGAAATATTTCTGAACGTTAGTTATATTTATTTGTTGATAAATTAAAACTATTAAATGTAAATTGTAGTCCATATTATCACCTAATTTCATTTAATTAATAGTTAAAATTTAATAAATAGTTTTGGGTAATTCAATTTTTTTCTGATATTTTTGATTGAGACAATTCAAATTTTTTGACTTGTTTGAATTCGATTACTTGCTTTGTACACAAGAGAACTGTTTATACAAGAAAACTGGTTTTTATAAGCGAGCTACATTGAAACGTTTTAACTAATTGTATTTAAAACTTGGTACAATTCGCAAAATATTTTTATTAACATTTCTATATTTTTCTTACGTCTATTTTACATAATTTTTTTTATAGGTTTTATTTTAGGTTTATAACCCTTTTTTATATTTTGCACAAAACCGACAGACAGTAAGAGAGTTCTTTTCTTCACGTGGTATTAACATTAAATGCTAACTTTAATTACATGATGTGTATAATAATAATAATAATAATAAAATCTTTATTGGACACGCTTTAAAGATTACAATTTACAAAATTATGTTCGATAATGACTACATTAGTTAAAACTGTGTCGTAGTCATTAACGCCCACCTCCATATGTGTATATACAGAAAAGACAGATCTTGTATGCCGTTTCAATGGTATTGATACATTGATATCGATATCCTGTTGTTATTGTTACTCTTGAAATGTGCCTGCAACTGAGGGGTAGTGCGCGCAGGAACTTCACAACATCAGAACTGCGAGAAGTCGTGAGCGCTGGCATCCTTATGTGGTAGAAATCCAACCAACTCGCACGAAACGCTTTAGTTCTACGTTTCCAAAACGAACTGCTAAGGAGTGGAACACCCTTCCAGCATCCGTGTTTCCTGCTACCTATAACCTAAGTAACTTCAAGACAAGAGTGAATAGGCATTTTCTAGGCAAACGCGCTCCAACCTAGACCTCATCAGTGCTTCCCAGCGCTGATTGTAGTCAAGCGCAAACCTATCGTACAATAAAAAAAAACTATCAAAATATGGCAGCATCGCAAAGTATGCGCTTCGATGCACAGACTTAAAACGATTTTAAAACGAGTTCAGTTATATTTTTGAGCTAGCTAGTTCTAGGTATGCATCATGGAGCAAAGGCATACTCAACACAGATTACCTCTTAAACAGACAAGATATGTCAGGATCAGCGTAGGCTGGAAGCTGAGAACATTATGACGTCTTACCAACTATGACCTCAGTATTGGACAAACCACCTAAGTCCTGCGGGATCTAATAATAAAGTTCAAAGCAAAGAAAGGATAATAATAAAACATGTCGCTCGTCACTGACGACTATAACACCATTCGGATCTTGTGTAATCATTTCATTTTTATTTATATAATAGATATACTAGCGACTCACCCTCGCTCCGCTCGGGGTTTTCCCTATATTTTGAGGTTAGTATAGATTTCTCAGAGACAGACAGACAGCACAAAATTTCTAAAAAATATAGATTCGGTCTCTGTATCCATAATAATGACTATTTTAATAAGATTTTCCAAAAAATATTTAATGTATAGATTCGATTTTTGATTCGATAACGAATACAAATTTATTTTTATTAACGCAAAAATAAATTTGTATAAATATCATAGATACTATAATATAAAAACAACTAAGTGGGTTTAGCGGCTACAACTTAAAAGTGTCAAATGTAAGCCAATGTCCGTTTTAACAAGTGAATATTATTGCATTGCATATTATTATTTATTTTAATTTTATTCCTTTTTTTTAATTTTCCACCTTGACTGTTACTTTACTGTTAATTACAATATGAGTTTATCATTTTGTATCAGTTTATATAGAAGACAGAGTTAATCTTCTTCACAGTTGCATAGTGTTAATCCTAAAGTATAGACAGACGAAAGTTACAAAATTATTAAGGTTCTATTTCGATTATTTGCCCAATTGGTAAAAAAATGTTTAGCCACTATATTTTATTATATAAAATTACAGTATAAAATAGATTCGTAAAGTAAAAAATCAAATTGCGTTTCATTTGCTTCTAAAAAGCCAACAGTAATTTAAGGCTGCTTTAGAATAATTTCATAAAAGTATAGCTATTTAATATTTTGTATGATAAATTATTTTGCTTTTTCTTTTTAAATTATGTCTCTTAAAGGAAAGTTCCGCAAATCTGTTAATAAGATACTCGTCGTCATCATCATCATAATCGGTTTCTAGCTTGTTGATTCTATATTGTTTGGCCGATAGTTTAAGTTCTCTGTTACATGTTTCTACATTGTCAGCTGGCACGCAATAATTTAATTCGAGATGAAAACCCATATATTGTTCACATACTTGGCGACGTGGCACTCCTTGTATGCATACAAAATATTCTTGGCAGTCAACTGGAGATCTGAAAAGTTTGGTTTCTGATTGGTTTGACAACATATACTACTTTACTGTAAAACCAAAAAAATAATCAAGATACCTTTCTGTGATTTCTGTACAAATGGCTTTTATATTTTTACTATTCCAGTAATATTTTCTTAGATTTTCGCGAATATTTGACATTTTTAATAAAACTATCTTATCGCATTTTTTCGCGGATTTATTTTGATTTTGGGTTCCCGACGTTTTGAATGCTTTATAGTAATTATGGTCACGGGAGAGAGAGCGAAAAATAAAATCGTGAAAATACCGAAAAGATAGTTTTATTTAATCCAGTAATGCTAATGAACTATGATTGTTTTATTTGAGCTTATTAAAATTAATAAAATAAATTACCTAAAAAATATTAATTATAATTAAATTAAAATTAATTTGACAATTAATAAAATTAATGATATCATCCGGCAGAAAAAAAATATGTTAGCAAACGAAACGGCAGCAAAATGTAAAATTAGTATTTCTCATGTACCTATCCGGATTAAATTTTACTCAATTGCGTAAAAGACGATTCGATCAAACATTTTAATTGTAATGCTATTTACTTATTACCTACATAATGATTAGAATATAACCTTGTATTTTACGTTGTAATAGATAAACTAAAAATATTTAACTTCGTTAAATTATAAAAATGATGTGTTAAATAAAATGAAGATTTTTACTTAATATTTTGAAATCTGTCTATGGTGCATGATTTGTCTTCTCCATTTCATGCGATAATAGCAAAGTAATCTGTGTCCAATTGGCACACCTTAAAGCCATAAAAATTCAATAATTCAATAGTTGATTGATTGACCACCGATCACAAAATCATAAATCATCAGAAAATACAGGAATAGCAAAAAATATACAATGATGTCATGAAGCTGATTTTGATAAAATTAAAAAGGCACCGTTACTTTATAATACATTTACCAACTAATAGTGTTGTAAATTAAAATATATAATTTACCCGTAATATTGCAAACTTAATTTTTTGTCCGGGCAAACAAAGTTAGCATAAGCTGAAAAAAAAGTAAAATTAATTAAATATATATTCAATAATACTAGCATAGCCCGCGGCTCCGCATTCAGATGACCAAAAACCAAATTCTTAGGTTTTACATATAAGTATACTCTTACAATGAAGTTTTTGTATTTGTTCTCAGAAATGAGATATTTTCCCGCGGTAAAAAGTATCCTATTTGTTGACCCGGATAACCAGCTATCATCATACCAAATTTCATTAAAATCGGTTCAGTGGTTTTCTCGTGATGCGGTAACAGACAGACAGACAGACAGACAGACAGACAGACAGACAGACAGACAGAAAGACAGACAAAAATTCTAAAAACTATAGATTCGGACTCTGTGTCGATAATAATGTCTATTTCAATTAGATTTTCCAAACAATATTTAATGTACAGATTCAACTTAGTTACAATTTTATTATATGTATAGATTCATGGATGGATGAAATCTATACGTTTATTTTGTGATATATCTTTGTTTATTAATTAATAACTTTATACAGAAAAGCGACTAGGTATCCTTGTTAAAATTTGGCTTAAATATAACAGGCGTTCTTATAAAATATAGCGAGTATATTTTAATGTTTATGTAGCAAGGAGAAAGATCCTCAATAAATAAAATATAACTTCAAAAAAGTTTGGTATGGAGAAACTACTTGATGTTCGAGTATTAAGAGTTATTATTTAGGAACTATACTAGTATGATCCACGGCAATATGTGTTATACCTTTACACCCTTAAACATTAATTATGATGAATATATAATTAGGAAAATTTTGACAGTATATCGGTTCTTACTCTCTGAGACATGGGGTTGTAATGCAGTCAACCTCCCAAGACCTGACTATTATTGAGGATTTCTTGACAGAAAGGCTCATTGCTATACTTGGCCCTACCAGGGACTCGAACCAGGGATACCGAGATCTGTAACCGTACATACTAGCCACACGACCAACAACACAATCAATGTCGATATTATGTACATACCTTCAGCATCACACTCAGGGACCTTGTGTGGCCAGTCGCATCGGAGAGTGTCTGACCTAAACGCAAGCCCATTAGGACATTCATAATCGTATCCGACACCAAATTCGCATATCCTGAAACTACTACAGTTATGTTTGTCTTCGATTTTATAATAACCAAAGTCGTGTGGACATTCACTTGTAGGTTTTCTTCCTGAAATAATTAGATTATTATTTAATATGGCACGAGTACATTTATTTCACACGGTACTTTTGGGAAAGAATAATAAAAAAATATCTTTCGTCATCTGGTTCATTTACAGAGTAATAATTTATTTTGCAGTTATCTTTGTTATCATACACATAACTTACTGGGTATAGCCTTCCCGGTATTTGGAACATCAATTGCGTATTGACAAGGTGATACATAAACTTTCTCAGGATCGACGTGTAATCCATTCAAGCATTCCAAGCAGTTAGCAGTTCCGTTCTGTAATTAATAACAAAATAGCAATCTAAAAAATGACAAAATACGAGATTCATGACGCAAAAGTTTGATTGACTATAAAAAGAAAGTGTTACTTATTCATCTGTATTTTTGAAGTTATACTTCTTTTCAGATTTTTCGAAAAAATTAAGAGAGTAAAATTTTTACGATGCGTGCGCGCACACCGACAGCAAAAAAGCGACATGATGAAGTTAGCTGATATATAATAGTTTATTTAGATCGTGGAGATAAAGAAATATGAATGAAAAGCGTGGATATGACAATAATGGATTCGTTATGTCGGAAAAACATATTTGGATGGAAAAACCAAAAGGTTAGGTATACTAATTATTTTTATTAATTTATCATTCCTTTTACAAACAGAGTTGTGACATACGGGATGAAATCTTTAGCTATTTTTGTTCTGTTACGATAAAGAAATATAATTTCTTACGTGCGTACATATGTAAGTACACACACACCTTTTTTTGTGTATGCGATGTGAAGATATCACGAAGCAAAGCAAGATATTATCTTTGCTTCGTAATTTCTTCGTCAATGGTGAACCGATTTTCATAGTTCTTTACTCAATGAATAGGTTATATCCATAAGATCAACTGCCTCGGTGGTGTAGTGGCTGCACACTCGGAGATCCTGGGTTCGAGTCCCGGGTCTGGCCAAGTTTAGTTATTGAGTCTTTCTTTATAGTAAGTCTCAGTAACAGCCCGGAGTTGGGGTGTTGGCGGTGTTTCACCCCCGTGCCTTGGAGAGCATGTAAAGCCGTTGGTCCTGCGACTTAACTCTCACTGGTCGTGTCGAGTGGTCGTCCCACCAGAGTATGAGAGTGTCAGGAATAGAGAGTACACTTGTGTCTGCGCGTACACTTGTGCACTATAATATCTCCTGCGCAGTTGGCTAGTCTCAATAAGATTGGCCGCCGTAGACGGAATCGGCCAGGAGAACATCATCATCATTATCCTTAAAAATGTAATAATTACCTTGGAGTGATTTTTATAATTATATGTACCTTTTCTTAATTAGAGTATAATGTGTCAATATTTATCAAGAGCACCTATTGAATTTTACTGAAATTTTTAAAGCAAATTATTATATTTAATTAACATGAAATTAAATCCAACATCTTACCATGCATTCAATATAATTCTGAGATCTTCCGAGAAGAGCATGCCTTTCATTTTTTTCTGTACATATATAGCTACTTAGACCTTCTATTACGGATAGTTGATAATAATGCAACATATCGAAATAGTCGTAATACGCGTCTTCGCTTAAAAATGTATCTTTAGTTTTTCTAGTGTCCATTTTTATAACGCTAACGGTGCTTTCATTTTTATTATTTATGTTTGTGCCACCTTTGTCTTTACCACTAAGTATTTTTACAGTGGTACTACCAATTTCACCGGCATTAGAGGTATTCGAGTATTTCTTATAATTAAAAGTACTTTCAGTATTTGTAACCACATTCACTGGGTTTTCCTTGAATGATTCGTCATGCCTATAGGACCATAGCGCGCTTTCTGGTATGTAAGCTGGAATTCAACAAGGATATTACTTGTAATGTAAAGTATTTATGAGTTCATTATTATTATAGGGTATAAAAAATATTAAATTTTACAATTTTTAACTCTACATAATATTAAAAAAAACATTTATTTTTAATAGACACTTATATATTTTATTTATCACTTCACTTCCATGTTTATCCGTTATATTATAGTTTAATGTGCCCGATTGCCATAAACATAGATTATTTTTATTGCGCAATCTTAATTAACTTTTTTAATAAAAAAATAGAACTAATTAGGTATACCTACAAATTGTATATAAAGTTGCTATACCCAATAGGATTCTCATTTTCAACACTACACTGACGCGCGATAGTTAAACCTGAAATGACTCGACTTGTGGAAGTCGACCTTCGGATATTAAAAACTTATATTACTCACTCATATGCAAGTATATTATAGTTTTTATTAACAAGATCTCGCTGCATGCTACGCAGAGTTAATGCAACTCTTAAAACAAATATTAATTTTTCCGACCTGTTTTATGCCGGTTATAACCCGAAATTTTTAAATCAATAATATAGCTGGAATTTCCTCAATCTTTAGAGCAATTAATGTTATTACTATAATCTATCTATACATATAATAAAATTCTAATTGAGTCGAATCTGTGGATTAAATATTTTTTGGAAAATCTTATTGAAATAGACATTATTATCGATACAGAGGCCGAATCTATAGTTTTTAGAATTTTTATCTGTCTGTTACCGCATCACAGAAAAACTACTGAAGGGATTTTGATGAAATTCGGGATGCTCATAACTGGTTATCCGGGTCAACATATAGGATACCTTTTACCGTGGGAAAATATCTCATTTCTGAGAAAAAATACATCATAATACTTACATATATAGGTAATTTACTAGCGACTCACCCTCCCATCGCTTTGGGTTCGTTCCTAGACAAAAACAAATCTATCTCACGGAGACCATACATTTTACACAAATTTTTACATTAATAATTAATATTGTATTATAAATATACTTATGTTAGATGTACGAACGTTAAGCAAATATAATAGGTACATATAATTAAGACACAGATGGAGGAAAATTTATAAATTTAATAACATGTTTATCATATTTTTTTTAATCTAAATGTGAGCCACAAGTACAGGTTATTAAAATGTCATATAATATTATTACATGTACTACAGCTCCATACTACACTACACATACTCCAGTCAGGGCTGTTTGTATTTATAATATGTATGTATTTAAAGTTATGCACCTATGTGTAGTGTATCAACTATATGATGATATCCATAACACGAGTCTCGTAACTTACCATGAAACTAGATGGTGATGTGTGTTAATGTCCCAATATATTTATTTATTATATTACTTTATCTTACATTGATTTTATTTGTGATTTGCTGAACTGCAGAAGTATATTTGTAGTACATAAACATTCTCCTGTCCTTTATAACGATAAATGTAGGTTCCATTGTCTTGATGAAAGACGGATTTTTCCGTGAATTTTAAAGAATTTCAAGACATTGCATAGGTTATTTTTTAACCTTTTTGAGATATGGGCGAAGAAGCAGCCCTTTGTGATGCCCATACATTTTTCAAATTCTCTGCTCGGTGCTATAAGAATAAGCCTCATTTAAACACATTTTTTTTAATTATATTTATATTCGTTTCTATTAGCAATAGCGAAGGTACCTAAATGATACGTATGCATACGATATTTAAACAATGATTGATTGATTGATTGTTTGTAGTTTTATACATAGTAGTGCAGTCACTGAGTAGGTTCTAAATTACAAACTATTACGAAAAACACAACATTCTGCCGAATTAGAACTCTCTTGGACCTTTTGTAGCGAAAGTCCCATTTTGTCTTCAATTACTGGACTATAGTATGATTCTATGAAATTGAAGTAAAATGCGTTTATTTTCTCAAATTCGGATAAAAAGCCCTAAATTTTCGAAAAATATATATAAATGCTATAATTGCACCTAATTGTATTTAGCCATTTTGAACGTCCCATTGCTAGGCACGGGCCTCCCTTCAATAGAAGAGGGATCAGGCGATAGTCCACCACGCTGGCCAAGTGGGAGTTGGCGGACTTCACATATATTTCTAAAACTTGCTAGGTTCTCTCAGCGCAGACATCATCGTCTCAGGCAGCTTTCCTCACAATGTTTTTCTTCACCGTAAGGCAAGTGGTAATCATGTTACAAATAATTCGCACAAGAAAATATCAGAAGTGCGAGACCCGAGATTTGAACTCGCTTCACTCGGTTTCCCAACCGACCTCGTTACCACTGGGCTACCACTGTCTATAATTGTAATTAATTACTCATATTTATTTTGGCTTAATATTTGGCAATAAATACTGTGTAAAGTAAGACTAATTTGAATTTATATATTTGCTTTAAGTTTTTGTTATCCTGAAATCTGCTACATTTCTGTAGTAACGAAATAGTTAATTTTATTTTTCTCTACATCTGTAATACGTACATTTTTATAATAAACTAGCGACTCAGCCTCGCTTTGCTCTACAGAATTAATTTTTCATCATAAATCGTTAGTATTAAATAAAAATTAAATGAAATCACACTTCAACATATAATTTATGGCAAATCATTTGAAGACAAAAATATTTACTTTCCATTAAGACACAGCGCTGGATTTACACTAGGGGCACTAGGGTCTAGTGCCCAGGGCGGCATATTAGAAGCGTCAAAATTCGGAGGTTGGGAAAAAATTCTTCGCGTTATCGAAATTGTTTTTTTTTATTTTCCAAAAAGTAAAAAAAGATTAACTAGTATTGCCTGTGGCTCCGCCCGCGTTCAGATGGCCCGAAACTAAATTCTTATTTTTTACATATTAGTATACTCTTACTATGCAGTTTTTGTATTTTTTCTCAGAAATGAAACATTTTCTCGCGGTAAAAAGTATACTATATGTTGACCTGGATAACCAGCTATCACCATACCAAATTTCATCAAAATCCCTCCAGTGGATTTTCTGTGATGCGGTAACAGACAGACAGACGGACGGACGGACAGACAGACAGACAGACAATAATTCTAAAAACAATAGATTCGGCCTCTGTATCGATAATAATGTTTAGTTCAATAAGATTATCAAAAAATATTAAATATACAGATTTGGTTTAATTACAATTTTCAACCGACTTCAAAAAGGAGGAGGTTCTCAATTCGACTGTATGTTTTTTTTTTTTTTTTTTTTATGTTTGTTACCTCAGAACTCCGTCATTTATTAACCGATTTGGACAATTTTTGTTATGTTTGAAAGGGTATACTTCCAGATTGGTCCCATTTAAATTTCAAAAAAAAAATACCACCCCTAAGGGTGGAAAAACAACTAATGATGAATTTAACCTACTTCTAATTGTCATATTGACTTGAAACTTTGCAAGTATTTCTATTTCCGTTGATAGTAAAGTGGTTCGGTGTTGTTGACCTGATCTGGTGGCAAGGCCAGAAGGTGGATAGGTGGAACTCTTCAACGGCTAATAGTAGATACTTTGAGTTTGGGCTTATTTTGTTTGATTTGACAAGCCTAACACGTTAGAATCCTTACTTTGCTACTACTGTCTACACTAAAAAGGGAAAAATAAAAACTTTTTAACAAAAAAATAAAAACCGACTTCAAACAAAAGCACTAAAAAGTGAAAAATAACTGATTGGTAGTTTTCATTTACTATACATACCTAATCAAATATTTTCGAAGTCGGTGTGCTTTGCTTTGTATGGGCTGGGACCGATTTCAAAAATATTGGTTAGGTATGTATTTAATAGGTAGGCTTTAATTACTTAGCCAAAGCACACCGACTTCGAAAATATTTGATTAGGTATGTATAGTAAATGAAAACTACCAATCAGTTATTTTTCACTTTTTAGTGCTTTTGTTTGAAGTCGGTTTTTATTTTTTTGTTAAAAAGTTTTTATATTATATGTATAGATTTCGATAAGAGGGCAGCATTTTTTACAGTGCGTAGGGGCGGCGCTAAGGCTAGGTCCGGCATTGAAGACAGTTAGTATAAGTACCTTATTGTAGGTATTTTACAAAAAGGTAAAATGTGATTAAGAAAGGTAACAGTACTTTCTTACATTAAATAAAACTATTTTATCATTGTTTGGAAGTTTGATCTTTATTTTCATTTATTTCCCGACGCTTCGAAAGCTTTTTAAAAAACTTTTAGTTTTCCGACGTCAAAAATCTTAATCTCTCCCATAAATAAAGTTGTATCAAAAATAAAAACAAAAATATTTTAAATATTTTATTTCCAATCATATGTTACCTGTAGATTTTTATGAAATTCACGTACAAGGTATAATTCTTAGCCAACTTACTTATTTAGTACATATCGATAAATACATTTCCGTAAATGATCACACTGAGAGACTGTTTATAGGTTATTGCACTTATGCTAATAGGCATATTTGCCTCCGATGTGAAAACTCACCACATGCGTAAACCATAACCAAACCCCATATTATATATATATTAACTTTAAAAAAGCTTTAAAATAAAGTCAAAAGAATAAAATACAGTCATAAACTTAAAACTAACTTGAAAAGAGTCGTAGATAACAAGTAAGTAGACTTAACCGCACAACTAGTGGGACAGCTTTTGGGTAATAATGTAACAATGCAATATTTTTCTCGACAAAGATTAGTAGGGTACATTTTTAGACGCAATAAATTTAATTTAAAATCTTAAAAAAATATATATCTGATATTATCAAGCTACATTTCTTTTATACAGTTTTCTAGCGAGTTGATTTCTAGTTTCACTGAAGCTATATACTAAAGCTATTGCTGACTACAATAAGTTAAAGGAACTGAACTTGAAGAGCGTTTAAACCTCCACGACCGCTGACACGCCGGCGTTACAGTTAACAATAGATTTCTTAGAAATTTAATTAATTTCTTATAAATTTACCTGAAGGTGTTAAGCGTATTGCAAAAAAGCTAAAACTATAACTAAATCCTAAGCTAACTAAATCGAACGTGGTGAGTTTAATCACTATCGTAAAATTATCATCACCAGTACCGTAAGGCCAGTCATTTTACAACTAGCATTTAGGCTGTATATAAACTTTGACCATTCATATCAAAGTCACCTACATCTATATATAATAGGCATAAATAACCTTACAAATTTATAATAAATGTTGACTTACATGGACATGTTTTTGGAATCATTTTGCAAGCGAATAAGGACTTAAGACATACAGATATTGAATTAATAGAATGTAGTTAAATATCATTTAGGTAAAATGCGTTTCAGGAATAGTTTACATTACATGATTAAAATGGTTTACATTATAAAATTATAATCTCCTTAAATTAACTTTTCTGTCTAAAGTGTACGAAAATTAAAGTATCGATTTAACATTCGAGTCAATAAATCACTGGCTGTCGTAAAGAAGCACTTAAATGTTAAAGTCAAGTGTGTCTTTACTTGCACCGCTTATCGAAAGCTTCTAAGTAAAATAATAATTATTATTATATACAATAAACTTAATTAATTTTTATTTGACTTCACATATTCTTAATGTAGGCCTCACGTAGGAAGAATGGTGTAGGAAATATGACCATATATTTTTTAATTGTAATAGCGTATGATTAATACTAATACAAAATACAATTTTAGTATAAACTTACAGGCACTGTGTTACTCGCTTTAAAAGTCATAGTGACACGGATTCGAGGGATTCACTGAATATTGTCTACATTAATTTTACATACGAATAATAGAATGATATGTTTCGTTCCGAATCGACACAATCGGTAAAGGTGTAAAAAATTGAGGCGGATGTACGCACCCTGTAACACAATGTTGGCAACATTACTTTCCTTTCATTAAAAGCGACCGATATTATAATATCGATTACATAGTCATAAATCGATTATAAATAAGTCATAAATATTCCAGAACGTTTTTCGAAATATCGACTTAATTTATAATAACAGTTAATATTTTAAATTGGTCTAGTCAGATTAATCACAGCGCACAGCCATTTCGCGTCCCAAATAGAATTTTAAGCTGTGGCATAATGACCGATTTAATATATAACGACTGTTTTCCGGCGATAGCATCCCTCTTTGCATTTTTCACGTAGTGTTTGATACCAGGTTTGTGTATGAGGAACGCGTTGTTTAATATCATGAAGTCGTAGTCTTTGACGCACAGAACATAGCCCTGTAAAAATAAATAGTAATTAGGAATAAAAAAGTAACAAAATAATCAAATATAATATTAATTATTTTCATTGTATTTTCGAAATGATACCAATGATTTGAAATATTTTTATAAAATGTGTTTTTACGCTATTCTGACCACAGCCTGAAGTTTTTCAGAATAGATTTCTGTATAGACCGTTATAATAGTTTCAACAAGTAATATTATGAGTTTATAATAGACGTATGTATCTATCTACAAATGTTTCAAAGGAAAAGGTTTTCTTTAAAAAATAACTTTTTCGACAGTTTTGCTTCTATCATAAGTTATAACCTAAATTTAGAATAAAATTGACTATATACGTAAATTATTAAAAATATTCTTTTAACCTGCGTCATCTTATCTTTCTTGCCTTCCCAGCTAAGTCGCTCGTCGTAATAGGGATCTTGATGAGTTCCTATGAAGATTGGTTCCCAATGCACGAACTTCCCACGTCGCTTTCCGACGTGAAAGACATCCATTTCTAAGTAAATAATAAATATTTTTAACAACAAATCAGACATTACATTTTATTATTTTTTCTCTAATTGAACTATAATTTGACCATCGTAAAGTTTTATTTGCACACAACTCATCTCTTAAAACAGTTTATATAACAATTAAACAGTAGCAGAGGAAAGTTGCCGATTTTGCAAATTGGCGTAAGAATGGAGTCAACCAGCGTGCATGTCGCGGTCATTGAACCTTAATACACAATTAGAATGCCCCATACGGCCACTTTATTCTCTTTATGGCATAAATAGCTCACGGCCCACACTACGAGATTAATCGGCAATGCATCGTAATTACACGCGCGTCGATCGAATCGACCTTGTTTTACAAAAAAATTGCAGTTTCACTCATTTATTGATATTCAATAACGCACGTCAACATATTTACATGCACATTTCGGTCGTGCCCGTTTCCAATCACACGAAATCACATTTTTCTGTTACTTTTGCGAAAAAATTTGAATATCAAACGGCAGATTGAGGAATTTCTCTGACGGCATGTGACCATAAACTAGTTATAATGGCACTATATTTGGAACATGCTAAGAATTTCAATTCTACTTATCTCTTCAAATATCTGTGATATGCGATCAGATTGTGTTGGTTATTGAAAGAGGATCGCGTGTCTAAAGATCGTAAAGGTGTAGATTTTAGAAATTTTTTATTTTTATTTTTAATAATATTCATAATGTTTGTCTTTTCGAATACATAGAAATTATAGTAAAACCACACAACCGCAATATCTTTATATATATAATTCTTCTGTGAGTGTGTATGTCACTGAACTTCTCTCAAACGACTGGACCGATTTTGATGAAATTTTTTGTGTGCGTTCAAGGGGATCTGGGAATGGTTTAGATTCACAATTTTGTCCAAAAAGTTTGAAATTTTCAAATTAAAGACGTGTAGACAGGACAACGTCTGTCGGGTCCGCTAGTGTTAATTATAAATTATTAATTATAAGTGTATATTATACAATAATATATATTATTTACAAATCCATGTGTATATAAAATCCTACTAATATTATAAACGCAAAAGTTTGTAAGAATGTATTTGTTTTACTAGAGGCGAACCCGAGCGAAGCGAGAGTAGGCCGCTAGTATCTTTATAATATAGTTGAGATATACTGGCTGGTAATGCTTATTCAACGAGGCTCACTTAATAAAAGTTGAGATTAATCAGAGGAAAATAAATTAAATCTTTAATATAAAGGGGGCCAGGATAAATAGGATATTACATTACAAAGATAAGAAAATTTCGATGGTATCTATTGGTCATTTATGTCGGTAATAATGTAAAGGATATTGAAGAAATATGCGGTCAAAATTTAAAAACGTCCATTTTATAAAGGGTGTCTATGAAAAATCAGAGAAGCGTGTGGCTGCATAATCAAGTACAGGAAGAAGCTGGAATTTTTGGTAAATGGGATAATCTATAAACTAAATTTTGACCTGGTGTTGTTTAATAATGTGTAGATAATCTAGCGCATTGTAATTCTTACGATTAGTTTCTGGTGCATTCATCCACTGTTGCCCTTGAGGTATGTTGTGACAATTGGGACACACGAACTTGTGGAACGGTATGGCAGTCTTATTGACCAACATCGTTTGCAGCTCCGTTTTTGTCGATGGCACCTGGAAATACATATTTTGACTTTATGTTTCGAATATAGGTAAAATCTTGTAAATTACTTGTACACATTTACATTTGCCAGTGATAAGCTTTTAAATAAAACGATGATATTTAATTGGCTAAATAGTATTTTAAATAAATAGTTATTTTTAGTATTTTGAAAATCGTTGTATAATTTTGTGGGTATCTACTGTCTACAGCAACTATACAAAAACCTTTAAGACGTCTAAAACCTTAGTCTCTCCCGTGACCATTATTGATGTAAGCTGTAAAGCATTCGACATTTCGGGAACCAAAAAACAAAATAAATCCGCGAAAAAATCCGAAAAGATAATTTTATTTAAAAATTTAAATGTTAAATATTCACGTTAATCTGAGAAAGTATTAATTAATTAACAGTATTTCCAATTCTCAACATAAATATATGTAAATTAATATATTTATATTAATACATTATTTATACTAAAGAGCGAGAGAATATCAACTCAAAATACTAATCTATATAATGTATTATATAATAAAATTACATTATATAGGTTAGTATTTTTAGTTATTCTAATTAATACTACATCACCAGCGCTCATACATAAAAAAACTATTGGAAAAAGGGGGAAAATTTTTGATATCCTATTTTTATACCGACAATAAACAAGCAAAGAAAAATGAATTCAATCGTCTATAAATCACGTACATACATATTATAGCTTTATATGAAGTTTTATCACAAATTACTTACTTGGACTTTGGCACCGACTTCAAATATACTTATAGGAAAGACCCTAGGTCTACTGGAAGTGCTTAATGGTTTAGCGTTTCTGGCAATCATGTTTAGGAACCTGGGTACTAAATTAGGACTAGGATATAGCTCTATATCAGATGGCAGTATGAAGTGAGTAACTGCAGCCTCTCTAGCGATGTTACGAGCCACGTTCACGGGATACAAGAGACTTTTTGCTTTCATGTATGTTGAGTTGGCGTTGACGTCGTATGGAGGTTTCGCCGTGCAGTTGTATGGTGTTTGAAGAAAAGTGTCTGGATTTGGTATCTGAAAGTAGAGCAATAAATCATAATAATTGGGGAGATTCCCAAATACGTTAGACGAAAAGGAATGTATTGTACATCATTCTATACATATACTACAACAGAATGTACATTGATTATTATCTTTATATAAAATATTCCAATGTGCGTTACAAAACGGCTTGACTGATTTTGATGAAATTGTTGTTTAGTTATTGGATCACCTGAATGTTTCTTAGCTATAGTTGGACCTGGTAGGTGTAGATATCCACACCGAGATTTTTTTTTTCTGACAAGACGAGGTTAATAGCAGGAGAACATCTGCCTACCGGGTCTGCTAGTAATAAATAAACCTTTCTCATAATCAATTTACTATTACTTCCTATATTATTTAGTGATCGACCTTCACTCAGCGCAAGTATGTATGTAGTGTAGTATAATCAAGCCCACACGTTATTTATTAACATTTTAGCAATTTCTAACAAGAATTTGCGTATCAATATCCTGTGCCACTCTCCTGCTATATACTAAGGAAGTATTAAACCAATGTTTAATTTATTTAATCTTTATTTAAGTAGGTACTAGTGGACCCAACAAGCGTTATCCTGTCCAAAGTAATGTGTGATTATTGAGTTCATACTACTAACATCCTATAGAAAAAGGTACATTTAGTGTTTTCCAATTTTCCGGGCTTTCGAGCTTTTTCATATTTTGTTTAATAAAAACCTTAGAGAGAATACTTCTTTGGTGTAACAGAACAGAAATAGCTAAAATTTCATCCCGTATGTCACAACTCTCTGTTTGTAAAAGAAATGTAGCTAACTTCATCATGTCGCTTTCAGCTAACTTCATTATGTCACTTTTTTGGCTGTCGGTGTGCGTGCGCATCATAAAAATTTTATTCTTATAATTTTTTCCAAACGTGCCAAAAGAAGTATAACCTAAAAATATGCGACATCATTCTAGCCGTTCTCAGGTGATGCGTTTGCCAACAAACACTATTTCATTTTTATAGATTACGACATCAGGACTAACCTTGCTAGGTATATGTTTATTAGAAAAGAACACGTGGAAGGTGACAAACTGTTTGATGAGTTCGTTGCCGAGGCAATCTCGCAGGTATCTGATGCTGTTCACCGTCGGAAGCATGTCCGCTCCGGGCGCGTGAATGGCAAGACTCACTGGGGCCATCCATCTGGAATGTGACACAATAATATTTTACATAATAAAAACAAATTGGGATAGAATTTTAACTTGAATTTTTCATCCGACGATCCTTGAGATCTATTTAAAGTTAAAATAATTAAAAAGGTAAGTAATTAATTGATTTTATTTTCGATTTCCTTGATTGGAAATTGGTAAAAGCAATGTCTAAACAAAAATGGTAGTCATCGGACTGTCGTTTCTTATATCGTCTAAGACGCAGTGTCGATTCTATTGCAAATTGGCTTATATTGGGAAGACAAATTTGCGAAACGCTTTAAAGTTTTAAATAATCGTAAAGATTTACATATATTTATAAGTTCTGTAAAACATTCAAAGTATTTGAATAATTATACAAATTCATATATACATCAAACTTCCTGTCGACGATTAATGAGTATTTTAAAGACGTCTCATCACTCCATATGTTATTCCGTTACGTTTTGCAAACTGGAGCAATTATTATTGTTTTTTAAATATAAACTAGTTAGAGCGGAACTGTCGTGACTGGAAAGGAATCAATTTTGTTTTAATCAATATAATGTTGTCAGTCCCAGGCGAGTGGTTCGCGTGTCTAACGACATTTACGCCTGTTTTAGGTCGCTTGAACATCGCCAACTAACTACGCCTACAAACCTATCTGATTAGTTAGTCTAGTTCAGAAATGTTGAATTATTAAGTAATATTGTATTGGAAGGAAAATAATTCATTTTGTTTGTATCATAATAGTACACAAAACTTTTTCAAGGCTTAAATTCGTAAACCGTCCTAGTTTTGTGTACTATCCACTATATCCGTCATTGCCTACTGTGTTGGATGTCACGGATTCAGTTCTTGTTTGAGAGTCATATATTAAACCGACATTTCACTAGATGTAGGGAGAACAATATTAGATATGGAGAATATCAGTTTACTCTATATTTTATCATATATTTTATCATTATATCAATAAGTTTTATATTATTTTAAGTGCAATAATAACTAAATACAAATATTAATAACTGAATGTTAGAACCACAGCCTAAATTGTAGGGTATCGTAACACATCGATACAGAATTTTTTTACCTGAACAGGAAAATATTTAAGAAAATTTATATTTTGAGTGATCAAAAAGTTTTCCTATACTAAGAGAAACAAAAAAGTCATTAATAGGTAAATAGCAATAATTATATATTTACTTACACTTGGGGGTTAATATTAATTTATACGAAAGCAACTGCGTTATCATCTATACTAATACTAGCGACTCACCCTCGCTCCGCTCGGGTTCGTCCCTAGTGAAAATTTAGGTTTGTATGTATTTTTTAATGCCGAATAATATTTTTTTTTGGGGTGGACCACCCTTATCACTTAGGGGTATGGAAAATAGATAGTAGCCGATTCTCAGACCTACTGAATACGCATATAAAATTTGGTAAAAATCGGTAAAGCCGTTTCGGAGGAGTACGGTAACTAACACTGTGACATGTATATATAAGATTATAAAGAGGCAAAGTTTATGAGGTTGTAAGGGGTAATCTCTAGATCTACTGAACCGATTTAGATAAAATTTGGTAAGAAGGTAATTTGTGACCCTAGGAAGATCATAGGATACTTTTTATCCCGGAATACATACCTTAACTTGTCCAGGTAATTTTCTAAGAAATTAATTAAATTTCTAAGAAATTAATTATTAACTGTAACACCGGTGTGCCCGCGGTCGTTGAGGGATTAAGGAGGTGAAAATGAGGATGAAAGTTTGTATGGGGAATCAACTTAGGGACGAACACGAGCGAAGCGAGAATCATATTATAATAATTATATTTACCTACTAGCTATTTGAGGATTGGGGCCTAAAGTTTGTAGTCATGGCAACGACACTTTAAAAGTGTTTATGAACTGTAAAAAATTTATATTGACTGCGAAGTTGTCGTCAAGCCCTTATTGATGAGGTCAGACATAAAAGAGGGTGAAGTGTGCATCGTCGCGTTTTCAGGTCACGAATTTCCTAAAGTCACGGAACATTACCAGGGGAATCCTACTAATATGGTAAATAAGACAGTTTGTGAAGATATTTTGATGTTTGTGACTCAATATCAATATGTAACATGAACGCGTTTGATTTCTATACAAACTTTTTTGTCTAACTTTTACCGTTTTCGAGTAATTGCGAAAAAACACTTTTGACAATTTTTTTTGAACCCTTGTCGGGGGTTTTGGCACGAAAACCTTTACACATAGTTTTTGTATCATTAAAACTACATTATATCAAAAATGCAAATTTACGTGCCAGCATTTTGATTTCAGACCTTATTTGACTGGACTAAATATTTACTCTGAAATTTAAGATTGTGTTGCATACAACACAATGGACTGGGGCATTATTTGTGACAGGGCTTTCCTGTTTTGAAATATTTGCACAAAGATGGCGTTGTGTCAAGTTTTATGGTTGATAAGGCCTTGTTGTTAGTTTTTCCTGAATATCAGACTACGTGGAATTTATAAATAACTATTACGATTTTGGAATTGAAATATTATACTGTTGAGATGCAAAAGAGTATATATATATATATATATATATATATATATATATATATATATATATATATATATATATATATATATATATATATATGTCTTAGTGGCATAAAAAAAGGCTTTATTAAGCAATATTTAACGTACATTACAGTATCATCATATTTGGCAAAAACGGAGTTTAGAGAAAACAGTCTCACTGTAAATTTAACCATTCAAACGTAAATAAATAAGTTACCTATCGGTAATTTTAACGGGGGTTCAAATATACACATGAAACATAACCTA
Source organism: Brenthis hecate (assembly GCA_951806755.1). Lineage (NCBI taxonomy): Eukaryota > Metazoa > Arthropoda > Insecta > Lepidoptera > Nymphalidae > Brenthis > Brenthis hecate. The sequence continues at coordinate 3,354,043 of OX638264.1, forward strand.
ATAGCTTTAAAGAGAATAGATTATAAAATAGGTTACATGAAATGCTTTATAAGAAATCCCATGTTTTGAAACGTTTTAACCGGTTGTACAACGTCTATCGGCAAAGTAAACAATTACACTAATATTTGCAAAAGCGACGACTTTATCTGTGGTAAACAATTTCACTTCTACACACTTTCGAAGCGTAATACCAGAAATTATGTCAAAATAATGATAAGTGAATAAATACTACGTACGTGCTACGTATGTAGGTATGTATTTGGTATTAAATATTAATGTGTAATGAAAGAGAATTCTTGGATAAAAGCTTAGATTTCATTAGAAATGTTCATATGAGGTTTTGTGAGTAATTTAATTTGAATAAATAACAGACAGAATTTCGTTTTGTTAGAAAATATTTTGTTTTGATTCAACATTTGTCTAAGCTTGGAATGACATTAATTATATAAAATACTGTGTGGATCGATAGACGTTGTTTTTCTCTTTTTTAAATATAAAATTAATAGCTCGACCGCAACGCCCTCCGACTTTGTAATTTTCTTTTTTTACCCGCGACGGAATCGGTACCTACATGCGTTTGGGGTAAAATGTGTTTGTGTGTGTTTGTGTCTGTTACCATAACCCTCAGAAACAGCTGAGCTGATTATGAAAGGGTTTATTGTTTTATATAAGTCTCATTTCTGAGCATACTCTTAGTTCTTTATAATGTTACAGACCGCCATAGTTATGAGGTAGTGTAATCTATACTAATATTATAAAGAGGTAAAGTTTGTGAGTTTGTGTTGTTGTAGAGGGTAATCTCTGAATCTACTGAACCCATTTAGATGAAATTTGGTAAGAAGATAGTTTGAGACCCTTTTATAGTTCTATTTAATAATTTGAGAGTTTTCATCCCGGAAATCATCCCTTAAGGGGGTGAAAATGGGGATAAAAGTTTGAATTGGGAAGCAAGCTACGGACGAACCCGAGCGAAGCGAGGGTGAGTCGCTAGTTAATCATATTACGCTTTAATTTCGTGGGTTTTTGAAATACTTTATAGCATTAAGAGGGCACCGACCTTTTTATTTTAGTAGGACGACAGCGGGCGGGGGGGGGGGGGGGGGGGACGCTAGGACGGACGAAACGCGTGCGAATTTAGGTATTTCCTTCGTATTATTAAAACAAATATACATTTTGAAAATGTAAAGTGTATACCTACGATATAGAAAGCATATAGTTTTGTTATTATTAGAAAACTGATGAACTTCCTTGAATTATTTACGCCGCACGAAGGGTTAATTTTGTTTTTTAGAGATAATTTTGGATTTTTTTTCTATCAAAGACACTACAAGAAATCGTGTTTCTAAAGTGTACGATTCATAGAATAAATCCTTAAATATCCTATATATTAATTGCATAATTAAAGTTTTAGTAATAACAATACAGCAAGGGATCAAACGAACGCAATTATTTCGTAATTGCCTCGGTGCGCCCTTAATGATCATAAAATTTTATAAATATGATTTAGATTATTGTTTCGTAAATATATATCTTGTTGAGTAACTTGACTTAGAAATAATAAACAATCCATACCTAATATTATGTGAAAATGTGTTTATTTGTTTGTTTGTTTGTACTTCTTTTACGTCGAAGCGGAGTGACGGATTGGTTGGTTTTTTGTATGGAGATAGTTGGAGGGCTGAAGAGTGACATAGGCTACATTTTACCGCGGGAAATTATCTAATTCCCATGGGAAACCACGTTTTAATACAATCCAAAAAAAGATTTATGATCAGAATTACTTGAAACTTTCAATATAAATAAATAAATACGTATTTTAGCATATTTTTTGAAATTCATTCTATATGGGGCAAAATAGGGGATGAAAGCTTGTATAAAAGTACCTTTTTAGAGATTTTTTTGTAGTTTTAGAGCAAACGAACCGCGGGTTCTGCTAGTAATATATAAGTAAAAAGAAATATAATCTATAAGGGTTTTATTAAAATTAGGTAAAAATGGTTATATTATAAATTTAGTGCACAATTTTTTTTGACTTATAATATACATAATATAATAACTAAAAAATATTATTAAAAGGAGTCCCTTTAGGCAAGGTTCCGAAGATACTGGCGGCGTTCCCCCTTTGAATAGCTAGACTAATTCTTTGTCCGAAGTAGCTGCCAGCTCTTCGGTCTCCTGTGACGTCGAATAACCTTTTTGCTATTTCCTTAAAAAGTCTTATAGCGCTAGGACCCCACGGATCAAGGGTCTCGACACCGAAAGGAACAAAATCATATTCAGAACCTAGATCCCTGTATTTGTATGCTTTGGTTTTTTCAGCCGCTTCACAAGCCGCACCAGCTTTGTTGTTGGTTCCATGTAGATGGGAAGGGGCGAGCGTGTCTGAACAGGTTGCATCCCATACCAGCACCCGGCCCATCTTCCATGGAATTAAACTCATACCATCCGGTCTCTTGCCATCGTCTCTTACAATACCAGTCGGCTCAAGTAGACTTGGCACGTTAATGGTGGCAAGGGACCGGCGTATGATATCGTTAAGCGCGGCATGTCTCGAGAAGCGGCCTGCACTTTTTTGGCATGACAGACCATGATGTCCTAGCTTGTCGACATCACTACCACAGGGACATTTATGAGGAGCGCAGACCGGAACCCCAAGCCGTAGACAGGTTGCGATTAGGAGCGTTTCAGGCTCAAGAAATGTTCCTGTATTTGACGAAGGGTACGCGTGAAGCCAGTAGCCAGCCTCATGCGTACCCACGGCCAAAAGCCTAGCACGCGCCGAGCCTGTACTACAGTTTAAAAGATTGTCATAAGTCAATTTGCAGTTTATGTCGTCCCAGCTCCTCTGTGAATTTGCAGAAACTGGAAAATTTTGACCTGGGCATGCAATTAAAAAAGCGTTTCTAGCTTCTTCCAAACTAGCAATCTCAAGGTTGAAGGGGATGCCCTTAAAATTTTACTTATGAGATTCGCTGAACTATGAATAGAAGATAGGAAGGCTGGTAAAATAATAATAATAATAATAGGTTAGGTAGGTTTCAGACTGAAATAATAATAATAAATTATATTCTCTAACATTTATTAGATGAGCTAATTTAATAAGAACGGGGACGGTTTTGTCTCAGTCAGGTACTCTGAAATGTAATTAGTCGCGTACAGGTGGGGTGAGGGCAGACATGGCTATAGAGTATAGAGTATAGCTATCTATAATGATTTGAGTACACTGCGTGGGGCCTAGCTGTTAGATCAATAATCCGCACCTTGTTCATTTCTTTTCCATTGTTAGAGGGCTGACTACTTAATGATATTTTTGCAGGCGTAAATAATTTAAGCTTCAAACTGTTCGTTTCAAGGTTGCCCACTTATCGTTAATTATTTTAATTAACATGTTTTTTAACTTTAAAACTATTTATTACATTTTATTTTACATAGTAAAAAGATAAATTAATTAAGATACTCTTAATTAGTATTAGGGAACAATATTAATCTATAGTCTATACAGATAAATAAAATTGTATTGTCTGTTTGTAATGTCAAATAACAGATTTTTACTAAATATACGGTACTTATAAGAAAAACATAAGTTTAAAATTTTTCGTTTGTCTGTCTGACTGTCCGTTTGTTCCGGCTAATCTCCGAAACGGCTGGACTGATTTTGACGGGACTTTCACTGGCAGATAGCTAATGCTATAATTTAGCCTATTTTTATGTTAGAAAAAGAGTTGAGGTTCCGCTCAAAAAAATTAAAACTTATCTAAGGACGCACCTGAGCGAAGCGAGGTAAGTCGTTATTTATAACATAAATTAATAATGTAAAACTAGTAAACCTATGTATACTATAATAATACTTATACTACAGTTTAATAGGTATGTAAAGGAATTATAAAGAAAGATTGCATTCCCCTGTAAGATAATGTTGTTATTATTGCAGACATTTCAATTAGGAAAAAATATATATAAAAAAATATGAAAATATCCGACTGCTTAAAGATCGAACTAAATAGATATGACTATTTCTTTTTGTAATTACTTTAATATGTGGACAATAATGTTATAGGAGAAATTCAGCTAGTTTTCTACGATTATTGTTATTTTCCTTTACGGCGTTGTATGTTTGCAAACACTGAAATTTACTGCCATTTTTGGTTTTGTAGGTAATGGGGGGACTTGCGCTGGTTAGATAAACAAAATAAATTTTTTGAATATATTTTTCATTCATTAAACAGTAATTATGTGATACAAGAACAAACATATATACACTATTAATTATAACAATAATAGGGATAAAAGATAAAATTAATTATTTAAAACAGTATTATTTTTGGAATAAATTAATGAAAAACATTAACTCGAAGTTTTTTGCGATTTTCAACAATTTTCTGTGGCATGAAATTAAGAGATCTGAATATTAATTATAATATCACAAAATTACTAAAGGTAATATGCTTGAAAATATTTGCATTTTAATTAAGTTATAAGTCTCAGCAACCCTATGCATAGGGCCAGATTTAAATGCTAGGGCTCGGGGCAATTAAGGAGTTGAACCTATGTAGGTACTTGTATAATAAATATTGCATAGAAATGTAGGAAGATTTTGTTTTTTTTTTAAATGCCAAATTAACACAATAACAATGGATTCACTTTACTAATTTGACATAAAAAAGACTAAGAGCACCTACTTTTATGGTATGGCAACATAATTACAAATTGACTATCGAAATTAGTCCAAAGGCTCGCACTATTTAGTTACGTTATTTCATCACAAAAACTAGAAACTAGGTTCATTTTGCTTGTAAGAGACAAGCTATATATATATATATATATATATATATATATATATATATATATATATATATATATATATATATATATATATATATATATGTACGTATAATATACCTAAATATAACAATACATTAGATATAATTATGTTTTAATTAACTATTAAGTAATTTATTTCAAGCAAATCTCGAAATTATCTTTCTAATCTAGAGATAGTCTTTTATATCCCATTTAACGCTGTTTCAATCATTTCGCCAACAGCTTGAAGTAGGTACTATTGTTTTAATCTATGCTTTTTTATTAAAAGTCTTGTCATTAAGTCGAGCTTTTCGTTTATTTCTTAAATGCTAATAATGATGTCTTTAATTAATTTAAAATATTTTTTAGAAAAAATATTCTATACTTGCTTGTTCAGAATTATATTTATACAATATAGGAAAACAAAAACAAACCTATCCCACGAGAACCGTACTTTTCCGGAATGAAAACGGTAGCCTATGTGTTATTCCAGACTATAATCTATTTCTGTGCCAAATTTCATCCAGATCCGTACAGTCGTTCTGGCGTGAAAGAGTAACAAACATCATACTCACAAACTTTCACATTACAATATAATGTGATTTATGAATAAACTTTAATTTTTAGTAATAATAAATAAATTATAAAGTTTTTAAGATTTAACAATTCAAAAAAAGTTTGTTAATGAATTATTAATAGCTAACCTTTAAAGACTGGTAAAAACAAAAACGGGAGTAAAACCATTTTTTAAAAAGCTAAGAAATTATAAGTCTTCTATAATCAGTTCACACGACCCTTGGTTAGCACTCAATATGCACTCGTGAGATCCACGGTAGAGTCAACAAGGCTATGTTTAAAGATCCAAGCATTGTTTCAAAATACGTATATAACACTGCTATATATAAAGTCAGTATGTTTGGAATAGAATCTGCTAAAAATATTATGAAATAAAATGTATAAATAATTATGTTGGGACATTAACACACAGCACCATCTAGTTCCATGGTAAGCTACGAGGCCTGTGTAATGGATACCAGATAGTTTATACACTACACATATATAACTTTAAATACAATAATAATGTAAATAATTCATAATATAATCTTACTAATATTAGTTACGGCTGAACGGATCTGGATGAAATTTGGCACGGAGATAAATTATAGTCTGGATAGTACATAGAATACTTTTTAACCCTGAACAGTGTACGGTTCCCGTGGGATATTTTTTTCTAGAGACGAACCCGAGCGAAGTGAAGTTAAGCCGCTATACTAGAGTACAAACATTTATGCTCATCACACAAATGAACCCCCGTGGGACTTGAACCCGCATACGTTGGCACAGCAAGTGAGGTCACTACAAACTGAGCCAAACGTATGTGTATATAATTTGTCTTTTAATTCAAATATTTCATTTAAAAATAATATGGTTATTGGTACAATATCAGCAGGACTAAAATCGAAAAAATGTTAAATAATTAGCGGGCACAAAGAGTCTGTTTGGCTGTTTGTACCAGTGGATCTCTGGAATTCATGAGCTAATTTAAGATTCACCTTAGAGAAAAAAAAGATTTTTTATCCTGGAAAAGAAAATGTTCCTGCGGGATAAAAGTTAGAAGAAGAACGGCATAATCGATTTTTACCGAGACATTCTTAGGCGAAAATATTCGATCGATATGAATGATAATAAAAACATGAATTTTAAAGCGAGAAAGTGAAAACATCCCGTTGGATAGAAACGTAGATAGGTTATGGTCTTCGTTTTTACTGATACTTTATTAACTTGTTATATAATATAGGTACATGTAGAATGTAAATGCTAGAAAGAGCTTTTGTCTAGTAAAACTAAATGCTTTTTCAACAAAAATAATATTTGGCCAACATGGTTACATTTTAGCTCATTTTCTTTTCTAATGGGTAAATAGAATAATAATATATAATTAGAAAAAAAAACTAATTAATACTAAACATTTTTGAGCTGTAAATTGTAAAATCCATTGTTATTGTTATTTGCAATGAATGCAATTACGCGGTACGTAAACTCAAATAATGATAAAACTTTACAATTACTTTTTTAATGCGAAACAATGCATTCGTAAACTACTCATGTAATTATCTGTTCAGAATACGAGTGTATACGTTATGCATTTTATGTGCCTACTTCTCTATTCTCTGATCCCACTGCTGGCACTGTATATCTATACATACTCGTATAATAAAATTGTAACTAAGCCGAATCTGTACATTAAATATTTTTTGGAAAATCTTATTGAAACAAACATAATTGACAGAGGCCGAATCTATAGTTTTTCAAAATTTTGTCTGTCTGTTAACGTATCACAGAAAAACCACTGGAGGGATTTTGTAAAAATTTGGTATGGTGATAGCTGCTTGTCCGGGTCAACACATAGGATACTTTTTACCGCGAGAAAATATCTCATTTTTGAGAAAAAATACTAAAATTGCAATGTAAGAGTATACTAATACTAATATGTAAACCCTTAGAATTTGGTTTTTGGTCATCTGAACGCGGGCGGCCGCGAGCAATGCTATTTTTAACTAAATCGGTGTAAAAATTGGTATGACTGATACAAACATTCACGCCACAAAGTCGAACTTCCGATTTCCGTTGTGCATACATGAATACTTTACATGTATATTGGAAATAAAAATCTACGTTTTTTTAAAAAGGTAATAATGAATGATACATTTAATGTTTATATCAGTACTTAAAATGACAATGAAAAATAATCTGTTAAGCTTCGCGTTAGAAATAAAGTGACTTACATACAAGGTACATACATACATACATACATAAAAAGAAGAGGGTGATAGAGTTGGCATGGTAAACAATTTATTATGTTGGGTATCTAATCAAAATAAGCCAAGTGAAGCATGGGAGAGGTTCCTAGTCTTTCATATGATATTAATAGCTATATAACTTATAATAGGATCGTTTAGACATGCATTTAGCACGCAATTTTTTATTATTCAAAACAGTACACCCATAAATCCATTTAACACCAATCGACGTCCAATTGCCAATGCCATCACGTAAAGCAGTGATAGCAAGTCTCAGCGGTCGGCGCCTAAGTCGGACGATCTAATACTAGTTAGTATGTGAAATATGCTATGCTATTAATCTACATATATTATTTTAATAGAATATGCGGTCCGCTAGTGTCCTCCTCTTTTTTTTCGTCGGTTATGTTTAATATATATATATATATATATATATATATATATATATATATATATATATATATATATATATATATATATATATATATATATATATATATATGTATATATAGACCTTAAACTTGTACATGAAAAATAATATATATTTCAATAAATATCCCTCTTTTTTTTTTTTTTGTATTTGTATGTACTCGTATATCTTTTGAGAACGTCTGGGTGGGTTTCAATTGTCACTCGATTTGTTGTACTCTTTGTACAATGTATTTTGTATCGTAGGTCATTTCTAAGTTTGTTTTCATTTACTTGTAAAATTGGGTTCAATTTTGTATTGAAATATATATTTTTCTATTGCGTATATTTAATAAGAAATATATTTTTTTTCCTTTCAAATTTGATCATATGATATAAATATTATTCTTGTTAGTACAGTTTTGCTGTGCAATGTCAAACTTGCGACCTTCAATGTAATAGGTAGTCATTAGTGTCTAACTACACAAATTATTAGATTAGATTTTTTTATTTCTTTAAATAAAGAATTGTACGTGAAAAATAAAAAAATAAATAAAAAGATATTCTATATTTCCAGTGGGTGTATTACGTTTATTAAATAATAACTTTAAATATTTACGCAGACTGTATTTTGTGACAGTGCAAACTGATAAGATAGGATGTGTAGTGTGTACCTAACCTTTACACAAGTACATACGAATGCTCTGCAAAAACTTAGTTAGAAATATAATTTTCAAAGCATGATTTAATATAACTTTAAAACGTTAGAAGGGAGGGAAAAAAACGTACTGCGACCCACTTAAGAATCAACAACCGGTTATTTTTATAAATTTTGTATAGTAACTTGGGGTTCAAAAATCGATAGTAAAAACGGATTACTGTAGTAAGTAGGTACGAATGATGGATGGGGTCGAACCCTAAGCTTTTTCAATGCCTTTGGGAACACAGTCTTATGTATATGTGAACGTGTAATAAATATTTATGACTATTTCTTTCGCTTTATTGTGTCGATCTTGCATTCAATGCAATGACCGTATTTGGACACAGAAGGATAAGATTTTATGGCATCCTTGTAGTGCAGATTTGTCTAGAACAAATAACTCATTATTAAAAATGAATTTAAAATGAAACTAAGTACTTGTTCGTGAAACAGTGTTTTGTTAAGTTCACTACCATAATTGAGGGAATAACTTAAATAATGAAGAACACGATAGAGTAATTACTGAGCCTCAAGAGCAATAAGCTAATTGCAGCAGTAGACAAATGAAGAAAGCAATTTCGAGCACCCTAATAACAAAGCATGCGATATCTCAAAAAGTCGCAATTAAGCGTGGTATTCTCACAAATGTTAAATTTAATTTCACGTTCAAGTGCCCGACCTACATGTGCGACCGCAGTCGCTATGCGGATAACTGTACAGACATACTGAGATGGTGATTCCGTAATGGGAGCCTGCACTTGGCTTCGACTCATCTGGGTTGACCGCAAGGCCTTTCGTCCTCCGTACACCTGTTTGCATGCGAGAGCTATCACCGCTGCTCATTTATTGCTATATTTCGATGTATGAATATCTTTGTCTGATATCCTTTTAAATTCATCGTCACTTGTTAATTTTAACATTTAGCTCTTCCGTTTATTTTGGGTATTTTATTGCTTTATTACTTTTAATTCAATGGTCATATTTTATGGTGCTCTTTATTTTATTGTATCGAATTAAGACCAACATGTTGGAGTAACAATAAAATATTTTATTACATGTATCAATTAACAATTTTCTTACAGATGGACCACACGTAATATAAATTAAGCATAATGCCTACTATAATAAAGTTGGATGCTCAAAATTATAATTTAAAAGTTAATTATTATTTTTAGTGTATCCAGAGAGTAATAAAATTATATGGTTCAACTATAAAACATCACTTAAGTTTAACTGGATTAGTTTGAAATATCGAATAACTGAACTTCAGATATCAGATTCGTCATAGCAAACACTTGTAGGGTATATTCCAAAATGAGCCATGAGTTAGTAATGTTGCGTTATTAGTAATCAGTTATGGCGCATAGAACGGTTGCCCCCGATAATGTTCATTAAAATAAAACATACTTCAATTTCATGCCATCTCGGGGCGTCTCATTACTCAAAGTCAGCCTGCTCACGCGAACTGCTCCTTAGTTTTCGTATTGCGGTTAGTAGTTTGATTCGTCTATTTTAACAGGTTGATTTTTTTGGTTTTTAGGGTTCCGTACATAAGATGCAAAACAGAATATATTTATTTGTTCATCTCTCTAAGTTCTCTGAATGTATGTTTGAAATAGGATTGTAGAATTATGGGTGTTCAATAAAATTAGGAATATAATTTTGATACTAGACATTCAGAATCACATAAAGTTTTGTTAAATGCATCATAGACGTATGATATAAAAGGGTTGATTTTAAATAATCCAAATACGTATCTTTGTATCTTTTGAAATACATTTTTTAAAGTATGTAACAGAAAATTGACACATCACAGCGACGAAAAATAGCGGAAACTAAAAGTAACATTACTAAATACAAAACCCTCTTATACACGAATCTGACGCACTTGATCAAATTTTTTTGAATTGTAGACATTCCTTCTTCATTTTTTAACCTAATGATTATCTAACGATGTAGTCAGACTACCGTACCTACTGCATACATGTGCGATGCAAGCCGTTAGTTTATCAGACACGTGGGGTAAAAATTAGAATTGGTCATAAAGCTATTTGTTTCAGTTTAGGTGTTTGATTGACTGTGTATTTTGAATATATTATTTACTATAATAATCTTAATGAACTTACAATAGTGATAGTAGAATTTATTAAAAAAGCTATAGGTATCATATGATTTTAGTAAAGACAAGCTATTTAATTTTAATCATTTCTATTTGACATACTTTTATGTCAACTTGTAACTAATTACTATGAATTGAATTCTTAGAAGTCGCTTATAATATAGTTTTAACTGTCGTACCGTGTTGAAATTTTAAGTATGCGTAATAAAATCTGAAGGGCAATACAATAATTTGACCAATTGTTGATCTGATTTGAATATGGAGTCAGAAGATGAATAGTTAAACAACTCTTCAATGGCTACCAGTAAAACGTTCGAGTTTGGACTCATGCGATTTATTTTGACGTGTTCCATTACAATTAAAAAACTATCAAACTTACAACAGACAACGCCTAAATGTATAATTTCTTGTTATTGTATAATTCCTATGTTGCAAGCGAGATTGATCGATGTGAATTTTATTAGACTAGTGGTGAGACCATTTGGACGTGCAATGCAGTCGTGATTGTACAAAAGCATAATAACATACTCGTTCGTGGCGTAGCATTATTGCGTACATTTCTAGTATCTGCTTTGTTCATTCTTTCTCATACTTTGCTGTAGGTCAACATTTTGAGAGACTCACCATACAAGTTCACAATTTATTTTCGTTACGAATTGCCCAGTTTTTAAACCATGTTATAAAAATCATCAATAGAATCTGCAAGCACAGCTACCAGATTGAGCATGTTTTGCCTAGAAATCTACTTAAAGGTAACCATCTATCAGCTATTACACTGATAGAACGTAACAATTGGAACGTGGACGAATAACCTAGAGCACGTGGCAGCGTCATGGTACAAACAAGTTTGATGCTATATCTATTAATCCATGTGCAAAGCAATACTACGCGTTCGGAATTGATGATCACGACTTTAATTCAAGAAAATACGAGCCCTACTAAGAAGCGGAAACTATTTCTTAAAACAAGTCATCACAAAGATTCTTAATTATTAAGTACAAAAAAATGAACGTATGTATATTATTTATGTGTAAAGGTTAATTTTGTGTTGTTTTATAAATTAGATTATTTTTCATTACACTTAAAAAAAACTGGAAGTGAAAATCGAAAAATGGGGGCTAGTCTTGTTGATAATAGCGGTACAGCGAAAGTAGTTGATGCAATAACTCTACTAGAAGACCTAGCATTTAAATTGTTACATCATTTGCCAGTGCCTTTCAACAAAACATGATTATGAAATAAGTGATCTAAACTGTTAAGAGTTTGAATACATATGTATTTTGCACCTTGTTTAATAAATGACGACATTCAGTTCTATGTGTATTGATATTTTAAAGTGCATTTCCTATTTCATTAACACGTTGATTACACATCACGAAGTACGTTGTTCTAAGAGTTACTTCTGCTATTTTATCGCCTCTAGTTGTATATACTTCGTGACTGTTCGTAAATATCCATAAATATATTGAATATATTCCAACCTTATTATAATAAAATTATAATATTAATGTTTTACTTTGTACTAAAATTTCACGCGTCACGCAAAACTTTCCTATGTATTTTACTCAATGTCATCTGCGTTGTATTATTCTTCATGTAAAACAACATAATGGTACAAAGGCTTTTTAGTATTTACCTATTATAAAAAAATCATTATCATTATGAATATTGAAAATAACAAGTTTTTATAATTAAGAGCACTAAATAACGAAAAATTTATGGAGTTAATGATGCGTTTTAAAGGAGCTACTTAAATAGACTTATTACTTGATATAATATCCATTTATACAAAAGTAGGCGCTGGTAATTTTTTATTTTCAAAAATCTAATTTACTCAGAATATTTATGTGACATACAAATTATTTCTGTAGAAAATACTGTTAATAAATAAGGTATAATCTTATGTAGTTAGTTACCTAGGAATATTAAGTAAAAAATCGTGTAGTTGTTTACGCTAATAAATCTTTGTATAATGACTACTATGCTCTTGCCTAATAAGAATATGTATGTACTTATCCTATTAAATGTAAATGACATACCTATAATAACTTTAATTCATAATTCAAGGGATCGAAATAGTAAATTGGTGGTAATATAATAAAATAATATTTGAATATTATTAGTTACGCTCAAATGCGTCAACCTGTAATACTTTACAGGTTGACGAAGTTTTAACCATATATGTAAATAACTAGTTTTTTTCCGCGGCTCCGCCTTTTTGCTGGTACATCGATAAAAAGTAGCTGATGTCATTTATGATAAAAGTTTATCTCTAATTTTTTTACACACTGACACTAACACAATCATTATTTATCTTTATAATATGTATGTGATTCTTCCAGTCTAAAGACAAGAGTGTGGTGTTAGGGATCATCACTAGTATACCAAAGAAACGGGTAAGTGATATAATACTTGCTATTTAATTCAATCAATCATCAAATAACGTAGAATTATTGAACCGTATATTGTTATGTTCTAAAATAGTTAGACCAACTGACCGACCATTTTAGAAAACACCATTTCCGCTTTAGTATCGACTAAAAAGGAAACTACAGTGCAAAAATAATTTTAACCACCGCCAGACAGTCAAAACAGTTCCGACAGTCTATTGATTCGATACGTAATAAATAGCTTGAGCCTCGATGCGGGTGTTTTCACTTTTCGTAGATAAATTCGAAGAATCCGACCTGGAAACTGGTTTGGCAACTTATAATACAGCCATACCATTGAAAGATGCAACGTTCACTTGATCGCCTATTAATTAATAATCTCTTTCAAATAGCCTTAGGATGTATTTAAAAACGCTAAAGTAAGGCTTTTGCTGTTCGCGTTTATTCTGTTCATGTTCTGTAATTATACATTTTAGATAAAGCTCGCTTTGAATGGCGGATTGCAAAACAGTAGGTATATCTAATAATGAAAGAATAATCGCTTAGACAATTTATAGTAGGTATAGTCTAAGATCCCGATCTATATGGCGGACCACTCATGCTTTTTCCAGGCGAAATATATTTTTTAAAGAATAAAACATATTAACAAACACGATACTGGGGGGTTGTAATCAAAAAATTTGCTCCAGACTTTTTTTTATGGTTTTAAATGGCTTAAAAAATATTGCCTGGAAAAAGAGTCAGGGGTTCACATACATCGAGATCTTCTAGTAGTAGGTACAAGTACTTTTGCGATAGATAAATCATTTTTTGATCCGCGCAATTTAAAAAAAATTAATACTAACAGCAGCCTATGTGTTGTTTCATGTCATAATCTAAATTTCATCCCAATCCATATTATAGCCGTTTTAGCGATAAGTATTAAAAATATACACATATATACATACAAATTTTCACGTTTTCATTTGAAATACGATTAAAATAATAAGGTAAAAAATTAAATATTTCGAGAAAGTAGAATCAAATAATTTATTTCTGAATTATTAAAATGAAATTAACCTACACGTCTATTTAGCTACATAATATGTATTTCGCTATGGCCTGATTTCTTCTGTTGCAACAACCATACGTATATTTTATTAAAAAAATTGTAAAAAACTATTTGTATGTATTTTCGGGCGTGTACATATGAATAAACGAGTATGAAACGTACATTTGATGATGATGATGATGTTCTCCTAGCCGATTCCGGCTACGACGGCCAATCTCATTGAGACTAGCCAACTGCGCAGCAGATATTATAGTGCACAAGTGTACGCGCAGACACAAGGGCACTCTCTATTCCTGTCACTCTCATACTCCGGTGGGACGACTACTCGACACGACCAGTAAGAGTGTCGGCGCAGGACCGACGGCTTTACGTGCTCTCCGAGGCACGGGGGTGAAACACCGCCAACTTCCCAACTCCGGGCTGTTACTGAGACTTACTATACAGAGAGACTCAATAACTAAACTTGGCCCGACCCGGGACTCGAACCCAGGACCTCCGAGTGTGCAGCCGTACGTGCTAGCCACTACACCACCGAGGCAGTTTACCAATTAATTATTTGTATGACGTCAAAATTTGTCCTTGGCAAAAAAATTACTGCAACCTTACCTTAGTACGAGTAGCTACCGCTACTGATGTATGGAAAATTATAGGTATAGGTAAAATATATGATTGCAATATATAAATTGAAATATTTGATATATAAATAGTGACAGAACATGAAGCGGTAGATATTTGAAATTTATTTTTAGTATTAGGTTTATGATACACAGTGCCGCATATAAGCTTAGCGCTGCCGCCGCCGAGCATAGTAAAAAATGCCGCCCTATCATCGAAATTTTGAATAAAATGTTGAAAGTTAAAAAAATTTAATCACTAATTTTTTGAAGAATGCAAAAAAAATATTTATAAATGATATCAATTTTTTGAAAAATGTACCTACTAGTTTGATTAACTAGTAGGTACATTTTTCTCTTTCTATTCTTCTATTCTATATTACAAAATATCGGCTGATTTATATCAGTAAAAGTATTCATGCGTGAATCCGTTGAATCGAAGTGTGCTCATTGCAGCATTGAAAGGGGAACGTTGTGCGCACGCGCATCACATGTAGACTGTGGTGTTTAATGCTTGCTTGTCTAGCATTCCAGAATCAGTGAAAAATAGTATGTTTAGTTAATAAGTATATGATCACTATTATAAAAAAATCTATGAGGTTTTTTCTATATATACATTGCCCAAATTATTGATGTGCAAAAAAATAAAATTTTACTGAAAGTAGTGAGCCTGATAGGATTTCTTGTCGGCATTATAAACCGAATCTTAAAATAAAGAAAAAGACAAAAAAATTATACAGAAACTTAATTTAAAAATCAATTGAATACAAAGTCTTGTCTCCTTTTTATTTCATTGACGCTAATCACCGATTTAGCTACTCTAAATACGCGGACCTTCACCATCGTGCAAGACTTTCCGCTTCTACTCGTAGATCCATCAAATTTGGTTCGATGTCTATCAATGCAGTACTAAATAATCTAGATTTTTTATTAAGTATTTTTTTTTAAATCTACTATATCTATATCTGATCAACAAAACTAGTTTATACTATAGGCAGAAACTAAAATGACAGCTAGGAATTATAGAAAAAAAGTTTTAATCTCAGAATGTCAACTTCATTTATAATCTAGCAATTATATCAGATGTCAGAACTCGTTAGGGCGTTCATGCGGTAAGTCAGAATCAGAATGAACGACTATTACCACAATTAAATTATTAGATGGACCCTTTGACAGATTTAACGACCTTTTGATTGACGCACGAGCATTACTATGAAACAGAGTAAACATATTTTAGTGCTCGTTAATCATAACTATAATTTCCATCTGGCACTCCTAGAAGCCACGAAATAAAAGAATTGAATTGCATTGAACGTACTAGGAATAATCAAAAGTTTATTGTCACAATAAATTTATAAGAAGAATTTCTAAGAACATTGAGGAATATTATTACAAAACAATTATGTAATAGAATTTCGCAATGACATTTAAGCATCGATCAAAAGTACTTTTTCAAAAAAAAAAAACAAAAACAAAAAAGTAGTAGGAAGTTAGTAAGTAGGTCTGTTTTAAAATTGGATAAAGATTTTAAAAAAATTGTACTTTCAAATTCAAAATGATTATTTGCTTATTTTCCTTGTTATGTATAATTATATTATAGCTCGGTACGGTGAAGGCTATACTATTTATATTCTTGTTTTTAATACAACATGGTTGTCCATTTATTAGTAAAATTTAATTAAACTAGGTCCTATTTATAAATAATGTTAAAATAGTAAACGGGCTATTATAGGCTGAGGGCCGACAACTTTTCCTTTGTATCTAGATCACAGTAACTGTTAAGTGTTAAATCTATACTATAATAAAACAGTAACATAGCGAAATCTGTACACGAAATATTTTTTTAAAAATAAAGCGTATTATGTACAAAATATAGACCCCAAAACAATAGTTATTAAAAAAATTGTCTGTATGTCTGTTTATATGTACGCGTTTCACGTAAAAAATAATGAACCGATTTCAACGAAATTTGGTGAAGTGATAACTTATTACTCGGGTCAACATTTAGGATACCTTTTACTTCAAGAAAATCTTTCTTTTCTACGGAAAAACACAGCTGGTTCTAACGAGTGGTCCTTAGAAATTTGTAAGGTTAATGCTGGCTAAACCTTAAGAGATTCATCGAAACAATGTTCTAGAACATTGTAGGTCTTAAAAAGGCCTACAGAAAAGACCGCAATAGCATATGTCTATTTCTTAAGGTACGAAGTACGAACGAAGAGAGGGTAAATTGGTAGTTGTAAATAAGTATAAGACTTATAATCTTTATTTTTTACTTGTGAGTCTAAACATAACTTTATAAAATATAAATACAATAAGTATATAGAAATCTGAATTTGAAAAACACTTTAAATAACAGCAGTTTACTTTTCATTCGCTCGGGTGCATTCATAAACTGTAGCTTTTGTGTTTCTCCAGTCTATCTGTCTGTATACTAAATTTCATCCAAATCCTTCCTGCCATTTCCCCGTGAAGGAGAAACAAACACATACCAACTTTATAATAGTACTTAGCCTGATATTACTTCATTCTAACTATTACGCCAATAGTTTTATTATGCGACGATAGACACTTTGACGACACGTTTGGCTCAGTTTGTAGTGACCCTACTTGCGGTGCCAGCGGTCGCGGGTTCGAGTTACGATGGGGGCATTCATTTGTGTGATGAGAACGAATGTTTGTACTCTAGTCATGGGTGTTTAATTGTTTATATTTTTAATGTGTATGTATGTATTTAAAGTTATATACATGTAGTGTATCAACTATCTGATATCCATAACACAGGCCTCGTAGCTTACCATGGAACTAGATGGCACTGTGTGTTAATGTAACAGCATATTTATTTATTTACACTTATTAAATTTCAAGCGATAATATACAATGTTTGAAACAATGAACTGACATTTATAAGCTTTATATCAAAAGCGGAACATTTCGTAATTTCATATTATATCGAAATTACCTACATACATGGTAGCTTGTAAAAGAGCAGAAGTTGACATATTTTGACCTATGCTATTAAAACCCATACTTATTATATGATGGGTCTGGGCAGTATGTTCCCTAAGGGTGAATTTTCTTGGGAATGCGTTCATTTAAGAAAGCGTGAGACTGAAGAGTTCTTACGTCCTATCTCTACCTTGCCAGGGAAAGTCCGTCAAGGGACCTACCCCATCCCCATTAAGAAAAAACATTAATAACCTAGGTTAAATATTCAAAGCCATTTTGTGCGACATAAACAGTAAATTATAATACAGGAATGTGGCGTATGACTGGTAAACATACTAACATAGTGTGAATATTTATGTAGCCACACGTGTAACAGCCCAGTCCAGATATTTTGACGTTAATGGGAGAATAAAATGACTGTTCATAGTTGTTCTTTTCTATCTAATTCTAGTTCTTTTCTCATAGTTGTTCTTTTCTATCTAATTCTATATTTAATTAAACATAATGATTTTCCTTGGAAGACTCAGACATACACAGTAGATAATGCTGAGATAACAAGCAGTAAGATACACAATCTCCCGACAGTTTCGTTAGAGATCTTTGTAGGCTTATTAAATCTTATCTTTTAACTGAGTGGCAATCTTATGTTTAAATGTAAAATGCCAACTTATAATTAAACTAGCGACTCACCCTCGCTTCGCTCGGCTTCGTCCCTGGGTTGATACCCCATACAAACTTTCATCTCCATTTTCACCCCCTTAAGGGATGATTTCCGGAATACAAAACATTCTATGTCTTTCCGAGGGTCTCAAACTATATTCTTACCAAATTTCATCCACATCAATCCAGTATTTTTTGAGTTTATTCGCTACGAACATACAAAAATACAAATCTTTCCTCTTTATAATAGTAGTGTAGATGTTATCAAACACTGCCAGGAACAGACCGTGAGTTTGGGTGTCTAACACTTCGTGGGGGTCTAAATATGACAATTTAATTAAGCTATAATTAAAATTAAACTAATTGTCATTTTGTTACTGTCTTTAAAATATCTACGAGTATAATGATAGATATTAAATGAAATTAAGACAACGCTATTGTTTAGTTCTGGTTAATGGATCTTAGGGTTAATAGGCCAACCTTTTATGGCCTTAATTTTTTAATCTTAGATACTAATATTATAAAGAGGTAAAGTTTGTGAATTGTAAGTTTGTGACGTTGTAAGGGGTAAGCTCTGGATCTACTGAACCGATTTAGATGAAATTTGGTAAGAAGAAGTTTGAGACCCTGGGAAGGACATAGGATACTTTTTATCCCGGAAATCGTCCATAAAGAGGTGAAAATAGGGATGAAAGTTTGTATGGGTAATCAACCTAGGGACGAACCCGAACGAAATTTTTATTTCATAAATTCACAATCTTATCCATTGCTTTCAACTTCCCGTTGAATTTTAGTCCGAAGTCCTTTATATTTTACTAGCAGTAGGCTGCAGCCTAAAAATTATATACACGTGTAAACCCGTCCCTGATTACACTTCATTTTAAATTTCTCTACATATATGAAAGTCAGTTAAATAAGGTAAAGTAAATAGGGTAAAGTGGGAAATGATATAAAAAATACATAAGAAACTTGTAATTTAATATATATTGTGTTTGCCTGTTTTTCCATTTAACTTCCTTATTGTAGAAACCGCAAAAGTAATTTTTAGTGCACGAGTTTTATGCTCTTGTAAAATATTAACTTTATAATGGCAAATTACATTGAATTTAGGGCTATTCAAAAATAATTTCCCATAAAAACTGGTTTAATTATAAGGCATCATTAAGACCCGTTACTTTCCGTTGATCTTGAAATGAGGCAAGAAGGCTTATCTCGTAGCAAGATGTGGTAAAGTTAATAAGTACTTTAAAAAAATGTCTAATTAAAGTAAATATTTAGAAAATTAGATAATTAGGTTACGTATTAGGCCACCGCGAACGAGACTATGGTCAATGCGACCAAATATTTATATAATAGTTGTGGTCGCGGAATGGTCGTCTAGGGAATCTTTAGAATTTTTTGGCGGTTGCTCGCAATTTTTGTTATTTTGACGAGCCTATATACGAGTACATACGTCGCATGGGATATTAATATTATAATAGTATCTCATAATATTTTTAACTATTTATATAGAAGTTTGTATGAATGTACATATAATTTTTATGTTTTAAATAGCTATTTAACTGTTAATCACTACATATTATTAAAAAAAGTCCTCCGCCGTGTCTGTCTGTCTGTGCGCGATAAACTCAAAAACTACTGCACAGATTTTCATGCAGTTTTCCCGGACCGTTTTTACGGAGAGGAAACGTGGACACTCACCGTAGGGCTGTTCCACAAATTCAAGGTCGCTCAGCGAGCAATGGAACGCGCGATGCTTGGAAACTTCTCTGGCAGACAGAATTCGAAATGAAGTCATTCGCCAGAGAACTAAAGTAACCGACATCTCGCGCAGAATAAGCTCGCTGAAGTGGAAGTGGGCCGGTCATGTCTCCAGACGTACCGATGACCGATGGAGCCGAAACGTGCTAGAGTGGAGACCGCGTTTAGGCTATCGTAGTGTAGGACGCCCTGCGGCACGATGGACAGATGACCTAAGAAAGGTGGCTGGCAGTGGATGGATGCGGGCTGCCCAGGACCGGCATGGTTGGCGTTCATTGGGGGAGGCCTTCGTTCAGCAGTGGACAGCGATAGGCTGATTGATTGAATTGATTTTAAATAAGTTAGAGAGAGGCTAATAAATAAGCATTTCATGCAAATTATTTTACTCTTTAACACCATATAATTTAAATGAATATCTTTGGAGAAATCGCAAGATAAAGCAAATTATTTTCCAATACTAGGTATTTCCAATACTAACTTAGCTTAACAACTTGCTTATTTGTTTCAAGTGAACTGTCAAAAATCAATACCTATATTTCACAGTTAGATATATAGAATTAATTCGACCTTTCACCGAGGCCGTAATTGTTAACGTGCTTGGAATGTCACGGTTGTCATATATAATACTAACGTTGTTCGAGCATGTAAAAGTTGCACCAGTACATAGACAGGCTCCGCGACATTAGGTTTTAAATCTTTCATATTTATTTTTCATAAGCTTTTTTTAAATCTGACAACTTTATCAGTATATTCTATACATACTTCAAGAGCTATATAGGGTATAAGATACTAAATAACTTCGAAAGCATTGGAAGTATTAAGATTTAAGACATACTAGTAACAAAATCATCCATTTACCTATGTACGTACCTAAATAAAAATGTAAATGAGCTTCTGAACTAAAAATAAAATTTCTAGGAGATTTTCATTGATTGCATTAAAAAAAATGACTCATACAAGGGAAAAGGTTCTTATGCATTCATATCCATTTTGATATAATTCGTTAGACGGTGGTGCTATAGCACATAAACTTCTTCATCGCTCAACCAATCGCCATGAAAAACACATTGAGAATATGTCGAGTCAATCAGAGGGCATATATTAGTATAAATTATATACATACTACTAGTAGAGCCCGGGGCTTCGCTCGCGCTAAGACTACACAAAAAAACTCCAAAAAGGTAGGTTTCTTACAAACTTTTATCGCCTATTTTACCCCCTTATGGAACGAATTTCGAAAAATGTTAAAATATGTATTTATTTAATTGAAGAGCATTAATACCAAATTTCTAGTAATTCTGATCATAAATATTTTTTTGGTTTATGTTATAAAGTTTCCCGTAGGAATGAGATAATCTTCCGCAGCAAAAAGTAGCCTATGCCACTCTCCAGCCCAACCATCTCCACATAAAAAATCAGGCCAATCCGTAACTCTGTTTCGACGTGATAGAAGGACAAACAAAATACATACAAACACATTTTCACATTTATAATATTAGTATGGATATATTAGACACATACTATATAATCTAATAGATATAAGATAGATTTTTCTATAATTACTAATTCGCCCCAATGGCTAATCTTTCTGTAACAAATTGCAATAATCCCAGGGCCGTACGGTGATTAGACCTATGCAGAAATAACTCACGGACTTAAGCGTTAAATGTAGTGCTAGTAACACTGTCAATATGTTTTGCATTTTTTTTCATTTGTCTATAATAAACTACAAAACTAATCTATACATATAATAAAATTGTAACTAAGCTGAATCTGTACATTAAATATTTTTTGGAAAATCTTATTGAAATAGACATTTTTATCGATACAGAGGCCGAATCTATAGTTTTAGAATTTTTGTCTGTCTGTCTTTCTGTCTGTTACCGCATCACAGAAAAACTACTGGAGGGATTTTGATGAAATTTAGTATGGTGATAGCTGGTTATCCGGGTCAACATATAGGATACTATTTACCACAGGAAAATAACTCATTTGTTGGTCACTGAACGCGGGAGGAGCCGCGGGCAATGCTAGTTTAGTATAAATTATATTTTATCGTAACCATAAATTGGATATGCATTTCAAATGTACATAACGTTTATAATATTATATGTAAAACGTACATTAAAACTGGACACTTTATGTGGCTAATTAACATTATAATACAGTTATTATAGTGCGTTGACCATTTAAAGATGGTGTTATGATACTATTTATTTGAGAAAGGTTAAATGAGAGCAAATATTTTGTGAATGGCTCCCTGAATTAAGCCTCACTTGAATAGTAATTAATCACCTAGATTCTTTCATACTAATGTACTTGGATTCAGCCCTTTTTAACGTCCCATTGCTGGGCACGGGTCTCCCTTCAATACGAGGGGGATCAGGCCATAGTCCACCACGCTGGCCGAGTGCGTGTTGGCGGACTTCACATGTCTTTCGGTTCTCTCAGACATGCCAGTTTCCTCACGATGTTTTCCTTCACCGTAAGGCAAGAGGTAATCATGTTAGAAATGATTCGCACAGAAAATATCAGAGATGCGAGACCCGGGATTTGAACCCGCTTCACTCGGTTTCCCAAGCGAGCGTGTTACCACTGGTCTACCACTGTCTATATATACTAAGCTTAGGTGATAATACTAAAGTACTAAGCTTAGGTAGTTTTACTATATTTTTATAGACACACCTGCTTTTATCTTGTTACCACGTGAATAAATTAAATAATGTACTTCAAGGGGAAGGAGATGTTCATTTTATGACAATATAAAATTATAAGTATTCCTTATCGAAATGGTTTGCCCGTCCGTCTATCTATTCTATTTTTAACCGATTTCCAAATAGGAGTAGGTTCTCAATTAGTCGGAATATTTTTTTATGTATGTTCACCGATTACTCGAAGATGCCTGAACCGAATTAATTTTTTTTTTGTTTCAAAGTGCAAAGCAAATGTAAGTTACTTCGATAGGTAAAATACATCACAAATTGATGTATAATATTTTAACTATAATTACATAATACAACAAAACATATTCGATTAAACAATTTATTTAAAAAAAAATATTTATTGTTGATTTGTTAAAAAACTGCTCGACCGATTTCGATAAAATTTATATGGGACCACCTGAGAAGTATATACCCTTTGAAAGAAAAAAAAAACCAAATCGGTTAAGGCGTCTTCGAGTAATCGGTGAACATACATAAAAAAAATAAAAAAAAGATTCCGTCGAATTGAGAACCTCCTCGTTTTTGGAAGTCGGATAAAAAATACTAATGAGAACATTACTAACAATTTAAGATAAATTCTTCTTCTAATGTAAATTTTTTGCTTACAACGCTTAATTTAAACTTGTTTATATTGCACTGTTATGTGTATTATTTAACTGTTTATACACATACACTTTGGGAGTTAATTTCTTAAATAAGCACCATCTACCACTGCTTCCGGTTTAGAAAACCTCACTTTCTTATATATGTATAATAATTTATGATATTTATTATACAAGTAGGTATTACCTATTCATAATACTAGCAAGTAGCCGGTGCTGCCATAGGGATTAATGGTTTAGGAACACCAAAGTTTTATCAAATCGGATAAATGGTTTAGGATTGCATAGAGGAAAAACATACAGTTAAACATTCAATATTATATATCGAAACTAGATAGACTAATACTTTACTTACGCCTATACACCGATTTTGACCTGGAGTAACACATAAGACACTTAGGGAGGGAAGTTTCTGCGTAAAGTATGTACCAAGCACATGCACGCACGCACGCATGCACACATACACGAACCTTCGCATTTGTTCAGTAATCCGATACGACATGGTTAGTTAGGTAAGTCTTCAAGTCTTAGTTAAGTCATATCTCTATAACCTATGTCTTTCCCGAAAGAAGTTTAAATTTATAATACAATATTCTGTGTGAATCCAAGTTTTTGGATAACAATGAAAATAATGGAGAGAAATAATATTTGGTAACAAAAATTATCACACTATCACTTTGTAAGTACGAAAGTTTGTAAGGGTCAACCGAATTTTATCGATTAAAAGTCGCAATGGAGATAGCTTATCCACCATTAACACATAGGCGAGTTTTTATCGACACACCAAAATCAAGTACCTAGAAGATAAGAAGTTAAGTTTTTCAAATACCATTAAATAAATTTGCAAGTTAGGTACTCTTCAGTTAACTTCGATATATATATATATAATTGGCAATTTTATAGCATTATAAGTAAAAAACTCTTCACAACAAGATCTTTTTAATACCAATTTTCGCAGAATAATAAGCTTTACATCAACAAAAACTAAATTAGAACGTATAATGTTCCAACTTCCAATATTCACAAAATTGCTTTGTGAAATGATAATGACCTTCATTACAGAAACCGTGATGAACGTCATGTTTTTGTTTTAATAATTTTAAATATGATTAAAAAAAAAATTTAAAAAATAATTTAACGTGATAATTGACGAATAAAAAATTTATGCGTAAATGAGTGTAAATGCGTAGGTAGAGTCGTTCTAGTGGCATACGAACACATATTTAATCATTTATGTAGACAGTACTTTATGTAGACACAATTAAAAAAATCGGATAAACCTGTTTTTTTTTAAATAAACAGGGATATGTGAATATTATCAAATAGTTTTACCATAATACTTTCTTAGATTTACGCGAATATTTGACATTTTAAATAAAACTATCTTTTCGGATTATTTCGCGGATTTATTTTGATTTTTGGTTCCCGACGTTTCGAATGCTTTACAGCAATCATGGTCACGGGAGAGACTCCCGTGACCATGATTGCTGCTTCAAAATAAATCCGCGAAATAATCCGAAAAGATAGTTTTATTTAAATTAGTTTCACCATCTTTTATTTTTACTATAAATTTTCACATATGAAATTCTATTTCATTCATGAAAACTGTCATTAGTATAATGGAAACGTACTCTCGACGAACGCCCCGATGAGATTATAATCACACTTTAATTGGCAGATATTGTAAAGTTTCTGATGTGGTAGATACATACTTATGACCAAATTGCAACTCATTTCTTATACTTTTTGCCGCACAAATATCCCATGTGATGAAACGTTAATGCATAAACTTTTTATTGATTCATTTATAAAAAAAAAATCTGTAACTAATGAAGAAGCATGTAAATATGTCATATCTTACAGTTTGCAATATTGGAATGCACTTGATAGATTATTATTAATTTTACAGTATATTTTTTATATAATAATCTTTTTATAATTTTACTATACTTATAAATAGTTTTTTTTATTGGCAACATTTTATTTGAAATCTTTAAAAAGTTTATGATTTGACATAACGGCTCGATACGATGTTATAAATACCCTGTGTTCGTTAGCGAATCACTTTTTATTTGGCGAGCAGCTGATCAGGACAAAGATAAGTAGCTTTGATAATTGTTTAAAGGATAAGGTTTCTATTTATAGTATTTTTGCTGATATATTTTCTTTGGTTATTCTAAGCTATTTTGTGATATTTTGTAATGATAATAACTACAATAATATAAAATAATTGTTACAGTTTCCTTTGTCTTATTTACCTACCTCCATGTATATAAAAATGATAATTATAATTGTTTCCTCTTAATATTAATGTAATATCGGGTAGTTGGAAGCTTTTGTTAACTCTATATTTTTAAAGAATCTATTACACTCGATATTTCAAAAACGCATCACTTTTTATTTGACTAAAATGAAAATGACATTTCTAGGTGTTCAGACTTCTGAGTAATGTTGAATATTTGATCTGTCGACTTATATATATATATATATATATATATATATATATATATATATATATATATATATATATATATATATATATATATTGTATATATGAGTGTGTTATGTTTGTTAAATGTAAATAAATTATAAAAAAAAACAAGGAAGATCGACATCAATGATATAATTTTATGTCATACAAATCGCCATGTGCAGCGTTTGAGGACTGCACAGATGTTCGGCCGGCAATAAATTAATGGCAAATTGAGCAAAAAGTATTAAATTGCGCTTATTTCTGTCTGTTAAAATTTCCTTTCACCCACCCACTCCAACACGTAAAAGGGTAAAATCAACTATAGTGCAATCAAGGACATTTTACAAGTTGCTTGATGGACCTAGGTATATTATAGTTTTCGCCTTTCCATAACTTAAACTTTAAAATATAGAATTAAACTAACATACTAATCTTCACAGCTATACAATGACAACATTAATTATTTGTAACGTAATATTTATAATACTTTCTTAGATTTACGAGAATATTTGACATTTTAAATAAAACTATCTTTTCGGATTTTGTCGCGGATTTATTTGGATTTTTGTTTCCCGACGTTTCGAATGCTTTAAAGCATTCATGGTCACGGGAGAGACTGAGGTTATACATGTCTCGAAGGTATGTAACACCTCAGTCTCTCCCGTGACCATGAATGCTGTAAAGCATTCGAAACGTCGAGAAACAAAAATCCAAATGAATCCGCGACAAAATCCGAAAAGATAGTTTTATTTAAAATGTAATATTATAACATTGATAAATATACTTATCCAAATAAACATTTTATCGAACCTTTTCATAAAATAACATTAAAAGTGTAAATCAGCTTAATATTTATTTCATTGCCATATAACACCAAATAAATTACAAGCAAAATATTAAGGTTACAAAAGCAGTACGTGTCCGTACAATCATTCAACGACATCTCGTTCCGTAACTAGATGGTCGTAAAATGTGCGAGGTCAA
Organism: Brenthis hecate; assembly: GCA_951806755.1. NCBI lineage: Eukaryota > Metazoa > Arthropoda > Insecta > Lepidoptera > Nymphalidae > Brenthis > Brenthis hecate. The sequence continues at coordinate 3,381,078 of OX638264.1, forward strand.
TCCGTGCCAGAGAGAACATAATTCACCATCGCGGGATGCGATCTAAGTCGGACACTTGATGTTCAAATGATTATTGCTTGCTGTCGGTATAACGAAGACAGAAAGGGTGTTACAGGCTCACTGATTTATATGGCTTTAAACCTGGTCCTTTATGTCCTTACGGAACAAGCTTCGATTTATGTTTTGCAGCCCTAATTTTAAATGTTGCTTTACTGTAATTTCAATGTCCATACAAAATAACATAAATTTATTTATACACTACATTCATACACTAGGTACGTTTTAAATAGATATAAATAGTTATTAGCCAGCGGCGTTAGCCATATTTTTTTTTTTTTTTAAATAAAACTATCTTTTCGGATTATTTTGCGGATTTATTTTGATTTTTGGTTTCCGACGTTTCGAATGCTTTACAGCATCCATGGTCACGGGAGAGACTGAGGTGTTACATGTCTTTAAGGTATAGTTGTTACAGACAGCCTACCCACAATTAACAAAAAAAATTTTTTTTATTATTTTTCATTTTTTCTCTTTATTAAAACTTTCCGTGGACCTTAAGGAACATACGCAAAAAGATTTAACCGAATTGTTCCAGCCATTCTTGAGTTAGGCGCTTACCAACATTCATTTTAATTTATTCTCGTATTTAGATATAGATATAAGTACATTAAAACTCCACTCAAGTATGACGAATTACATCTCTTCATTCCTATTCGTTGTAATTTTTTTATATCATTAAATATTTTTTAATTAATTAAACAATTAAGTAAAGCAAACGATACCTAATAACGAACAACTAATATAATTCATCGGTAACTGCGAAAATTTTTAATCTCTTTTAAATAAAAAATCTAAATCATTCTTTGCCGCGTAAAACTTTTTGTTTTACAAGATAAGCTAAAAGAAAAATCGCTTCAGCGAAAATTTTATATTTTCTCCTTTATACTATACTAGCATTGCCCGCGGCTCCGCCCGCGTTCAGATAACCAAAAACCAAATTCTTAGGTTTTACATATTAGTAAACCTACTCTTACACATACCAATTTCATTTGAATGTGTATACATATATACTATCATTTCGGTTTTATTCTAACCAGTTTTTGTATTTTTTCTCAGAAATGAGATATTTTCCCGCAATAAAAAGTTTCCTATATGTTGACCCGGATAACCAGCTATGGCCATACCAAATTTCATCAAAATCCCTCCAAGGATTTTTCTGTGATGCGGTAACAGATAGACAAAAATTCTAAAAATTGTAGATTCGGCCTCTGTATCGATAATAATGTATATTTCAATAAGATTTAAAAAAAATATATTTAATGTACAGATTCGACTTAGTTACAATTTTATTATATGTATACATGTAAATAGACCTACAGTAAAGTAAATAAAAAAAACGAGTGACTAAAAAAACACATAATTAAACTAACAAGTCAGGTTTACAAGTGTCTATTTTCAACTTCGTTATATTTTTACTCGTTGCCTTACGTCGATAAATAAAAGTCTGTTAAAGGGCTCCGCTAACTCCATCCTTACTTATTATAATAGCATAAACAAGAAAGTACACATGTTTGTTAGTTTGACGTAATGTTTTGCATAGATATTGTTCAGTGGCATAGACTTTAACGTGACCGTTTATCCCAATGTCCCAATAGCTTTCCAGTTTCCATAACATATTAGCTTTCTTAGATTTACGCGAATATTTGACATTTTAAATAAAACTATCTTTTCGGATTTTGTCGCGGATTTATTTGCATTTTTGTTTCCCGACGTTTCGAATGCTTTACAGCATTCATGGTCTCGGGAGAGACTGAGGTGTTACATGTCTCGAAGGTATAGTTGTTACAGACAGCCTACCCACATTTAAAATATAGATTACTAATTAATAATTTAAAATTGTAATAATTATAATAATAACAGCAAAATTAAATAAATAATGATCCATATTCAATTGTAAAATTAATTAAAATTATAAAAATGTTTAAAGTTAAAAAATATTGTAAGGTAATTAGTGAAATTTTCATTTTGTTAAATGTGGGTAGGCTGTCTGTAACAACTATACATTCGAGACATGTAACACTCAGTCTCTCCCGTGACCATGAATGCTGTAAAGCATTCGAAACGTCGGGAAACAAAAATGCAAATAAATTCGCGGCAAAATCCGAAAAGATAGTTTTATTTAAGATATTAGCTGTTATACCTACCTAAAACCTTATGGGAAGTTATTTAAAAATCTAAAAGACGCGTTACGCGCCAGAGCCCGATTAAAGATGGCAACTGCAACCCACAATAGTAATATACGTACCTAATTGTTTTTATGTGAAAATAATGAACGCATTTCTGTTTTTGTAAAAAAACAGTGGTAACATAAACAATTTCTTTAATTTTAAATTCAGACCTCCTTAGCACTTTGCGAAGAAGGGCACCTAATCTATACTAATACTAATAATATTATAAAGAGGTAAATAAAGTTTGTGAGATTGTGAGTTTGTGTCGTTCTAGGGGGTAATCTCTGGATCTACTGAACCGATTTAGATGAAATTTGGTAAGAAGATAGTTTGAGACCCTGGGAAGGACATAACTTACATTTTATTCCGGAAATCATCCCCTAAGGGGGTGAAAATGGGGATGAAAGTTTGTATGGGGAAGCAAGCTAGCTAGTATACAATATGTATATGTGCACCTATACGGTATTCAAACCGGCAATGTGTTTACAATTTAAGTGAGATGTTTCAACACGTGAGGCAATTTGTACTAAGGATAACAAAGCGATATGCCACTTAAAGTCAATAATCGTAATAAAAAAATCTTAAAAATAATTATTTTACAATCCAGAATATCCTGAGGTTTATTAGATAACAAGGTTCCTTTAATAATTAAAATAATAAACGAGAATTTATTCTATCGTATAGGGCTATATATAGTATGGTAATCTAATGAAGAATTATATCTGCAAATTAAAATATATAAAGGCATTACAGCAGCTTCGTAATCATTCAAAGTAGTTTATTTTAATTGGCGTATAAAACGGCTACATCATATCTATAAAAGCTTCGTCTCGATCGAATGGGTTTGAACTTGCAAAATAATAGTTTTTTTATGGTACTATATTTGTATATAGGTATATTTAATGTGTATAGGTATATAGTTTTAGTACTTCATGTACATTCTTGTTTTATTATTAACATACGCAATACGTTGCAATCATTATGCAGTGCAGTTAGTCTCAAGTTACGTGTTACGCAGCGTTTATGCTACACTGGTTACTTATCTATCAATAAATCTACAGTGAGATTATAAATATAAAAAAATCTATTTTAATGTATATTACAGATATTTTAAACTGCCTTGGTGATATAATGGCTAGCATGCATGGCTGCAGATCCGGAGGTTCTGGGTTCAAATCCAGGGTCAGGCCGAGTTTAGTTATTGAGTAATAGCGAATTACTCTCGCTTCTCTCAGGATCGTCCCTAGTGAAAAACAAAAACACGGGAACCGTACATTTTCCAGGATAAAAGGTAACCTATGTTCTATTCCAGACTATAATCTATCTCTCTGCCAATCCATATCCGTTCAGCACTTCTGACGTGATTGAGTAACATCCATCCAAACTTTCGCATTTATAATATTAATAGGATTTCTGTCAAGAATTCCAACAACAGCTCGGAGTTGGGAAGTTGGCGATGTTTCACCCGCGTGCATCGGAGAGCATGTATAACCGTCGGTTCTACGCCTTAAGGGCCGCTCCACACTATGCCGTGTATGGTATATATATACGTGCCGATCACAGTCTGTTCTTGGTCTGATATCGGTTTGGTAAAATAGCGTTCAAACCATCAATAAGACTCACGTTTCCGTCGAATCACGCTCCAGCTACGTTCCTTGTATAGAAATACTTTATCAGACCGATATCGGACCGAGAACGGACTGTGATCGGCACTATAGTATGGAGTGGCCCTAACTTTCACCGGTCGTGTCGAAGTATCGTCCCATCGGACGTTGAGAGTAAGAGGAATAGGTAGAGAGTGCACTTGTGTCTGCGTACACATTTGTGCATTATAACATCTGCGCATCTGGCTAGTCTCAGTGAGATTGGCCGCCGTGGCCGGAATCGGTCAGGAGGACATTAATATCATATATAAAATATTGAAAAATTGAATTTTGTATGTAATCCTAATAGAGCGGCGTCATCATTTTAACGAGAAATTTCTTCAAAAGGATAAAAAAATTGAATTTCGAGATATAGGTATATAATTTATAGGTACTCGTAGATATTTGGAAATTCAAGTTTTAAAAGGCGAGTATTAATTTTATGTCACACAATACGATACGAGATCATATTATAGAGCGTTAATACGCATTCAAGTGGAGTTGTGTTGGAGCTACATATGCCATGTATAGAAGTGAAAACGTCAATCGACCTTAATGAATTTAGGAGTGGCTTAGAATGGTGGCTAAAGAAAGTTGTGTAATTATGCAATTTATCATTTTCATTTATTTAGTAAAAATCAAAATCTTTAAACCTGTTATTATAATTAAGTAATGTCATGATTGGATTATATGAAATTTTCTGTCTATAATAATGCTTTATGCAAGTTGAATCTTTACATATTTATAAACATTTGAAGTGAGTCGACGAGCATTATGATGATTAATATGATAAAACCCAAATCAGAGATGCCGACAGGAAACAAACTGAGAAGGTAATGATGTACTTCTCGCAAGGATACAGGAAACCAGTAAATGTGTCGTCAGAGGAGGGAACGTATAAAGTATTTACTTCGAAGGTAAACAAGTTTCTAGAGAAATGGCAAAGTCGTTACGGTACTATATTTCTCGTTAAGGATAAAACGAACTTTATCATAACTTCAACCAATGCTAGAAAAAAAAAATAGCAGAAAGAACTAATAATGGCTTACCTTTCTACAAGAGGCTGAACGTTGTCAAGAAACTCGAAGCCGGCATGTGTTGTATACGTTACAGATTCATGACACTGTATAATTCCATGATCAGCACGAACAAAATTCTTTAGAACCCAAAAATCACCACGCTGTACAGTTTGAGACAGCATGTCCTTATCATTGCAGTCCAATAATGTACGAAGATAGTTAAGCGTCATTGGATGTAACGCATCCTCATCATCGATTTCTAGCACTGTTCCATTTGATGTTTCAGGCTCTGGCAAAGCACTGTTTAACTTCTTATCAGTTTCGGGTATAGAAGCTGTACTCGAGGCTGTTTTGTTAGTGGTCGGCATTGTAGACGGTGTCTTTTGGGAGGTAGACTCTTCGAGGTTTCGAACACTTGATTCTGGTGGCCTCGTATCTGTATAATTTCGCATTTCTTCTCTATTAATATACCTGAATTCTGCACTCCTTTCTGATCCATCAACAGTTATCGGTACCCATTCCACACCTGGTGAAGTGTTACTGGATAAGTGCATCGCCGCGTATAACAGCACGGCGATATTTATCACTATACTCACTCTAAAGACAAAGTTGCGACGGTTATTCAACATTATTAACAGTTAATTAGGCACTTGCTTTTAGAAAAATAATTCGTTTACTAAAACGTCCTTCGTCGTCCTCTAGGACGCAGTTTTCTGTAGGGACCTGTACGTGTCAGCATCACAATTTATTGTGTCATCAGCATGCGTTTGGATGTTGGCGTTAAGCCAGCGCCACGTACTGTTTTCGCTCCTGTAAAAGAAATAAATTTTGTTAATATCTATTTACGAATAATAAAGACATAATAAGGTACTTATAATATACCAAAAGAAAACCACGGACCACCAGAACCACCAGATGAATAACGTAGATATCATACGAAAAATATAACTTGAAAAATTCATATCAACATTCATAAATTAAAACTTATTTGTTGCGTAGCTCGTAGGTACTTTTTCAAACGACTTCAAAAAGGAGGAGGTTCAATAATTTTGTATAATAGGTGTTATTTCGATAAAAACTGCTTGATATTACGCAACTGATTTTATTTAAAAAATTGAATATTAAACTATTGTCGCGAGAGTGTGTATTGGCTGAGTTAAGGCACGGTAATATTTGTAACATTACCGTGGTTGAGGTTCTCTTATCTGATTGTTTGTCTATTATTTGAGAATTTAAAAAACTAGATCACATAATACTTTCTTAGATTTACGCGAATATTTGACATTATAAATAAAACTATATCACACTTAAGTTCAGTGGTCATTAAAATTGGGTTTCGTCTAATTAATTTCATATTGCCTTACATTAGCTTCGTAAAAGTCGACATAAAAAGTAACTTAATGCAAAATACCTATTGTTAAATATAAAATGTTCAAATTAATTTTTTTTATTCTCCCACTAAGTACTAAGAAATTATTACTTTCTACTTTCTAGCGCTCCAAGTACTAATTAGCATTTTATACTGATAACGAGCTAAACATTAATCACGGCTGCCCACGTTAACGATTTGATACGTTTATTTTCCATTTCAATCACTTGATATAAGACTAAAATGACGGACTAAAAGAAAAAAATATAAGTTAATACAATATAAGAAAATCTTAATAATAATAGAGCTAGCGAATATTAAGGAAAATTGCTTAACTTCATTGTTCTGAGTTATTTTAATCACGCTTTAACACCACATGTACAGTCTCTAACGATGATCATTATTAACGCATAATTGCATAAAAGGTTTGCACTTCTTGATATTTAATTAGCAGACCGTGTTCTGATAACCGATAATCAGCGCGGGAACTTGTTTCGCGATGAGTAATCGTCTGGACCACGAGTCTTTAAACTAACCGACTTGCCACATACGAAACAACTTGATATATATCAATTTAAGAGTCTATTAGCGAAAACTTCCCTAAATGTCTGTTTTTGTTATTCGACTAAAAGCTATAAAGCAAACGACTGAAATAAAACTGTGACTAGGTACATCGCGTATCTGTGTGATTGACTTAAAAAAAAAACGTATCGTTTGAACATAGGTGAAAACGGAAAAGCCAAAAGAGCAAGGAGTCACTATGAAATCAACAAACAAATACGGTGAAGTTGTTTGAAACATTCTCACTGTAACGGCTGGGATAAAAAACTACTGTTAAAAAATCCCTGCTAAACACCCCCACATACTTCTTTGCTACTGATATCCAAAGTGATTAACAATATAATTTAAGCAAATGTGGTCTCTGATATCATTTGGTCGCGGTCCGGTACTGCGAGGGGCTCTAAGACGACGATTACTTAACATGTGCCCTTTGTACCGCTTACAATGATAAAACTCACCTTGACATTTCACATGTCGCATAAACTATTTGCCTTTCTTGCCATACGATTATATAATGTTTTGTAATATAATTATTGTAAGGTAGGATAATTAAAGTCTAATGCAGATTGCAATAAAATCCAATTATGTTTCATAGTTATAATATTACTATGCAATTTTTAAATATTAATGTTTATTTCATTTCATTACCGACTATCTCAGAAAAGGGTAATGTTTTAACCGTTTCCCTATCCCATGAGTCATATATGAACATTTCGATTGTTTAACTATTGTGTCTATTTTGCGGACAGTTAATCTGTTAAGAATGCATATATGGATTTTTACATACTTATCTTTCTTTATGGTAGGAAATTATATTTCAGTAATAAGAACACAAGAAGATATAAATTCTCGTAGATGAACATTCTAATAATAAAGTGTATTTAATCATACAAATCTGGTTTACAAGTTGGCATTATTTATCTGCAATCCCCGTACTCCACGCCCTTTACTCGATTTAAATACCTATGATTTAGCCATAAAAGGTATACGCCGGACATTGCGCTTGTTTCTAATATGATTCAAATAAGAAGCAGTCTAATTTATAAAATTTACGCTTCAAATCCATACTTTCATACGTTTCCGATATTTTAATAATAGTTATTCTGTTATTCGTGGCGGAGAAAAATCCAATAAATCAAAAGATTATAAAAAACGCTCCAGCCGTTCTTGAGTTGTAAATAGTGTAACTAACCGGACTTTCTATTATATAATATAGATTATAGACTTGTGTTTAAGAAAATATATTTAGGTTTCATTAAAACAGACGCTATTTAATGAGTCAGATAGATATACTAAGCTTATATCTAGAGCCAATTATCGAGGAACGTATTATTTTCCTAATGGGTTTAAGTACGAAATATAACATTTGATTACTGGTTTTTACGATATAAACAGCTTTATTTCTTACTTATTTGTTCATGTTAAAATTAAATGCTAATTATAGATCTATTTGAGCTGTTTTACTACAGTGTTTTGTTATAGATGACAAACCACAAACAATATAAACGTATTCGCAAAGTAATTCGATATTAACCATTGCTACTATTGAGGACACGGCCTTGACCGGTGTTAATGGCATCGGACCGTAAAGATATCAAGAACAATACGACATCTATTAAATGAGCGCGAACCGCAAAATTTGATAGTTGTCTATATATATATATATATATATATATATATATATATATATATATATATATATATATATATATATATATATATATATATATATATATATATATATATATATATATATATATATATATATATATATATATATATATATATATATATATATATATATATATATATATAATTATGTAAATATTATAGCTTAGGTGCCTGCATGTATTTGTTAGAGTACACCTATTTTATCACTACATAGTACAAAATAAGTCGCTTTCCGCTGTCTGTATGTATGCTTAGATCTTTAAAACTACGCAACGAATTTTGATGCGGTTTTTTTAAAAGATCCAAGAGGAGGAAGGTTTATATCTAAAAAACATGCATATTATAGAACAGAATTTGTATTCCATACTAACCGGCAAAACGTTCCTAGGGACGAACTCGGGCGAAGCGAGGTGAGTCGCTGGTAAAATTAGATTTTAAATTTTTATCTTGTTATTTAACATTTTCTACTTTTTTAAAGATTTTATGATACAAGTGTTTTTTTTTTCTAAAAATATTGTGTATTTCGATTTATTTAGTACTAGCAGAAATAGCAGCTTTGCTCGCGCTAAAAATACAAAAAAACTCGAAAAGGTTTCATAGCAATTTACCCCCTTAAGGGTGAAAAATGCTAAAACATGTAGGTATTTATTTAATTGTATTGAAGAGCACTAATACCAAGTTTCAACCAATTCTGACCATAAATATATTTTTGGGTAGTATTATAATGAGATGATCTCCCGCGGTAAAAAGTAGCCTATGTCTCTGTCTCTCCAGCCCTACAACTCTCCACACAAAAAAACACGTTGATCCGTCATTCTATTTCGACGCGAAAGAAGGACAAACAAACAAACACACTTTCACATTTATAATATTATTATGGATTATAAAATCAAAAACATACTGACTTATTAATCGTATATTATTAAGAAAGAAGTCCCGTTTAGCGATTGCGAGCTAAATGAATTAATTGGCAGACTTAGCTAACAAATAATTACGTCACTAGAAGATGACAAGCGGTAGAATCCCAGTCTAACAGTGCTGATAGTAAAATCGATATTAATTGAAATACTCGTATGAAGCAAAACCTAACGGAATGCTGTTAGAATCTGTCTACTTTGAACAGCGGCGAATTTATTTAAGCGTAAAATATTAGTGTGTGAATAAATCACATTTCCAAAATGACCACAAATCTCAAGCCTTATGGCAATAAAGTAGTCTGTTTGTGTATGGTTCCGGTTTCTATCATAATATGATGCGCGAGCGAGCGAGAACATTCTCGCTAAGTGTGCTAAACAATCTGAACTCATTCAACTCTATTTAGTATTTTACCATAATATAACGTATTTAGTGATAAGTTACGCGTGTCATTTTGATTTAATATGTGAAGATTTGAAAGAAGAGATACATAATTTTTAAAATTTTATTAAATGTAATATTATATTTTAACTTATTTACTGACCTGCTTCGCTCGGGTTCGTCCCTAGGTGATTCTTTAAATTGACATAACATTATTCATGAACCGATTGAAATAAAACGAATACTAATATTAAGTGAAGCTTACCACAATACATTAATGAAAACTGCATCGAAATCGGTTAAGCTCTTTCTGAGATTAGCGCGCACAAACACACAGACAAACAGACAGAAATTCTAAAAATAATTGTTTTGGGTTCTATTGTGTTTATAAAGATCTCCAATAATAGTTTTTCTCTAATGTCTTCCATGTACCGACAGCGATCAGTTAAAATTTTATTATATAGATTTTTTTGAAAAGTAGCTAGTTGTAAAGGCTAATTTTTAAAATAAATTAAATGAATATACAAACAGGATCCATTAATAATGTTCTTTCTTACACACCAAGAAAAGTTTGAGACCAGAAAATATGTTTTGTTGGAAGCCACATTTTCCATTACAATTGGTAGTTTACTAGCTATCAAATCGAACGAAGAGGTCTTACATTACTTTGTGTCGTACAATGGATCGTAAGCTGCAACACGACAACCAGGAATTCGCTTACAGTGAATTTAACTATTCAGTTTGCTTCCAAACCAAGTGTATTATTTGTGGTTTGACGGTTCAACAGTTTGTGATGTTTACCATATTCAAAGTTAGGGCAATAATACAATAAAAATGCTAAATGTATGTTTTTACATTAATTTGGGACTTAAATATTATATATTAAATATATTATAATATATATTATACTATATATTATAATATATATCTTCTTGTAAATACAATGGCTAATCAAATATATGATAGTCATAACAATCATAAAATTATTCGTATCTAGCTAGATTCAAAATATGAATTCTGTGGGAATTACTACTCATTTTAATTCTGACATGTGTCACAAAATTTTGTCAAGGCTTTGTGGGAAGCAGCTACTCGTTACGTATGTGTGCTCATCTCATTATGACAAAATAGCTACGCATTCACTACTACTTAACAGTTACTGCGCGCGCGCAGACAATATTCAAGGCACAGTGGCGACCTTCAGGAGGGAAAGTGTTTCACTTTAATCACATTACGGTCATTATGCCACTGTTACACTATTCTCAAGATGCATTTAAAGCAATTTTACTCTTAGCAAATCTATTGTCCATTGTGTTTTGCTTTCTTAAGATGCCTTGTTATTACAAATTAAATAAAGTAAAACATTATCAAATAAACTGTAATCATAAAACTTTATTATATAATTTTGTAGTAATCTGATCGATTGCTTCATTTTTTCGCCATCTTTTAGCAGATATGTATGACATGCATAATATTGTTTCATAGATAATTAGCCCATATGTCAAGGTTTTTAATTAAAATTGATGGTCTAATAAAATTTTGTGATCTCCGAATTAAAAGAAGATGACCTGGACTTAATGCTAATGATATTTAATGCCTCTATTTCATATTTTGTATATCGTTCCGTATGAATAAACATTACATTATAATTTATAATTTCGATGCTATTATAAGATGAAAAAACATTTTTCTGGGTCAAGTGGTGTCGCGAATACCGTAGGGTAATCGCGAAATAAATGTTTAATCATTCAAATTATTATTTGTCATTAACGTGACGGTAGTACGAAAAGAGTTCGATAGGATAGATTGAGATTTGACACAGACGCGGTCGAGACGCGAGCGAGGCAGATCAGGCGTAACACCGTGTGTTCTCAAGTAAGTGGATTTATTTTACCAGTTTGTGAATATTCAATGTTATTGCGTGTGAGCAGATTGCTTGATCAGAAATCAGATTCAGAGTATTCGATTCAGTATAGACATGTGTTAACATGTTATCAGATAAATCAGACCAGTGATGTGAGATCAGTTAAATCAGTTTATTAAATCAGAACAGTTATCAGTTTAGCGAGGCTCGGGGTGGCTATAGGGGAGGTTGGAGGCCACTAGCGAGGGACCAGACCCTCGTACATTAAATCAGTATATGTTCAATACCAGCAATCAGTAAATCATATGTTTAACAGTTACATACATATAATTATTATGATATGTGTTGTATCTACGTATCATGTTATATTCGTCTAATACCAATGAACAGGGTATTTGGCGACATGGTGGAGGTGCTGGGATCTGACATTTATTATTATTTAAAAATTATATTCTAAAGTGATAATAGTAAATCAATAGTAATATTATATTTTAACTTTTATTCTCTAAAATTCAAATGTCGGTTGATAATTATAAATAGTATCGCGTGATGGTTATAAGTAAAGCAGTTTACCCGCATAATATCGAATGAATATCGTTTTCTAATACCTACATGTTCATAAATTTTTTATATATAATAGTTAATTTAAAATGAAAGAAGAAATTAGAATGAGATATATATATTATGTACCTATATATAAAGCATAATCAATAATTGTTATTTGAACGTTGAAAGTTTTAATTCTAAAGAATTTAAAATGATAAATAGTTAATTTTAAAAGCAGTTATGATTCTACAGAGATTAAATGTTTTAAATTTATATAATCTCGATATTAAAAAAAAAAAAAGTAATTAGTAGGTATATGAAATATTTAGTTAATATGTATTATACTGTTATTTAACAGTACCTAATTTTATTAATGATTTTATTTTATATTGTAATATTCATGCCTTTTTTTGATTACATAAATTAAACAGTACTTGTAGTAAAAAAGTCAGTGTTTCTCAAAGTTTACACTATTGAACAAAAAAAAAAAGTCGAATAAAACTGTAAATAAAATAAAACATGATAAATGAAATATAAAATTATTCATATAATTTAAGTTATAATAAATATGAAAACTGGCTAATATTTAACGACGCTAGGATTTTGTGAGCTATTTATTTAGTATTATTTTGTGTCTTGTTACAGTTTCCAATATAATATGATTATTGATACTGAATTTTAAATACTGTATTCATAATGGAAGAAGTCATCCGAACTCGACTTAGAATTATTCATGAATCTCTTCTTACATATATAGATTCAGCTCAATGTGCGTATACGCGAGTAATGGACAGTGATTTTAATTTAAATGAATTACAGTTAATTGAATCTAAATTAAAGGGAGCAGTTGATAGATTTGTTGTAGAAATTCATAATTATTGTAAATCAGTTAATGAATCCAACTTAGAAGAAATTAGTCAATACACAGCGACACAAATTAAGGCTCAAGATTTGATAGCAGAAATAAATGTTTGTCTAAGCAATAGGTATAGAACAAAAGTACCACAGTCCGATGATAATCAAAATATAGTCAGTAAGTTACCGCGAATGGAACTAGCAAAATTCGATGGTAATGTACTTAAGTGGTATCAATTTTGGGACCAATTTTCATCAAACGTTGATATTAGGAATATAAGTGATGTTGATAAGTTATTATATTTACAATCGGCTCTAGAAGGTGACGCTAAGCAGGCAATTGAAGGATTAGATACAACTAATAAAAATTATCAAATAGCGGTTAAAACATTAAAAGAACGATATGGAAAACCAAGCGTTATTATTGATGCTCATTATGTTGCATTATATAGAATTAAATCAGCAAGTAAAACAGTAAAAGAGTGTAGACAGGTATTAAATGAGATTGAAAGGCATCTAAGGGTTCTTAGCTCTTTGGGCGAAGATGTTAATCATAACCATCTTCGAGTAATGATTATAGAGAAATTTCCAGAAGATCTTATTTATGAGTTACGGTTAAAAATGACTGACGAAAATGAATCTATTGATGTTATAAGAAAGTATTTAGAGTATATAATATCTGCAAGAGAAACGTCCAACAGATTAAAAAGAGAAATAGAAAGTTCATGCATAGAAGGTAGTAACAGTGAAAACAAGCTAAACGCAGAGCAATTTACATTAGGTTCATTACATGTAAGGACTGAAGACAATAGAAGTAATAAAAATCGTTTTATGACTATGAATAGGGAAAGACCTAGGGTAGGACATACATTTAATGATAAATTTAAATTATTCTCACGAAAACGTACCCGTGATCTAGTTAATCAAACCGATGAGCCACCTAAAAAGAAGTTAATGAAAAGATGTGTATTCTGTAAACAAGATCATTTTAATGACGAGTGTACTAATTTTAAAACTGTACAAGATAGAAAATCATATTTAGGCAATCGTTGTTATAATTGCTTTGGTGAAGGACATAAATCTAAGAATTGCTTTTCTAAACGAAAGTGTAGGCATTGTAATAAATTTGGCCTCTATAATCGTGCTTTATGTCCCAATAGATCAGCCCCGCTAATAAAATCATCGCAAACTGATAGTCTGCATATTAGTTCTGCAGTAACCACCACTTTACTTCAGACTTGCCTTGTTAAAGTTAGTGATTTGAGTGACAAGCCTAAAGAGAAAACTTGTAGATTATTACTTGATTCTGGTAGCCAACGTTCATATATAACGTCATCAATTGCAAATTATTTAAACCTGCCCACTATAAAAAATGTAGATTTGTCTATTTTTACATTTGGTACGAAATCTCCACAATATATAAAAAGTCGTGTAGTTAACTTTATGATTAAGACGCGAATCGGTGTAAAGCGATCTATATACGCGAATGTAGTACCTCATATTACTAATTCCGTACAAGCGCCAGTATTTAATAATTCAGCGAAATTATTACAAGACAGTAGATTAAACAAACTCATTTTAGCAGATGATGGTTCTTATGGAGATAAAATAGACATTTTAATGGGTAATGATTATTATCATACATTTATATCGAATGAAAAGTTATGTATATCTGATAATCTTTTCTTAGTAAGTTCAGATTTTGGGTGGGTATGGTCAGGTAGAGTAAACGAAACAAATACGGTAGATCAATTATCAGTTTTAACCTATTTTCAATCAGCAGGAATTTATGATAGTAAACTACATAAACCGGATCTTCCATTAAAGACCGACGATGTTAAAAGGTTATGGGATCTAGAATCGATAGGAATAGTAGATTCTCCAAAATGTTCTCGTGATGAGGAAGCGATTAAAAAATTTAATAAAACTATTCAGTACAAAGGCCATAGATATTACGTTAAATGGCCTTGGGCCGAATATCCTCCTAATTTACCTAATAATTTAGGCTTAGCTTATGGTCGTCTAAGTAATTTATTGAAACGTTTAGATAATTTAACTATAAAGTCATATGATAAAGTCATTCAAGAACAATTACAGAATGGTGTAATAGAGATAGTCAATAACGCTTCCTTTTCACTGAGTCATCCTGTGCACTATCTACCACATCATTGTGTTTTTAATCGAGATAAACCCAATAAGCTTCGTATTGTATATGATGCGTCAGCCAAAACAATAGGAAATCAAAGTTTGAACGAATGCTTATATAAAGGTCCCTTAATGCTAGAAGATCTTACTGCGTTATTAATTAAATTTAGAGAACATGCGATTGGCATTATAGCAGACGTTGAAAAGGCATTTTTACAATTAGGTCTTCAAGAACCAGATAAAGACGTGACGCGCTTTCTTTGGCTGAAAAATATCAATGATCCAGTTAACAAAGAAAATATATTAACTTTAAGATTCTGTCGAGTACCTTTTGGAGTTATATCTAGTCCATTTCTCCTCAATGCTACAATAAAATACCATTTAATGAAATCTAATAACTCAATTTTAAACCAGATAGCTGACGATATTTATGTAGATAATATTATAACTGGTGCTAAAACGGTTTTAGAGGCACAAAACTTGTACAATACGTCCAAATTAGCCTTTAACGATTTGTCTATGAACTTAAGGGAGTGGAATTCAAATTCAAAAGATTTTCTTTCGCGTATACCTGATAAATTTTGTACAGATATTGAGGCAGTTAAAGTTTTAGGTTTAATATGGAATACGAGGGATGATAAATTATTATTGAAATATGATACTAGTCAAACAGATTTAGAATCAGTTTACACAAAACGAAGTATTTTAAAAGTTATTGCTTCGGTTTATGATCCTTGTGGTTATGCTGTTCCAATAGTGCTTCCAGCTAAATTATTTTTCCAGAAGTTATGGAAACAAAAGATTTTATGGGATACTAAGATTAATAGTGATTTACTTAATGAGTGGAAGCAAATAATATCGAAGTTTAGTTATCTTAAAAATATCAGCATTGACAGATATTTCTTAAAAAGTGTAGGTAACACCAGGGCTAGTGAAAAAATGAGACATGAATTACATTGCTTTACTGATGCTTCTACGGAAGCATATGCTGCATGTATATATTTACGTAGTTCTTGGGGTACTAGTAATATTGTCACTTTTATTATTGGCAAGTCTAGATTAGTACCTATTAAGGAGCAAGTTAATTTACAGATTCCAAAACTAGAATTGCTTGGAGCACTTATTGGAAATAGACTATTACAGTACGTAAATAAAAATTTAAGGTTAAGCATTAAGGCGCAGGTTTTGTGGACCGATAGTCAAATAGTTTTAGGTTGGTACCATTCTAGTAAGCTTCTTTTGCCTTTTGTGTCGCGGAGGATTAATGAAATCAAGCAAAATAAAACTTTAATTGTTAGATATATACCTGGTCAATACAATCCAGCAGACATAGGTACGAGATCTGACCGGATAGATCATTATGATAGGTGGCTCAAAGGTCCAGACTTTTTACTAGATAACTCTGAAAATTGGTTTTCTATGCCTACTAATTGTGTATATCAAGTGGAAACGCAAATCTCTTCTGTCGGGGAGGGTCTCTCGAATGAGAATACAAATAATAAAAGCACTTTAGTTGAGAATGGAAGTAATATAAATAATTTAGATATGACAAGTACAACCGAATTAGATAAAGAACCAATTGGCGATAGTGACAGTGAGTTAGAAATGATTTTGAAAGTACAAGCTCAATATTTTCCAGAAGAAATGAAAGGTATTGTATCTAATTTTGCAAGATCACTTGGCCTATATAAAGATGTCAATGGGATATTGAGATGTAAAGGTAGATTTAAACATACTGATTGGACGCATTGTCATAAAGAACCTATATTACTTCCAAAAAATTCAGAATTTACACATAAAATAATAGCTGATTTACACGAGAAAAACTATCATGTTGGAGTGTCTCATACATTGGCTTTACTTAGAAAAAAGTTCTGGGTTCCTCATGGTAGATCAACCGTACAAAAGATTCTTAGAAAATGCCAAAATTGCTTAAAATACGGAGGTGGTCCATTTAAATTACCAGCGATGCCCGATTTGCCATCAGAAAGAGTTAAGTTTAATTTACCTTTTACATTTACGGGAATGGATTACTTTGGGCCGCTTTATGTAATAAATGACAGTAAAGAGAAATGTTGGGTGTGTTTATTTACATGTTTGACGATCAGAGCAATACATATGGAAATTGTTAGAGATTTATCAGCAGAAGAATGTCTATTAGCAATCAGAAGGTTTGTTGCAGTACGAGGTTTACCCAAACTTATTATTTCCGATAACGCCACACAGTTGAAACTTACGGCAGAGGTATTGTCGTCTGATTATTGTATCTTGAATAAGATACGTTGGAAATTTATACCTGAATTAGCTCCGTGGTTTGGTGGCTTTTATGAACGTTTAATAGGCTTAGTAAAGCATTGTCTTAAAAGAACGGTGGACAAACATTCGCTTAACTTTAATCAGTTGTGTACAGTTATAAAAGAAATTGAAGCGATCATTAATACTAGGCCCTTGACACCAGTAGGAGCTGAACTAGAGCATGTCTTAACGCCATCAGATTTTTTACGAATCGGAGGAACAACTACGACCGAGATATCGGATCGTGACCTTCTAGAGCCATCTTCAGTTACTAAATATAACTTAATTGATAGTTGGAAACGTGGTCAGATTATTATTCAGGAGTTTGTGAAAATGTTTAGTAATCAATATTTATGTAGCCTTCGTGAACGAAGAAACAGACATAGACAAGCAAGAGTTATAGTTGACAGGGTGCCGAGGGTCGGTGAAATAGTTCAGATAAAAGCAGAAGGTAGTAGGGTAAACTGGAAAGTTGGCAAGATAAAAGAGCTGATTAAGGGTTCGGATGGACATATCAGAGTTGCAAAAATTAATACAACGACAGGAGAAACGTTGACTCGATCAATAAGTCATCTATATCCTCTTGAAGTTGAAGATAACATGAATACAGTATCAGTTCCTGAAAGGGAATCAATACAGGCAAATCAGTCAGAACAACCTGGAATAAGTAAAATAGCAACCAGTGAAATTAAAAATTCAGCGCCCAGTAATTCCAAACGACCAAGCAGAGTGTCAGCTACGAAAGCCAGGGACAGAGTTAAAAAATGGACTTCTCAACTTATGTTAATTTTATTTGATGAATTATAATTTATTCAGATATTTTAAATCAAATGATTGTTGTTTCTGTTAAGATTTGTAATCAGTTTATGAAAATTAAAGACTAATTGTAATCAGTTAAATCAGAGCAATTTTATTTTCCTTTTGGCGGGGAGTGTCGCGAATACCGTAGGGTAATCGCGAAATAAATGTTTAATCATTCAAATTATTATTTGTCATTAACGTGACGGTAGTACGAAAAGAGTTCGATAGGATAGATTGAGATTTGACACAGACGCGGTCGAGACGCGAGCGAGGCAGATCAGGCGTAACACCGTGTGTTCTCAAGTAAGTGGATTTATTTTACCAGTTTGTGAATATTCAATGTTATTGCGTGTGAGCAGATTGCTTGATCAGAAATCAGATTCAGAGTATTCGATTCAGTATAGACATGTGTTAACATGTTATCAGATAAATCAGACCAGTGATGTGAGATCAGTTAAATCAGTTTATTAAATCAGAACAGTTATCAGTTTAGCGAGGCTCGGGGTGGCTATAGGGGAGGTTGGAGGCCACTAGCGAGGGACCAGACCCTCGTACATTAAATCAGTATATGTTCAATACCAGCAATCAGTAAATCATATGTTTAACAGTTACATACATATAATTATTATGATATGTGTTGTATCTACGTATCATGTTATATTCGTCTAATACCAATGAACAGGGTATTTGGCGACAAGTGGACGTATTTTATTTATTGTATATTAATTCTATATAATCAGTAAAATGATTTTTACTTAAATAGGTGCTTAGTTGCTTAATTAGGGCTTTGCTTTTGATTAATTATAATTCCAGTACATTGCAAAGTTCTTTATTTTACGTAGTAATAAACTGTAAACACACATATTCTCATACTCACAAATTTTTAGTTTAATAATATTCAGTAGTTAGTTAAAAATATTGTGTAACAGTGTATTGTAGTACGTAAAGCTCGATTCTCAAATTATTTTTTAAGTTTAGTTTAACAAGTACTTATTTAACTAAAAGGAAAATAATATTTTTGAAAGTGTATCATTATTAAGTAAGGGTATGTACGTTCTCTTTTATAGTGATTTGTTGCAACACCGAGGCCAAGACAAAATGATAAAAGTTATATTATTTACCTATATATAATACTAGCATTGCCCGCGACTCCGCCCGCGTTCAGATGACCAAAAACCAAATTCTTAGGTTTTACATATTAGTATATTCTTACAATTTAGTTTTTGTATTTTTTCTCAGAAATGAGAAATTTTCCCGCGGTAAAAAGTGTCCTATATGTTGACCCGGAAGGTTATCCGGGAATTTAGCTGGTTAGCTATCATCATACCAAATTTCATCAAAATCTGTCCAGTGGTTTTCTCGTGATGCGGTAACAGACAGACAGACAGACAAAAATTCTAAAAACTATAGATTCGGACTTTGTATCGATAATAATGTCTATTACAATTAGATTTCCCAAAAATATTTAATGTACAGATTCGACTTAGAATATTAGTATATGTATAGATGTATAGATGAAAAAGCTAATAAAATTGATGTTATTGTGCATTTATATATAAAATTACGGTTTTAGTGAACGTTTATAATAAATATTCATTAGTAATTATCTTGAACTATATTTTTTTTTCACTCCGTACTATAACGGTTATTTTATGGAATACGATAAATTATTTCTATAGAAACAGTGGAACCTATTATTACCGTGCTCGTTGGATAAATGAAGTGAAGCGGGTTCAAACCCATGTTCACACCTCTGAGATTTTCATGTCCGAATCTCATTTCAATATGATTATCACAATTTTCAAAATTATATGAGGAAACTTGATTATTTAAGGGAATCCAACCATCGAAAGACCGCCAATCAGCATTTTGGGTGGGCGTTGTGAGCAATAGCCAAACGGCTAATCTCTCGCATTGAGGACTCATGCCGACTGTAGGGCGCTAAAAATGCTTTTATTATAAAATCATATTGAATTTATTTAGATTCCGCAGGGATAATTTGAGGTGCCGGGATAAAAATCCAACGTCACCCTCTGCCACGGTCTCTATTCATACAATTACGTCAATTCGTTACTCCGTTATTGAGATCACTAACAAACACACTTTTACATTTAATTGTGACTCCACTCCAAGACTCCTACTAATTAAATTGAATGGAATAAAAAGCTCCAGTAATGAAGTCTCAAAAAGCTAAAATATATGATTGTTTTATATTAAAGAAAAATAATAAACAAAAGCGATATGAAGTTTGATGATGATGAAGTAAAATAAAATGTTGACTCTCAAGTACTATTCAGGAGTTTTTTATATTATTTTTTAGGTTTACTAGCGATTTTTACATTAGTTACAGTAAAATTGTACTAATTAAATGCATGCAAACTAATTAAGGTACTGCGTAAAATCATATTAAAACAAACATTACATGCATAAATAATCACTGTTAATAAAACTTTAATTTCGATACTTAAAATACATATTTACCTATTAGATATTAATATCTTAAAATATTGTAGGCTTGCACCTTTCTAAATTCTAAATGGAAACCTCCGTTTAGTTCGGGTTTTTTTTTAAGGTTTTTTTTAAGTTTTTTTTTTCATTTTTAGTGCATACGTAATAAGCAGGTAATTTGTAAGAAGAAAGTTTTTTAATAACATATTTGATTAAACAATTTATTTAAAAAAAAAATATATTTATTGTTGATTTTTTAAAAAACCGCTCGGCCGATTTCGATAAAATTTATATGGGACCACCTGGGAAGTATAACCCTTTGAAACAAAAAAAAATCAAATCGGTTTAGGCGTCTTCGAGTAATCGGTGAACATACATAAAAAAAAGATTCCGACCAATTGAGAACCTCCTCCTTTTTGGACGTCGGTTAATAATGCCAGACACATATATATAAATAATAATGAATCACCGAAATGTATGTACGCGTATAACTTCCGATTGACTGCACCAAATTGTATAATTCTTTCTTTTTGTGTTTGTTATTGTTAGGACAAGCTTTGTATAGAAGAAAATAATGTTTTTTTTAACGAAAATAAGATTTTTTTTAATCTCATAATATGAAAAGTGAGTATGTGAAATAGTTTTTATCCCGGAAATCCTCTCTTAAGGGGGTGAAAATGGGGTTGAAAGTTTGTATGCGGAAGCAAGCTGGAGACGAACCAGAGCGAAGCGAGGGTGAGTCGCTAGTATAAAATATAAACAATTGCCATGTAGGTTTTATTAGCTATTTTTTATATCGACGTGATCGGAGCCGCAGACAAAAGTCAATATTCCAAATACATATATTACTAGCAGAACCAGTGGCTTCGCTCGCGCTAAAACTATAAAAAAACTTAAAAAGGTAGTTAGTTTTCATACAAACTTCCATCCCCTATTTTACCCCCTTATGGGATAATTTTCCAAAAATGCTAAAACGTGTATTATAACGTGTATTCCCGCAGGAATCAGATATTCTCCCGCGATAGAAAGAGAGAATCTCCACATAAAAAGTCACTCTGTTTCAACAGAGTGACGGATTGGCGAAGGACAAACAATCAAACACACTTTCATATTTATAATATTAGTATATAGTATGTTATATAATTAGGATACTCGTATATGAGTATAAATATCGATTTTTGGTTTTGAAGCACAGTACAATAATCTAAATTTTCGTTATATTCTATTTTTATATTCTTAAAACGGTGAGCGTTATTATTTTGTTTTTTTGCTCAACTGTAATAGCTTCTTTGCTTGAACACAAAAAGCACTTAAGGCGATGTTATGTTTTGTTCTGTTTATCTAAAATTAAAATAACCGTCTACATAGTTAATGATATGGTCCCGGCTAAAGAAATTCTTGAATAACTGTACACAAAATCGACACTCATGCTATCAATTTCGCATTAAATTGATTAGCATGACATTCATTTTAAACGTAATAAAGTTAAAAAATCTATCTCACCATACATTAACTATATTACCTTTCGTTTTATGAAAAATAATCAAATTGCTCTGTTACTTTCAATTAAGTTAATGTCGTGCCACTTTTATGATGGAATCTCTAGTATACAAAAAATAGATATGGCTACATATCTATACATATAATAAAATTCTAACTAAGTCGAATCTGTACATTAAATATTTTTTGGAAAATCTTATTGAAATAGACGTTATCATCGATACAGAAGCCGAATCTATAGTTTTTAGAATTTTTGTCTGTCTGTCTCTCTGTTACCGCATCACAGAAAAACCACTGGTGGGATTTTAATGAAATTTGTATGGTATGGTGATAGCTGGTTAACCGGGTCAACATATAGGATACTTTTTACTGCGCGAAAATATATCATTTCCGAGAAAAAATACAAAAACTGCATTGTAAGAGTATAGGTACTAATCTGTAAAACCTAAGAATTTCATGTTTGGTCATATGAACGCGGGCGGAGCCTCTGGCATTGCTAGTACTCATATATAACATTATAATGCATAGGTATATATAAAATGTTACGACCAACTGTACATTCCATAACTTCCACGTTCAATTACAACAAAATATCTTTATGACTCTTACTTATCCAGTATATAAAGATGTACATAAAGATTGTTAACTAAGATATTAGTTTTAATACTACTATAATGATACCATATTTATGTAACTTTCTAACTATATTAAAACGTGAACATTTCATTTAGGTATAGTTCCCGGCGACTAGACTAGCGACTACTCCATTAACAGGAAGCTCTATACACGCTGCGCATACGCAATTGTCGTAAGAACCGTTTCCATTGCAACCCTTTTGTTATAATATTATCTTGATTTTTTATTATTATAAATAAATAAATTAGTTCGTAAATGATATTAAAATAGACTTTTTATTTTTTATTATTATTATTCAACTATAGAGTAATTAAATAAAAAAATGTATATCATTTTATTTTAATTAATTAATTTTAAATAAAATTTTACACATATTATAGAATAATTAGCCTTTCTTCGCTCCCTTTCCTGTCCTGCATTCACTGATTATTGACATTTTGCCTTCAAGGTTAAACAAGCGTTTGTTATATTCGGAATTTGAACTTACAATCAGTCAAAAATTTATCCATTGCACTAAACATTTTATTTTTTAATATATTTATATTCAGTGACGTTTTTATAATGCAAACAAACACAATCTATGTAGAAGCCACGAGTCACGATTGCAGGCGACCTAGCGTCGAGTTATTCTTGAAGGTAAAAGGTAAAGTGACGATCATTTAATTTGTTTACTACGATAATCAGTATGTGTGGAAATGACATTTGCGAGAGTTCTATTAGAATGTGTTTGTAAATTGCATTACTGTTCAGTTCTCTTTCGTAACTTAATACTGTGATATATGACTTTGATCGACTCAATAAATGTAGTTGTGTAAGTGGAGAATACACTATTGCTGGTATGAATAGAGATTCTTTATCTACCTCTTTACATGATGAAAGACAAATAAAAAGACTTCTAAGTTTATCCCTATTCTAGTTCAAATTTCTATGGAATTTATTCATATTTAAATGTTCGAAACAGCTTGTGGCATATCTCTATAAAATATGCAGCAATGCAATCATATATCCAAGATATGCGGAATGCACAGTACAAACCAGTTGAAATAAATAACCTTAAAGACAATCAGGACGTTTTAGTCTGTTCATTAAATAAAAATGCAATTCAATTGTTTATACCATTGTTTATTGAAAAACCTTTAAACTACCTACCTACCTATCTACCTAGCGGTAAAAAAGTTCTTAAAATTACAAGCTAGCGAATGGGAAAAGCGGGAAATATATATATATATATATATATATATATATATATATATATATATATATATATATATATATATATATATATGCTCCTCGAACCCGCGACCACCGACAAAGCAAGTAGGATCACTACAAAAAGAGCCAAACATGGCGTCAAATATGGGAAGGAAGGCTAAAAATATTTTTTTATATTTTGGGTTATTTTATGTTTTAAGTTATTTTTGACAAGTTTTTTTAATTAATATCAAAGTTGTTCTTAACATATTTCTAATTTTCATATATGGTGATTGGTAATACTATTTATAGATACTCCCCTGTAGTTGAACCATTTTCTATTAGCTTATGCCTTAATTATTATGTGTATCTACTCTCATTTTAACCGCTTAAAATAGATCTCAGATATCTCCTAAATGAATTTTTATTTATTCTAATGATATTATTTGCTCTGCACAAGTAGGTCTGAACGAAGACCCAAATCAATCACCCAGCAGTAAGCGATCTATCAAAACGAAGTATTCTATTATCTGTTATGACTTCCGTCTATATTCTATTTTATTACAATGATCATAATCACTGGGTGTCGCAAAGTTTTGTAACATTTTCGTAACCATGGAGCTAGATTAGGCAAATCTACATTTCGTTTGGAGGCACGTTTCTGGTTCTCTACACTAAATAATTTACCAAAAATTAAATACGAAAGAAATATTACTAAATATGTTATTTTTAGCTTTAATTTGAATAAATCATTTTTTAAGAGCAATACAGATTAAAAAATAAATAAAACCACAAGGTCTGCCACTACCACGAAGTAAGTTAAAAATTAATTGACTTTTCTAATAATATTTATGATAATGAGACGAGTAGCCGTTTAATTTTCTAAAGTAATTATTTAAAGAAACTAATTTCCTGTAAATAGTGGTTTTCTACCGCAACCGTCAATACTCGTATAACATACAGTATGCATACATTGTAACCTTATATGTTCTATAAATTTTAAATAGCAGCGTGTGCTTGAACTAATATTGTTTTGAATATCACTACTTAGTCTACGATATAAATTTCGACCATCGTAGCTTGAGCTAATTACTAAGTTTAGCAATCTACGGCGAGGCACGACCATGTAACACTGCCTACTACCCAACTTCGACCCGGGACTCGAATCCAGAGCCTCGGGATCTTTAAGGGTAGTTTAAGTAATAAAAAAAAATATACTTATATTTCCGGAATATTTGATTTAAAATACATAATATATTATATATGTATATTTATAGATTTTATTCTAACTTTATCACCTCAATAATTTATTAAGAACAATACCTACTTGCATCATCATTATCATAATTGAGAAAGATTGTTGGTACCTTTTGCATAGTTTCGTGATATGAAGCAGAAATGGGGCAAAGAATCGACTTGATTTGACGCAATAAGGTAATTTATGGGCTGGAGTAACTATATTTTGGAAATTGCCCGTGGGCTCGTTACTATACTGTGACCAAATTACCCAGGAATGTTATGATAACATTCAAGAGCGGGTTTCTGGGTTAGAATAATCCTTTCTTGTTCTCTACGAACTCCCTCTTCAAATTAGTTATTTTTTTGCATACAAAGGATTATTTACGCGTTTGTTTTATTTTCAGGAATATTGAAATTATAAATAGAAACCTACAGGCAAACCGCAAAACGAGAGGATGTCAAGACCATAGATTGTATAAATCTATGATGCCACAATGGTTCAGAGTAGAGAGCGCGTGCCACTTAGCAAAAGGTCGCGGGTTGTAATTTGTGGCCCACGCGCTGTTGCGGCATCTCGCGGTTTGTCATTTCTTTCAATGACACCTTTGGATGCACAACTTTACGCTTGGAACGGAGAATGGAGTGAATATTGTTAAAATTTTATATTAATTTCATTAATAATTTTTATATGGTTTTCAATGAAACCCTGTCCTGTTGGAATAGAAGAAGTTTCAGGTGCTATAAATATTTTAATACGTTAAAATTTCTATTCATACTCAAAGTATTCATTGTATGAATTTAAAAACACTAAATTAACATAAGCATACATTCTTAACAATCTAAAACTGTTAATTCGTCAAACAGTCTGTTCAAGAGCGACGCATTTAGTTGTAGGTAATTGAATTCGTGATGTTGGTACAGCATTTTTTGTATCTTATTGTGATTCTTGGCACTTCCTGTAAGAAGCATCAATTTGCCGCGGTATCGCTTCAAAACGGTCACAGGCCGTCGACCTTCATTATAGTGAGTCATTTGCACAGTGGTTAGCTTAAAATTCTCAGAACCCTCATGGCGGGACAGACTGATTTAATGGTAAAGTATCATGCGCGAGGAAATGCATAAATTGTTAGCTAATTCTGTTTGGACAGTTCTAAACAGGGTTTTTCATCTTTGACACGATACGATTTTGGTTTGTGGAAGGAAAAAAGTTTTATTATTCTGAGTAGTACACATAATTACATAGGTTTTCACTTAGAATTATTTCATTGTGAGCTGTAAATTGATATACGTTACGACACTCATTAAGGCGAACATGCAGTGTAGCGATGCAAATAATCTGAGAGCAATTGTGTCAAGTGAAATACATTTGTCGCAAAATCCATGCAAATGTTGCCAAGGCCGATCTGGGAACAAAATGTTTCAAATACCTACTTGAAGCGTTTATTGGGCGATCAGCCTACAAATGAATTGGTAACTGCACAATTGATTATACGCGACAAGACGACGCAAAATTGTTTATGAGTTCCCTAACCTTTGTTTTTACACTGTCTATATTTAAAATATGTTTCTCTTATGACTTACAGTAATGTGTATGCGTGGACGGTAGTAAATATTTATGGCGTTTACAAAACGGTAAAATGCACTCGATGAATATCAGAGAAATCATGATGTTCTGTATTCATGCACGAGTCAATGTTTACGAAGATTGAGGAAATGGAAAGATAATTAGGTGATCATATTGCGTGTGCTTGGATAACGAACGGGCTTTATTATAATTTGTACATATAAAATGTCGTAATTGGTTGTGTACAGCAATTTTCGTTTAAATATAACGAAGCCGTAAAAGCGCTATGTTTGAAAAAGATCATCATCTATACATATAATAAAATTGTAACAAAGCCGAATCTGTACATTAGATATATTTTGAAAAATCTTATTGAAATAAAAGTTATTATCGATACAGAGGCCGAATCTATAGTTTTTAGATTTTTCGTCTGTCTGTCTGTTACCGCATCACAGAAAAACCACTGGAGGGATTTTGATGAAATTTAGTATGGTGATAGCTGGTTATCGGGGTCAACATATAAGATACTTATTACCGCGGGAAAATATCTAATTTCTGAGAAAAAGTACAAAAAGTGCATTGTAAGAGTATACTAATATGTAAAACCTAAGAATTTGTTTTTTGCTCATCTGAACGCGGGTGGAGCCGCGGGCAATATTATATTGTTTTACTCAAAATAGTAAAAAAAATCTGTTTTAATATTTACCAAAGTAAGTACGTACTGTTTTCGCAAACGAAGATTGCATATAATAAGCAACCTTAAACCTTCAAACTTTACACAATATTGGCATTTTGACTATTTTCCACTACTTCTATTTCATTTTGTTTTACAAATATTGTATGACTATAAAACAGATTTTTCAGAAGCAAAAGTAATTAATTACTGCTTACATTTTCAGCCCACTTTGAAAAATCCTGTACGTTTCGTAGAGCTACCTCAATTTCTAAATAAATAAATAAATAATCACAATTTACACCATAAATACTTCTTTTAGAAAGGCATTTCTTCAGACATAATAAAACAAAATGTGTACTAAATATTCGTCCACGCTTCAGTAAGTCCAATCAAAGTAGTCCCTAAATAGCTTTTGCAACAGATTAAATTGTATTAAAACTAAAAAGTTTGTTTGTTTCAATGTGCGTATCTCCGGGGCTACAGGTCCAATTTAAAAAAATATTTTTGCATATTGTAAAAAATTTATAAGCTATATGACCACACGCTACGACATTTAGGAGCGTAACAACTATAGGTAGGTACATAAATTAAGCATGCAAGCAAAGTCTGGTATAGTCTGGCATATCTATGCCAGCGACTCTGGAGTAAAATAAATCTATCCTAGGTGATTCTCCAAAAACTATGTCGAAGCACGAAATGAAAGGAGGATTCCTGGCAAATAAACTTTCGCATTTACATATATAGATACTTTTTAAAATTCTAAATATTTATTTTGAAAATAGTGTAGTGTATAATATATTAACATATTCTTAATTATATAGTATCATCCAGAATTAGTAAGTGATGCAATCGTATCACAAGGCCGGTATATCAAAAACCACACACAGGTATTACTACTATAAATAATTATTTTATTATTCTGTAAAAGTTTATAAGAAATGAACGGTCAGCCACAAATTAAGACGTGAGTAATGTTTTGTCATAAAACTTTTTACCATATAATATTTTATGCTAATGAAACAAAACACCGCTTACTAACCATTTACAGAAACAAATATAATTTTTCTGTGCCAGTAAAAACGAGAACCGTCAACGATTTTGCATCAAGCGCTAACAACACGGCAATTTGAAGAAATTATCTTGTCAGAGCAATAAAAGCAAAGTCAGCTAGCTTATAACGTAATGCGATAAAGACTAAAGTGTAGAATGGACCCTGTTTATTCAATGGATATATGGGTCTACTATGCTTCGCAGACTGTAGAATATCTACTGGTCAGTTGTTTCACTTACTTTCATTCACTTACTGACTCATCTCGACTAAGTTGGCAATAAGTAAAAAATGTATGTAGCGCTGCATTTATATTAGGGGAAATCGGGGCCAACCTAGGGCGGCGAATTTTTAGGGGCGGCAAAATTCGGAGGGCGGGAGAAAAATTTTCTTCGCGTTATCGAAAATGCTTTTTTTATTTTACAAAAAATAGAAAATAAAAAAAGATAGACTAGTTGGTACATTTTTTCGGAAAATTAATATCATTGATATAATAAATTAATTAACTGCATTTTTCAAATAAATAATAATTAAAAAAAATTAGCATTATCAAAACTTTAGCCATTTTGCAAAATGTCCATAATTGGGCAGCATTTTTTGCTGCTAAAGTTAAATCCGGCACTGAATGTATGCAAATATATACATTATAATATTTCAGCATCCCTCGATTAAAAGACTTTATTGGGCTACTTTAAACTGTTTCGAAACTGGCTAAACTATCGACCAGTAGTCGAAAGTCTGTAGTGTGAGGGGGCTCTTTAAAGGAACTAGTACAGCGTCGCGACGCCCTTGTATGCGATCGGGCCATATTGAATGTCACTGTCTATTGTATTGTTTTGATTTGTGAAGCAATTGGCAATGTAATGGATAGTTGACTCTAGTTAAGAGCAACTATTTTTTAAGTTCAATAAACAATATTCTTAAATAAATAATTAATAAATAATCAGTTAAAGCCAAAAAAATATACTAAACAGGTTTTAAAAATAAAATAATTTCACTTTAAGATAGCAATGTGGTAAAAGGTATTGAGTAAATTAGCTTATATTTCTGAGATAGATTCCTAAAATTCTATTCTGAATCTAGATCTTCCTAAAATTTCGATTCATGTTAAATACGTTACGGAAGATCATATCATTTGGGCTTTGACTTTGACAAAATGACGTATTAAATAGTGTTACAATATTTATTGTTTATATATACATACTAGCGGACCCGACAGACGTTGTCCTGTCTACACGTCTTTAATTTGAAAATTTCAAACTTTTTGGACAAAATTGTGAATTTAAACCATTCCCAGATCTCCTTGAACACACACAAAAAATTTCATCAAAATCGGTCCAGTCGTTTGAGAGAAGTTCAGTGACATACACACTCACAGAAGAATTATATATATAAAGATATGTATATTGTATACTGCTTGTATCAGCATTATTAAAACAAATAAAAATTGGAGAGTGTTAACAGTGAATTACTGTATGACTTCCCCTAAAAATATGATGTAAGAAAATGTTTCTTATGAGTTAAATCTAAAGTGGAATTCTTAAAACGAAACAACATTCATATCATCTATTCGCAAATTCAAGTGCCTACTTGAGTACATTTCAAAATCAAAGTATCATATGTATTACTTTCACGATTCAACATTATGTGTGTAAATGATAACATTTATTCAACATAGCGTGCATGTCTGAACGTCCGATTAGTCTTGAGAGAATGCAGCTTCTTGAGAAACAAATATTCATTCTAATATAAATGACTTTATTAAATCCGTATCGTTTACTAAACAGCCACCTTCGTGCCTTAGAACAGAAAGTATAATAGAAGTGTTATACGAAACGTACGTGCCACGAATTCATAAATAAATCTAAGAACGATTATACAAACGAGATTTGTAACGAAAAGAATTCTTATACATCTTTCTAGTACTATTTAAATAATTAAAAGCTCCGTGTATTTCTAAAATAATTATAATACTATTTTAAATATATTATATTCCATAATATGTCTCCATACTATTTCTATAATGAAAGGTATTCTAAGGCATTTGCTTGCGCTTAATGCCTGGCTTCCCATGACGCATGCTCTAAGCTCAGCTCATAATGGTATGTATGAATCAGACTTTTTCCTTTTTAACCTACCCTGGAAATTCCCACGGTTATATGGAGGCCGATATCAAGTTCGAAATAAAACTAATTTAATGATCGGCATGTTTTTGTGCGTATTTTTCTTCTGTATACTCGTATATTTTATTTATCTGGCTATTGTTATAACTTTGGTACATATATATAAACGTAAATTATATTTTTTTTTATTTTATTTATTATATATAAATAAAATCGCCCTAACATGCGAGGTAAATATTAAGTAAAAAAATATTTTATATTCTCACTTACATGACTTTATGAGGCCTATCACAAAATATACTCAGTTCTATGGCATTGAGTTCGAGCGGCCGACGCGTTGCTGTTTCTAGCATTTTCTGCAGTTGTAATTACTTCTATGTAAAGCTTTTATAATAAATTATTAAAAAAAGTACCTATCTAATTACTTTTTTTTGAACCTACATATATTCTGGTATTACCTACATAAATTTTACTTAATAAAATTAATGTTGTAAGGATATATTTACAGCTAATTCTGAACGTTTTCAATAGTTTTTGAGTTTTTGAAAAAGATTTTTTTCTGTAAAAATCCAATACATATTTTCAAATTCTGAGGCCGCTATTAACGCAACCACTATAAACGAGATATTATTATATATTTTTCATTTCGTTTACTTACTATATATAGTATTTCAATCCATGAGCTTGAAAAGGTGCCATCGCGCATTTTATTAAAAACTTGTTTCGGAATTTTGACTTTATTTCAATTAATAATGAAAATTTGCGAAAAGCGAGGCCGCTACGAATTATATTAATAACTATAGTCTACCATACAATAAGTCAAAGTTGTCGAAGAATTTCAGTTTCTCTGAATAAGAACGCCAAAGATGAGCATTGAATTGAAAAATCACTGTCATATTGTAATAGGCCTCTTTAAATCATAACACTTTTCATTTCATTTAAGATTCGAAGAAACTACGTATACTCAATGAAATAACGCATACTCAGTTAATATAATTAAACACATAAAGTATATAAATCATTGGTTACAGGATACTAGCTGTAGACTATCTTAGTGGAGTGGGCGTTGATAAACGTTGAACAAATTTACGCACGTGATCTAACCGAGATACAACTACACTGACCAAATAAAATGTTACATTTATATCTATACCGAAGTTACTCGATAGCGTTACACAATTTGTATGGTGTATTGCCGAGTTTATAATTTATTTGCAACTTTTATATAAAAGTTTACAAAGAACAGGAAATGAACACTAGCAGAAATAAGTTTTTAAGTACTAGCAGGGAATAAATACAACGTTCTATACATTAAAAGTAATGTTAATTCTAACACCACAGTGTGCTCAATATCAATTAGTTTAAACTGCCTGTACATCTACAGAGTTGCAATTTCTCCCACGGCGAATGTACGGATTCAATCAATGAAACCTACCTAATTAATACTGATTAGGGAAACATATTAGCATTACTACGTCCAGGAAGTGAACGGGACTTCATTTAAATGCCTGAGTTGGCTGGCGACCAAGAAAATACGTCCTGCCACTCAACACAAGTGGCAAAATTATACGGATGCATTAAAAATTTATATATAACAAATTTTTGACTTCAGCTTGTGGCGATATGTGAAATGTATATAATTCCTGTACATGTGTGTAAAATTTTTAGTCTTGTGTAAATATTAATATAGAGTACGTCAAAAACAGCTATTTATAAAAAAAAAACTATAGAAAAGACAGATTAAGAATTTTGTGGCATTAAAAATATCTAACTATAAAATTTTTTATCTACTATTTAAAAGAAAGAAGAGACTAAACTCAAATTAATTCAACGCCACGATACGTACTTAACATACAAATTCGTTGTAAGTTTCATTGAAAGAGATATCAATATTAATACCTATAATAGTGTTCCTGTAATCTATTCCTAGCACTCCGGATAATAGAAGGCTATAGAAGACTTCAAAGGATTAAAGTCTTTAAATATAAGAGATTAAGGAGTAAATATACTTGTACATGACGATACGAACCTATCATCTAGTCATTATTGTGTTGTACGTTTATTGTTGTCTTCAGTCGTCAGTACAAACGAAGAGTCAATAGTGCCCACTGGGTAGTCGGAATTGGACCTGATAGTCCCGTTATAGTATCCATTACTTCGGAAATGCAATAAAAAGGGCGTATATATGTTGCTTTATAAAAATAACTATAAACAACTTACTTTGCTCGGGTCCCTATTGACTTTAGCTGTCTTTTGCAAATGTTATTATTAACAGTAGGTAACCTATGTGTTACTTTAGATCTATAGTCTGTGTTCTAAAATTCATTCAAATTAGCGAACGAACGATTCAATGTTAAGAAACAAAAAAGTAAACTACCATTTTCCCATTTCGAGGATCTTACATTAACCTATATTGTTAGTGAAGCTTCTATTGATAGTTTCTATTAGGCATTAGATCTTTATTTTATTGACGACTAACGACTCACCCTCGCTCCGCTCGGGGTCCTTTGTTACGTTAAACAGATAGTTTAGATTTCACAGAGATGAGATGTTTTCCCGCAGTAAAAAGTACCCCTATAACCAGTTCAGCATCATTATACCTTTCATCTAAATCTGTCCGATTTTCTTGTGATATGTTCCCAGACAGACAGATAGACAAAAACTTTAAAAACTATAGATCCGACCTCTTTATCGATAATAATTACTATTTCAATAAGATTTCCAAAAAATATTTTATGTACAGATTCGACTCAGAATTTTATTATATGTATAGATAATAAAAATGCATTATATAATTATGTAATTATTACGTGATCGTTGACTTTTAATCCCTCCACGACCGCGGACACCCCGGCGTTACAGTTAATTATAGATTTCTTAGAAATTTAATTAATTTCTTAGAAATTTACCTGGAGATGTTAATATTTCCATTCAATTTCATTTCACGCATAAATGATGTAGAATAGAAAAGTATTTTTACACTCATCATAACTATAAATGCGCAAGTGTGTTCGTTAATTTATTCCTTTTAACGCAACCACTTTGCATAAGATCGCCGTGATTTTGGGAAAAGGCAGTTTGTGGTTTGTATTCATTATTCTGACTTAGTTTATTTGCCTTTCCATGAGAAATATTTAGTACAGTATAGTAAGTAAGAAGGGGTCGCTTATTAGTATATAATATACAGATAAATAAAATTGAAGAGTCTGTTTGTAATGTTAAAATAACAGCTTTTTACTAAATGCATATGGAATTATTAACAGTAGTTATAAGAAAAAAACAATTTTTAAATTTTTTGTCTGTCTGTCTGTTTGTTCCGGCTAATCTCCGAAATGCGGCTGGACCGATTTTAACGGGACTTTCACCGATAGATAACTGATGTTATAAGGAGTATCTTAGGTTACTTTTATTTTCGAAAAAGAATTAGGGTTCCGCTCAAAAAAACATACAATACATAAAAAACATACGGAACGCACCCGAGCGAGCGAGAGTCGCTAGTTTATAATTTATAAGAAAAATGTCACTAATGTAACTAGTATCGAAAATAGCTAAACTTAAAACGAAAACTTTAAAATATAATTAATATGTTGGGACCATGAACGAATTAACCACATTCGTCCATGGTTGGGACATTAAATATGTTGGGACATTAACACACAGCACCAACTAATTCCATGGTAAGCACCAAGCTTGTGTTATGGATACCAGATGGTTGATACACTACATATCTATAACTTTAAATACATACACATTATAAATATAATCAACCATGACTGGAGTACAAACATTCGTGCTCATTACACAAATGAATGCCCCCAGCGGGACTCGAACCCGCGACCGCTGGCACAGCAAGTAGGGTCACTACAAACTGAGCCAAACGTGTCGTCGAAATAATTACATTCAAAACAAAGAGGAAGCGCTAAAAACCTTAGTAATTAACTAGGAGTGGCTTCTTGCGTCACGCTAAGTAATCTGACTCCAAGTTTTTATATTGCCTTCTGCTCTTTAACGTTAGTTAAACCTCATATTCTATATAAATGTTTTATTCAAATTAATGAAGCGAGACTCTTGGCTACTGATTCTGCACAGCTTATGTTTATAATTTGTGAAGTATGACATTTTTGAATAAGCATTCAAGCTTGAATAAACAAGCGACATTTAGTATTAACTAGCATTGTACACGGCTCCGCCCGCGTTCAGATGCCCAAAAACCAAATTCTTAGGTTGTACATATTTGTATACTCTTACATTACAGTTTTTGTATTTTTTCTCAAAAATGAGATATTTTCCCGCGGTAAAAAGTATCCTAAATGTTGTTTTTCTGTGGTTTTTCTGTGATGCGGTAAGTAACAGACAGACAAAAATCCTAAAAACTATAGATTCGGCCTCCGTATCGATAATAAAGTTTATTTCAATAAGATTTTCCAAAAAATATTTAATGTACAGATTCGACTTAGAATTTTATTATATGTATAGATTTAAATATGAACGAATATATTATTATATTAAAAATAAGGGTAACATTTGTATGTTACCAAATAGCACTTTCTACTGTATATTTCATTA
Source organism: Brenthis hecate (assembly GCA_951806755.1). Classification (NCBI taxonomy): domain Eukaryota; kingdom Metazoa; phylum Arthropoda; class Insecta; order Lepidoptera; family Nymphalidae; genus Brenthis; species Brenthis hecate. The sequence continues at coordinate 3,416,362 of OX638264.1, forward strand.
ATACCTGTCGCTTAAGCCTGCAATAGTAGTGATAAGCATTTAAAATACACTCAAACTTTCACATTTACGAGCATTATAATATGTTGTCCCATAGTCCGATTAAAAAGTTCAATATCCTAAATTTAAGTAAACCAACTGTTTGAATTAGTGTATTAATCTTAAAATTGTGAGTTTTACAGAGTTTTTTGGTTTTATACTGAGTTTTAGTTCCATACCATACAGTAAAATAAAAGATTTCATGTAAATTCAACATTAATCGCATTTAGAGTGACATCTCAAACAAGGATAAAACCAGATTTATCCTTTAAGTGTTTCAAATAAGTACCTACTATGACACATTGATTTTGCTAACATTCCACGTTTGGGTATTTTTTAACTTAAATGTAAAGTTAAAGGGGGAAAAAAATTTTTTTTACGTACTGTCTTCACCTTACACTTTTTTACCTAAAAATCTATACATATAATAAAATTTTGAGTTGAATCTGTACATTAAATATTTTTTGGAAAATCTTATTGAAATAGGTAGTCATTTTCATCGATACAGAGGCCGAATCTATAGTTTTTAGAATTTTTGTTTGTCTGTCTGGGAACGCATTACGAGAAAACTACTGGACAGATTTTGATGAAATTTTGTATGATGATAGCTAGTTACCCGGGTACATATAGGATATTTTTACTGCGGTAAAATATTTCATTTCTGAAAAAACTGTACGTTTTTGTTTGTCGCTAAAATGAAATTTAAAAAAATCATATTGAATTTCGCTTAAACTTTAAAGGCCGATCCACACTATAGTGCCGATCACAGTCCGTTATTCGGTCCAATATAGGTCTGGTAAAGTATTTATATACAAGAAACGTTGCTGGAGTGTGATTCGACCGGAACGTGACTCTTACTGATAGTGTAAAATGTAAATACTTTACCATACCGATATCGGACCGAGAATAAACCGTGATCGATACTATAGTGCGGATCGGTCCTAAAACAGCCACTTGACAAATTCATTATTTCTCATATTTTTAGTATCGTAATATTTTTATCAGCTTAAATTACGTAATGGTTGTTATGTAGATCAGTAATATTATAGTTGCTATGTAAATTTTTTTATGATTTCTCTTGTGAACTGAATATGAAAGTCAACTGTTTATAATATAGCGTCATATATGCAAATGCAAGTTGTTAAACTACTTTATCTTGGAAAAAGCCAAATTACCTAATAATCTTTTTTGTTAATAGTTTAACACTACATTAATTTTCTATATCTGAAGAATCCCAAATTTAAAATATGGACATTAAATTATAAGAGACAGTGTTAGTGCAAAATGGATAAGTTTCTTAAGATATTTAAAATATACCTAAATATAACCTTCCGTGAATATTTTAATTTTTTTTTATTGATTATTTTATTACACTTTTTATTTTTTAATATTTTATTATTAACTAGCGACTCACCCTCGCTTCGCTCGGGTTCATCCCTAGCTTGCTTCCCAATACAAGCTTTCATCCCTATTTTCACCCCCTTAAGGGATGATTTCCGAGATAAAAGTATCTTATATCCTTCTCAGGATCTCAAACTATCTTCTTACCAAATTTCATCTAAATCGGTTCAGTAGATCCGGAGATTACCCTTACAACGTCACAAACTCACAAACCCACAAACTAACAAACTCACAAACTTCACCTCATTATAATATTAGTATAGATCACCTCAAGCTTAATCATTTTAACAGACAAATTTTCCACGGGAAGAACGTTATAACGAAAAAAAGTAACGAGTGTATTTCCCCGGTTCATAAACTATAATTATATAAAAAAGTCATGTCGATCATTAATGTGTAGCTGCGTGAAAGAAGGTCAAACAAAAGTACGTATTTTTTTTTATTATGCGCGTCTGTTTGCAAGTTGTACCTACAAGGCTATAAGTATGATTTCCGCCAAGAGGAAATACGTATTCGATATTGATAGCCAGCCCTGAAGTCTTTAAAACATCACCCAAAAAGACAGAATGTGGAGAATGGAATGCAGGGTCGCTACTTTAATATTTAAGTGCTGGCACTTAGTCCGGTGAATAACTAACGTAATACATATGTTATGTTTTTTGTTACTTATCAAAAAAGGCACTCAATAACATAGCAGCTTGAAAGCCAAAAAAATATATAAATTATGTGTGGGAAATATTTAGAAATGAAACAGAATAATTACTGACCATGGTTAAATGAAGTTTTCTTCTGTTTTAAACAGGCTTAAATTAACATCGAGATATGCATTTAAGGAGGGACAATCAGTTATTATTTAATTTATTATAAGTTCTCGAAACTACTAAAAGTAATTGATATCTTAATTTTTTTAGATCGTGTAGGATACACGTCCGTACGTCACGTTGTCACGCTTTGACAGAACTGACTGACTTGACTCATAACAAACAAAGAGTATTAGTGAGTACCCATACTATATAGCATATGCCTAGCGTAGCAAAATGTTCCAGGTTAGGTTGGACTGAGAAGCTGCGAAACTTCTAAGTTCTACGTACACTCTGATGTGGCGAATGGTGATTTGAAAATAGTTAAAGATTCAGATTCAAAATTTTAAACCAAACTATCTTTACGGAGACTAAGGTTTTTGACTTCTCAAAAGTCTTAGTCATTAAAGATGGTGAGACATTTATAACCTTAGACTCCTAATCAGTGTGAGAACACGTGAGCATATTCACTGTAAAGCATTCGAAACCAATAATAATCAAAATGAACCACGACGGAATACGATAAAATATTTTAATTTAAAATACCAACTATTCGAGTAAATCTAAGAAAGTATTAAGAACAACATGTTGAGATCAATACTTTCAAATCGCCCATAAAAAACACGATTACCACTTTCTTGTATTGCAGCGCATCATTTGCGCAAGGTATATCTTATTGGCATGTTAGTTTCAATATTTTCATAAGGATTTTCTTAATGATATATCAGTTATTTGTTCCATTATTTTTCTAGGCCACATGTGCATATAAATATGTTGGGACATTAACACAGTGCCATCTAGTTCCATGATAAGCTACGAGGCTTGTGTTATGGATACCAGATAGTTGATACACTACGCAAATATAGCTTTAAATACATACATATTATAAATATAAACACCCATGACTAGAGTACAAACATTCGTGCTCATCGCACAAATGAATGCCCCTAGCGGGACTCGAACCCACGACCCCTGGCACAGCAAGTAGGATCTCTACAAACTGAGCCAAGCGTGTCGTCATATGAATATAAACTACTATAATGCGTCCGTTGGCTTTATTTGTTGGTTAGCTTCTGCATGTATAGATGTAGAGTGGTAACTCGACGTGATCATCCTTTATTATAGGTAGGTATAACAATTAATAATATACAGATCATAGTTTTTAGAAATCTATACATATAATAAAATTCTAACTGAGACGAATCTGTACACTAAATATTTTTTGAAAATCTTATTGAAATAGTTATTTATTATCATCGATACAGAGGCCGAATTTAACACCTCCAGGTAAATTTCTAAGAAACTAAGAAATCTATTGTTAACTGTAACGCCGGCATGTCCGCGGTCAGTGAGGGACTATAGTTTTTAAAATTTTTGTCTCTCTGTTTGTTTGGGAACGCATCACGGGAAAACCACTAGACAGAATTTGGTACGATGATAGCTGTTTATCCGGGTCAATATATAGGATATTTTTTATAGCGAGAAAATATCTCATCTCTGAGAAATCTATACTAAACGTTAAAACGTAATTAGGGGCGAACCCGAGCAGAGCGAGGGTGAATCGCTAGTTTAATATATAAATAGTAAATACTTATAAAATATGTAGATAACATTAAATTTTAGGAAACTTTACCAACTCAAGCACATAGTAAATACTATCTCATATTATGGCGTACATCATCTAGATTAATATCTATTATCTTTACAACTTTTGAATTCAACCTACGTGTCAACTTTTAAGTTAATAAAAAAAAAATAAAGTAATAAGTCAATACATCTTGAGTTTTTACAACAAAATCTTCAGAGAAAACGCATCACTTTTAATTCTTGTCAAGCTAACACTAACAATAAGTGCGTGGTGTGCAGTTAAGTTTTAAAATAACTTATGGCTAATTCCTTTTACTTGGGTGCTGTGGAATGCAGCCGGCATTGTTCAGTTATCTAAACACCACAACGGCATACAGTGCTGGAAACTATTGACCGGCAATACATTGCCATAAACTTAAAGTTTTATGATTTGGAAATGTAATATTAGAGGTAAAATGAATTACAATTAAAGTATATGTACTGGCTGCGCCCGCGTTCAGATGACCAAAAACCAAATTCTTAGGTTTTACATATTTAGTATACTCTTACATTGCAGTTTTTGTATTTTTTCTCAGAAATCAGATATTTTCCTGCGGTAAAAAGTATCCTATATGTTGACCCAGATAACCAGGTATCACCATACCAATCCCTCCAGTGGTTTTTCTGTGTGGTGGTAACAGACAGACCGAGAGACAAAAATTCTAAAAACTATAGATCGGCCTCTGTATCGATAATAATGTTTATTTAAATAAGAGATAAAGTAAAGACTCAATAAGTTTAATAAAACTTAGTAGAAAAATATTTTTGACACACGTTTACAATTAATTATCCAAAAGTACACGTAGAATTAGATCAAGGACGACAGTCACAGTTTTATCTATACACAAAGCTTACTTAATCCATTTATTTACATGGACTGATAGCTTTGTACCAAAAATTCCAACGAGCTAGCAAACTTAGATAATACAAACTAGAATCAAAGACACTTGTAGTGTAAGGCGTAATGAGCTTACTGTCGCGGCCAGTTAGTTATTGGAACTTTTGTAGCTATAAAAGCTTTTGAAGGAGAATAAAAGAGGTTCTTTATATATGTTTTTATATCTTTTTCGAAAATATTTGTTAAAGTTTATTTTTAACAACTAGCCAAACTGTTATATGTGTGAAAGTGTGTTTGTTGATTCTTTTCATTTTTTCACGCAGTAATGACGCAACAGATTGGCCTAATTTTTTGCATTGAGATAGTATATGTACTTAATAACTTAAAGTGACTAGTATTATTAATAGAAGAATTAGTTAATAGTTATAAAATATTAATTTATACTTATTTTTTTCCAATTTGTATTCTTTGAAATGTTGACAAATTGTTATTACTGAGTTATATACGCGCTGGGGTCGGTAATGTTATTTGCTCATGTTATTTGTCTGAGGGCAAGGGTTCACTGACCACTGTAACGTGAACTCTTAAATTATTGAACAAAATGAATCCATATATCTGTAAAACTGGTTCTAAACCATATAAATATACAATTGCACTTATAAAAGTATAAATATGCAGCTAACTGGTCTGTTTTAAATATAAGTAAGCTTTAAGGTAATTAAATATTGTAAGTACCTAGTGGCCTTTTTCAAGTATAAAAAATAAAAATAAATAAATATAGTCATCATTGGTAAAGGCGAAAAATATATTTAATACACAGCAATCACAAAAAAATAAAACTATGTACATTAAATACATCCAATTTAAAATGGATTTTAAACTAATATCTCTGTATATTACATAGACATTTTTATTACCTACCATTATTTGAATGTCATATATTTTACATGTTAAAAGTTTTGACTTAAAAAGTTTTTTTTTTTTAAATATTCATGCATTTGCCAAGAGTTGTACAAAATGTATTTTGCAAGTTTATTTTTTGCTTGCCAAAAGTGTGTCAAAATTGAAATTATTGTAAGGTATCGACCACTCATATTGGAATCCTTCCAGCTATTGTTTCGGTTTGTACTTTCAATACCTACATTTATTTAGAGTCCGTCTGGTCCAAGTGTGGTACCGGTCTATTGATTTGAAACAGCGACAGAAGGGGCGTGAATCGTCTGTACCCATATAGGTAACGTATGCAGCTATAATGTCGAAACATTGTCCCGTAAAAATTCATAACATCATATTTACGTAAACTTCAGCTGCTAATGCTTCATTAAATGCTTTTGAGCTATAAAGATTCAAATTTTATGGCTCAAACAAATCGTTTTCACTTTTAATTTCCTTTATAATGTTTGTATATGACGAAATTTTTATTTAAGATATACACAAACATGACTTAGCTATTGTAATATTAATATAGTAAAATTGTAAAGTATGACCAGGTAATACGTCAACATTTCGCAAATGTTGTGGAGCAAACGTGTCGGGTCGACCATTATGGATGGGTCTTTTAGATGTCTCACAAAGATTATTGCGCTGTTTCATCAATCTAAAACATCACCTAAATAACGAAATCTTACTTAGTTTTACAACGGTTCTATATTTTTAAGTTCATATTTGGCAGGTTGATTGATATAAGTGGCCTTAATACAGGGCTATTATAATTTAAAAGCTTTGCATGATAGCCGGCCCTTTTACTATTACGGTTAACGTATAAGCTAACCGGTTTTTTTATCACTCAATAATAAGCTCTCACTCGATGCCATTTACTACATATTTTTAATAATGTTACATTCTAAATTTTACACTTTTATTTCTATTAAAAGTATAATGTGTCGAACGTCACTATAGCCGGATAGTTTTCTTTGTAAACAACTTTTATTTATGATACACGGGTTCCGTATCTTATATACTGTAAAAGTATGTTAGCCCACGCTCAATAATAATACAATACTATTGCAAATTCAGCGCTCTAATGGTAGGAAAGACTAAAACGCTGATCTATTTTTAACGAATTACGAATAACGTAGTAAATACCTTTATTAAAAATGTCTATTTGATTAACATCGCTTGCATAAATCGATGAAATGTAAAAGTAAACATTACGTTTAAGAAACACTAATAATTTTCGTACATACATGAATGGAATCTGACTGTCGATATTCAGAATTACGCTTTCGCTAGATTGTTAGCGCGTTCCGTGAAACTACTATCATCACTCATTAGCATAACATATAGAAAACTTGCACATTTTATTACAACACTACAGCATCCATGAACAATGTAACATGAATGAAAATTAAAAATAAGGATAAATCAGAAAGAAATGTAGAATGAGCAACTTACCGGAGCGTTGTGTTTATTTCCTTTGCAGATGATCCAAGCGCACATATGATAGGACGAGCCAGGATGCACACTATCGTGTTGCACGTTATAAATAGTGGCACTCTCCAAAAATAACGCTATATAGCGATGTTATGCACTTGCGATGAGAGAACAAGTGTGTACACAGGCGCACCGGGTGGCGGCGCGCGGTGAACTGCTGGTAACTGGCTAACTGGTGCTATACACTGTAGAGTGTAGACTGTAGTATACGTATTACTTGTGTACGGGTGCCTGTCGGTTAGGAAGCATGTGGCGTGCTCCGACGAGGGACCGTGAAAGAAGGGCCACAACCCGACGCCGTTTTTTGTCCCATCTAATATTAGCAACAAACACCCGTCTGGCTCAATTCTGCGAAGGGACTGAAGTATACTTTGTTCTCATCAGTCAGAGTTGAATATGTAATGTGGTGGAGAACGAAAGTAAAACCGATTACGGCTAATTCGCGTTTATTTGGTTTTTATTAAGAGCTTTTTTCTAGAGCTTTTAGTTATATTATATAATTAAATTTGTAAATTTCAAAAGTTCAAATTATTCTAAATATTTACAAATTAAAAAGATGCAATATGCATTATAAACATTAAACACTCAACTAAAATTTAACATTAGTATAATTGTTATTCCAAATACATACCTGTTACAAATAAAATATATCAATTATAAAAGAATTCTTCAATAGAAATAAGCTATTTTAATTTACCATTAACTTTTTCCATCAAAGCTGCCTGTTTAACTGGACCATCAAATATAGTAACATTTGTGTCTATATTTGCATTCGGTACGTAGGTCGCTATCTGACTTCCGGGAGCAGTTTGTTGGCACAAGGAAACATAATGTGTGTAATCGAAGACGAATTACACAATTTCCTGATCAAGCAATGTTTCAATCTAAGATTACAGATTCGAAGCTTTGAAGTTATAAACAGGAGATAATCAATAATTTCCGTGGCGTGGTCTGTATAATTTTGGTTGTTTGTAGATTTTTTAAACTCAATTACAGAGTCCTAAAATTGTACATAATAAAATAATATATTCATAATTAAAATTCATGAATAATAATAATTGAAATAAAACTATTTTTTCGGACTTTTTCGCGAATTTATTCAGATTTTTGGTTTCCGACGTTTCGAATACTTTACAGTAATCATGGTCACGGGAGAGACAAGGTTTTAGACGTCTCAAAGAAAATATTATTTATGTAGTTGTTACAGACAGCCTACCCACAAAATAACAAAATGAATTCAAAAAATACAAAAATGGCACCAAAGTACCTTACAATATTTGTTAATTTTAACCATATTTATAATTTAAATAAGTTTCATAATTGAATTTGGAATATTATTTATTTCATTTTAGTTATTAGGGGGCATCTATTAATAACGTGAGGTGTTTAGGGGAGGGAGGGGGTTGAGCAAAACCTCACTCAATCTCTCGTGTTGGGGGGGGTGACGACGACTCGGCAATATCACATAATTTTTTTGCGCAAGAAACAATGTAAAATTGCGAAAGGACAGTGTTAATTGAAGTAAAAAATATTTCTCCACTAAAATATGGTTAATAATATAATTTGGAAAATTACATTATTAGATTTAAAAATTCTGAAATATTATTGTGTTATATAATAAAATTATTGTAAATAAGAAAACTGATTTTTTAGGAAGTACTTATATAATTCTAATTAAAATTTCACTTCCGGTTGATCGATACAAAAGCTTTAAATGGTAACCGTTGGAACTTGGAAGATTAAGGGTTTTGACAGGCGTTAGTTACGACAATAAAAGATACGTATTGTTTCTTAAAATATATTGAATTTGTGTTGGCAAACTTATTTATGGTAAAATAGTGGCAAATTTATGTGTGTAAAAAATATAGTATTATAATATATATATATATATATATATATATATATATATATATATATATATATATATATATATATATATAGATCTATAGTAAAAAGTGAAAAATATAAAGTGATTTACTGTGATTAGTTAAATAGTAGTGATATAAATTATAAAATGATCGTTAAAAACATTCCAGTGTGTTATTTTATATGGAACTATGAAAAGTCAAGTGACGTTACAAAGCCTATGATGTAATATCTATAAGCACCTCCAGGTAAATTTTTAAGAAATTAATTAGATTTCTTAAAAAATAATAAATTTCTAAGACATCTATTGTTAACTGTAACGCCGGCGTGTCCCCAGTCGTTGAGGGAATAATAAAATTGTAACTAAGCAGAATCTGTACATTAAATATTTTTTGGAAAATCTTATTGAAATAAACATTATTATCGATACAAAGGCCGAATCTATGGCTTTTAGAATTTTTGTCTGTCTGTTTGCCTGTCTGTCTGTCTGTCTATCTATCTGTTACCGTATCACAGAAAAACCACTGGAGGGATTTTGATGAAATTTGGTATGGTGATAGCTGGTTATCCGAGTCAACATATAGGATACTTTTTACCGCGAGAAAATTTTTCATTTCTGAGAAAAAATACAAAAAACTGCAATGAAAGAGTATACTAATATGTAAAACTTAGAATTTGGTTGTTGGTCATCTGAACGCGGGCGGAGCCTCGGGCAATGCTAGTTGATAATATAAAGCTTATTGCGTTATTTTCTTGTTTTCTTATATTACGTATATGTTAATTTATGTGTTTTTTTAATAATTTAATTAAAAATGATTATGATATTTATATCAAATTGTATGAACCTCAGAGTTCTTCAGGAAGTTATTTGGATAAAGTCTATTTAAGACATGGGCACAAATTCAGGATTGGGGACTTTGCCCCTAGCGGAGTGGGTGGTATTTCTGGATAAGGGACGTGATAGGGAGTCGAAATGTTAAATAAAAATTGTCCGCGAACGTATGAGTAAAAAGTTATTGAGACTTAAAGTTACAACATTTCCATACATTTTCATATATTTCTTTACCACCATTCGGAGTGGGTGGTATTTTTAGATAGGGGAGGTGACAGAGAGTCAAAATATATTAAAAATATTTGGAGGAAACGTACGAGTAAAAAGTTATTGAGACTTACAAGTTATAACATATCTAACACATTTCCATACATTTCTTTACCTAAATAAGTGATTACAACAGATAAACATACCTTTAACGAATAGTACGCATCCTTTTTTATGTACATTACACATTTTCACAACAATTAATGCTTTATTGTATTTAATATTTTAATAATTTCACAACACAAACAAAACGATCTTACATTTTGACAAAAGCAAAACTGACACTTTGTTTTATATTACCGCTTAAATGACAACAGATTATATTTGATTATTCGTCATATCTTGGTTAGGTTAGGTTAGAACATTTAAGATTATTTATTTATTATTCCTCATATCTGGGTTAGGTTAGGTTAGAACATTTAAGATTATTTATTTATTATTCCTCATATCTGGGTTAGGTTAGGTTAGAACATTTAAGATTATTTATTTATTATTCCTCATATCTTGGTTAGGTTAGGTTAGAACAGTTGCCACAACGCACGAGCCGAGCGAGCGAAGCGAGCGTGCCGCGGTAGCGGCCGGCGAGTGCCATAAATGACTAGAAAACTAGAAAATTCGAATTTCACGCAAAGTACAAATAAAGACAATCATCTGGAGATTATTTTGACAATTGAAAGTGACGTTTTGACTCCAAGTGTCTAAATGGTAGTAATGTCAAAATAATGTATGGAAATGTTGTAACTTTAAGTCTCAATAAATTTTTACTCATATGTTCGCGGACAATTTTTATTTAACATTTCGACTTCCTATCACGTCCCTTATCCAGAAATACCACCCACTCCGCTAGGGGCAGAGTCCCCAATCCTAAATCGCAGCCAAGACATGTTGTACCTTAATTAACAGAGTTCACAATTACAATTTTTATTATTGTTTGCGCTTATCTGTGCAGGCGTACCTAATAAAAAGCTATTCATATTATTGTAGATATATGTATAATGTATATTGTATACCTTTCTTTGAACGTTCATCACTTGAAAACGACTGGACGGATTTCAATGGAACAAAATCCCTATTCTGCTTAAGTGACACCAGACTGTATACTTGTATAGCACGTCATTTCAGATGTTAATTAAACAATGAATAGAATGTAGCGCTAAATGTAATTTATACCTTCAGATAAAATATTTTTCAAATTTACACTATAGTATTTGGCCACGGCTTCGCTCGCATAGTAATATTGGGACGATATTGTGGCAATGCGTATGTCCATTCTCATGATGCATCTATGCCCTTGCAAAATTTCATCGAAATCTGTTTAGCGGCTTAAGCGTGAAAGATAACAGACACAGTCAAAGTTACTTTCGTATTATTTTATTTGTGTTTTTTTACTCTTCGGTACTATTAATTTATCAAGCAAGACGACCTGACTTTTTATTTGTTAGTTTTAATTTTTTTTAAATAGCTGATATATAAAAAAAGATTTTTGAAGAAGACAATAATTTGAGAAATTTTTATTACTTTAAAACTAAGAAATGGGGAAAAATAATTTATATTATTGAGATAAAATTAATGCATATAAATTAACATCAACTAGTTACATTAATTACAAAAAAAAATATAATTCCATTTTTTTTTTGGTTACAAAAAAAAATATAATTCCATTTTTTTTTTGGAAAAAATAAATAGCTATAATTTTATAATAAGCTGAATATATCGAGAGGTGTACAGTATATCAGAGACAATCAGTTGGTTCAAAGAAAACTGATTATGTAGAAAAATTATAAGAGTTCAAATTTACCCCAGTTGTGAAAAATTGTTTTCTTTTATGCTATATACGATTATATTATTTTTACGTTTTTTTTTACGTACAAAAAGAATACTTCAAAATGAAAAATTAAATTAATATAAATCAGCATTTTAGTATACAATGTTAATCCACTCAAAAAATATCCACATTTTTTTCCACTCGGATAAATTGGGCGTACACTTGTACAAGCTTATCGAATAATAAATTTAAAAACTGCTCGGGTCAGGTCGGGTCACTAGTTAATATAAAATAATCTATACATATAATAAAATTCTAACTGAGCCGAATCTGTACATTAAATATTTTTTGGAAAATCTTATTGAAATAGTTCATTATTATCGATACAGAGGTTGAATCTATTCGGTATAATATTCGGGTTAACATATAGGATACTTTTTACCACGGGAAAATATCTCATCTCTAAGAAATCTATACTAAGAAACTAACCGTTAATACGTATCTAACTTAAAAACATATGGTAAATATTAGACTTGTTATTTAGACATTTTAGCATTCGAAAGAGTGGATTATAAAATGGGTCAAATGACCCAAATTCAAATGACCTTGCAAATATAAGAAATACTTTATATTTTATACAGATTGGTATCTAAAGACTTTTCGAACTTAAGATTTGTTTTAATTAATAGAATCATTGAATAGGTTTTTTGCTTTTATAAAGCTAGTGTCCACCTAGTGCTTAAAATTCGACCACAATCGTTATTGATTTCTGAAGTGAAAATTTTTTTATCCGCGGTGAGCGATTTTTGTTAGAAACTCCGACCAATCTCATGTTTTTGAGACCTATGTACATACATTTCTATAGTAGACAGACCCAGTGAAGGAAGACCGTATATCCGACTTAGGTATCATCTCATCTAGAATCATCAACTTTTAAGTTTTAACGCATTCGCTGATATTTGCCATACACGTACAAATTAGTCGTAGAGCGGTCGATCGTGGGATGCAATTCGATCCGGGCTAATCCATACGTGAATGGCAGCTATTAGAGATGAATGGCTGACACGATAAAGTCATATACAGGAGCGATTTTTGATATATGTATATGCAGTAACTGTTATTTAAAATTCAAAAAAGGTTTTGCGGTTGCACATGTAAATAATGTGCAGCTTAGTACAAAATGGGCGAACCATTTAGCAGTAAATTTTCCATATAATATTAATTATAATAGTGTTTTTTTTTTGGAAACTAATCAATAATCGATGTAATGAAATAAATTGTATTTAAAGCGTACACTCATGCATAGATATATTTAAATTTTGAGGTCTTTCATTGTTAACGCTAACAAGTAAATACCAATTACAGATTTCATTTTAATTGCCACATCGTGCGTTAGCTATTAATATTTAAGTGGTTCCGCGTTCTTATTTTATTTTAACAGATTATAAATAAAATATGGCATAAAAAATGTTGCTTGAATAAATAAATAAAAATATAACTTTAAATTTTAGTTATTTATATTGTAATTAAATATTACTAAGTAGTTCAATGTATATAACTTAGTTCATTCTCATATAGCTAACTGTTTTATCTATATTATATTATAACAGCGTGATTTGACCACAATTTACTTGGCTAATATTATGAAAGTTTAATTAAAATAGTAAAAGATTAAAGAGGTACTAACTAATATCACAATATGTGGATATGATAGCCATTTATGTTTTAAGTAATTAAATGACTTTAGCCATGTTCTTCGAAGCGCCTATTCACCTTATTTTATTACGTAGGTATATTGTCGCTCGTAGGTGATAGTTACGCTTTGGTTATGTTTTAAAGGCCTACGGCTATTATTTTAGAAAATGTTTTATCGAGTAACGAGTTTCATAATCGTTGATAAATAATAATTATTTACGATAACGATAAAACATCCTTAGCATTTATATTAATTAATTTTTCAATTATTATTATAACTTTCTTAGGGTTTACATATTAGTAACTCTTACAATGCAGTTTTTGTATTTTTTCTCAGAAATGAGATATTTTCCCGCGGTAAAAAGTACCCTATATGTTGACCCGGATAACCAGCTATCATCATACCAAATTTCATCAAAATCTGTCCAGTGGTTTTCTCGTGATGCGGTAACAGACAGACAGACAGACAGACAGACAAAAATTCTAAAAACTATAGATTCAGACTCTGTATCGATAATAATGTCTATTTCAATTAGATTTTCCAAAAAATATTTAATGTACAGATTCGACTTAGTTACAATTTTATTATATGTATAGATTTAAATTCTGTAATTATAGACTTTGTTGATTAAATTCACTGAGAATGAGAGAAAATAAATAAAAAGTAAGGAAAGTAAGGTAGGTACCTATCTGAACAACTAATTTTAAATAAAAAATAATATCGTGGCCTGTATGGTCATAAATAATTGCACGTTTATGATTTCACATAATATATAGGTACCTATAATTTACTAGCGACTAACCCTTCTTGCTTAGGTGCATAAACGTAGGCTACTGTAGCCTAAGTGTTACTCCAGATAAAATTATTTAGAGGGTACTTTTCATCCAAAACGGTCCGTATAATTTTATTCTTTATTGCATATTAACAGAGTAACACAGATAATACAGAGACCAATGTGGGCAAAGGTGGACTTACCTCTAGAAGAGATCTCTTCCAGCCAACCTATGAAAGTGGGAAATAGTGTTATATGACGGGACTAAAAGAGTGCAATTGATTTAAAATATTTTAAAATATTTTAGGGTTTTTAAATAAAACTATCTTTTCGGATTATTTAGCGGATTTATTTTGATTTTTGGTTCCCGACGTTTCGAATGCTTTACAGCATCCATGGTCACGGGAGAGACTGAGGTGTTACATGTCTTGAAGGTATAGTTGTTACAGACAGCCTACCCACAATTAACATCATTTTGTTAATTGTGTATGCTAATATGCTGTAAAGCATTCGAAACGTCGGGAACCAAAAATCAAAATAAATCCGCGAAATAATTCTAAAAGATAGTTTTATTTAAAAATGTCAAACATTCGCGTAAATCTAAGAAAGTATTAATATTTTAAGAGTTGATTACAGGAAGGAAGAAATAAAGAAAGAGCAAACTGCGAGCAGAAACTAATAATACTTTTATAATAATATTTCTTCACGCTTTAACAGATTCATGGCGTATGCCCTTGATTTATTAAATAAGCTACATTTTATCGACGTACCAACAGTTCTATAGATAGTTGCTTATACAAACACAATTTCCATAATTAATGAACTATAAAACTGGGTTTTTAATTTATCTTCTATATCTTCACATAGCACGGATATGAGTAGATTATAGTAATAATTAGCATTGCCCGAGGCTCCGCCCGCGTTCAGATGACTAAAAACCAAATTCTTAGGTTTCACATATTCTTATACTCTTACATTGCAGTTTTTGTGTTTTTTTTTCTCAGAAACTAGATACTTTCTCGCGGTAAAAAGTATCCTATATGTTGACCCGGATAACCAGCTATCTATCCGGATAATCACTATACCAAATTTCATCAAAATCCCTCCAGTGGTTTTTCCGTGATGCGGTAATAATGACTATTTCAATAAGATTTTCTAAAAAATATTTAATGTACAGATTCGACTTAGAATTTGTATGTATAGATAACCGTTAGGAACCCTCCGGCTTCGTCTGGGGTCTTTTTTGTTTTGCATTCACAAGTTTTTCAAAACATTTTTTTAAATACTGAATGACATGACTTTTTCATTGAAATATTTTTACCTCATTTTTTTCCTCTTAGATATTGTAAACGTTTGCCGTTTAAGCGTGAAAACCAAATTTGTACCTAAATAGAGTGACTTTCGCGCTTCTTTTATTACTATGGCGTGATAATAGTAAGTATATAAATAATGGCGCATAAAGTAGAATAGGTATCTATTAATCCATTTATTTATATGTTATCTTTATACATAAATTCTTTAGAAAGCGTTGGCAATATTGTCGTGTCAAATAGGTGTATAAAATGAATTCTCAATATCTCGATTTTTGGCAATAGTTTCTACCGAAAAATAGCTGCTGGAATTAGTTGGCAGTGTATTTTGTTCTTTATCAAACTGTCTGTCCATCTGACCTAAAGAATCTAACATTCAAATAAAAATCTGAACTCAAAAGCTATACATACATAGGCATATTTATATACCTACTTAGCTATCTAAAATGTTATATTGTTATCAACATTGTATTGTTATAAAATATTGTATGCATAGTTTAAATTGCCAAAATTTCATAGACATAGAAAATAGAGAAAATTTAATAGTATAATAGCAGTAGCACTTTTCTTTGAACAGTCGTATTTAATTAGAAACTAATTCTTCATCAACTAATTCGTCTATCGAGTACTACGAGAATATAATAGTAATACAGGAATCCGTTTCATTTTTTTAAATTACTAGCGACTCACCCTCGCTTCGCTCGGGTTCGTCGCTAGGTACGTTTTGAATAGATATAAATAGTTATTAGCCAGCGTTAGCCATATAATTTTTTTTTGTTAATAATATTGACAAATATTGTCATTAATATTTATACGATTCTAACGTCACTCAATTGTCAATGTTTTGCCTTCCCGGAACCTCTTCACTAACACTTAAACTTTATGTTATGGTATTAAAGTTCAAATTGACTTTTGAGTATTATTACGAATCTTTTGTATGCGAGTACAGAAAAGTGTTGTTTTTAGACTTTTTCAGGCATTTTTTTAATTTTTTCTCTCCGTAAGAACCATCCTCGTACTTCTAGGAATATTCTAAAAAAAGAATTAGCGAAATCGGTTCAGCTGCTTTCGAGATTTACGCTTACCAAAACATTCAGCGATTCATTTTTATATTATAGATTATAGTACCTATATCTACATATAGATTTTGCCTTCGAGCAATTAAAAATGGTTGCTAGGCACTACATCAATACGACGTATTCGTACGTGGGGGTTGATGTAGGCAGAATATTAAGGAATTTACTTATAGGTATATTTTAATATGTGTGTGTATTTTTAATGAATTATTAAGTGGATTTTATCATCAAAATAGATGCTCGATACATTTACTATGCTATATGCGATGAACGATAGCTCGTCTGTAAATTTTAACTTTTTTACAACTTAATATACGTTTTAACAATATTTTTCAATGTTTTATTGCGAAAGCTCAAGTTATTTATTTAACATGTATATAAACTTATTTAGTTTAATTAAAGGTTATTACATTTATATCATTTTAGAGCAGTTTTATTGGCCATGTGCCTATATGAGTAAATATTCTTTGCTAAGTTTTAAATGATTAGTATATGTTTTTATCACATATTACACTTTTAATAGTTTTTACTAAATAACTACTCATAGGTAGGGTAGAGTGAAGCCAAGAAACGCGCTGGGAGGTGGCTCACTTCGGTGGGCTGTGTACCATGCGGGTTGCTCCTGGTCCTTCTCTGACAGCAGACTGGACTGTTGGAGCAACCTCATTGTTGTTGTGGTCTACTTCAACAGATTTGCCGTCGGAGGTTTTGTTGGGTTTTAGGGGGTAGTAATGGCTTTTCTAGGCGGTGAGTCCCACATAACCGCCTATACGTCTACAGGTGGTATGCATAGATGCATTTCCCATCATTAAAAAAAGGGTATAGTATTCATATAGAGATATGTGTGTGTGTCTTTATCTACCCGGCAAGGGAATGTACCTACGTTAAAATGAGTAATTTTAAAAAAAAATAAAAGGACACTCCAAACTCCGGAATTCTAAACGGCTACGAATACGGAACCCTAAAAATCAATTTTAGTCTAATATAATATATAAACAATATATAAACTTGTCGCTTTATCATAAACCAGCTTTTGCACCATTTCCCTCTTAGATACATATGACATTGCGCTATAAATGCAGTTTATTCACGTTTTACATTTGATTAAAACATATTTATTATAGAATAAAACACTTTATCACTTTGTGATTTATAATATATATTATAATATATATGTTTTATAATATAAAGTGGTTTATAAGTGCAAAGACCGTTTGATGCAAAAAATATTCAAGATTTTGCTGATAACAACATCAGTTATTTATTTTAATAGTTTAAACCGTAAAAAATGTAAATTAATCTGGTGTATTTATTACGTACGTATGATAAGTATTTATATAAAAATACCTATGGATAAGTATTAGGTTATTTAGGCAAATATATATATATATATATATATATATATATATATATATATATATATATATATATATATATATATATATATATATATATATATATATAGCTATATAACTATTAACTAGTGACTTACGCTTGTTTTGCTCGGGTGTCTGTAACAGTAGCCTATGTTAGAAAAAGTGCTAGCTATAAATCGGTTCAGTAGTTTCAAAGTTTATTGACTTCAAACACAAAAATACAAAGAATGAAATATTTCGTTTTATTTATTTTTTATTGATTTTTTTTTAAATTATTCAATTATTCAATTAATTATTCTTTGAAATTAAATGCTTCCATATTATTTAACAGGTTTTATGTATGTGTTTTATTTTCAAATTCCGATTATTTATATGTAGTGATGTTATTGTAATTTTATTTATATTTTAATTTATCAAATTTTAAAATTGTGAATCAAATTAATGCATGCTGTATCCACTTTAAAAGGTAATGCATTTAGGATTAAGTTAAATTGTGTAATTAATTTAAAAATGTTTCAATGTAATTATCACTAGTGGATCCAAATAAATAAATAAATAAATAAATAAATAAATAAAATAATATAACTCTTTAAATATATTCCATACCTATTAATTATTAAAGTGGAAGTCTCAGATTGCAATTTCAAAATGTCTTTCCAATATCCATACTTTAATATTATAAATGTGAAAGTGTGTTAGTTTGTTTGTGTTTGTTTTTTACCGCGGGAGATTATGTTCTTTCCACTGGAAAACAAGTTATAATACAACCCAAAAATCATTTATGATCAGAATTACATGAAACTTTGTATTAATTCTCTTTAATACAATTAAATATATACGTGTTTCAGCATTTTTAAAAATTCATCACATAAGGGGGGAGTGACATTTTGTATAAATTCTACCTTTTTAGAGTTTTTTTTGTAGTTTTAGAGTGAGCGAAATCGCAGGTTCTGCTACTTGCAAATAAATGTTTAAATTGACAATAATAATAATTAAAATATTTTAATCACCATCGCGCGCGCGCTTTCCATTTGATATATAATTTTTACATTTAAATTAAATATGAGTTCTGCTGAGCATTAGCACCAAAAACCTCAATAGTTGCTCTTTTAAAAGCAATCTCTCTATCTGTCTAATATGCTTTAATTAATAGCGTAGATTTAGAGTACTTTTGAATGAAATGCACACAGATATACAAACAGGCACGCAAACAAACAGAAAAAAAATTCACCACTTTTTTTTGAATATACCTATTCTGCAGAAAACGTCCCAGTCATTGTTTTAAAAAAAGTTCATGTAAAGAGTTCGCTTTGTTACTATTTCATTATATGTATAGATTTAAATTGGCTAAGCACGATCTCAAAACTTAAACTATCAAAAATTGCGTGTCTCTGTTTGCAGGTAAAACTTATTTCTAGAATTACTGGGTTAATTTAAATATTGTTCACTGGTGTATAACTAAGATACTTGTCATCCTAGTATCCCTGGGATGACTATATCAAGAAGATTCTGTTAGATAAAAGAATATTATACAAATATTGTAGAGCAAAGTTTGAACACCATAGAAGAAGATAAACATTAATTTCGAAATTATTTTAAATAAATTTTAATATAGGTAATATATGTAAACTGCCTCGGTGGTGTAGTGGCTAGCATGTACGGCTGCACACCCGGAGGTCCTGGGTTCGAGTCCCGGGTCGGGCCAAGTTTAGTTATTGAGTCTTTCTGTATATTAAGCCTCAGTAACAGCCCGGAGTTGGGAAGTTGGAGTTGTTTCACCCCCGTGCCTCGGAGAGCACGTAAAGCCGTCGGTCCTGCGCCTTAACTCTCACTGGTCGTGTCGAGTGGTCGTCCCACCAGAGTATGAGAGTGACAGGAATAGAGAGTGCACTTGTGCCTGCGCGTACACTTGTGCACTATAATATCTCCTGCGCAGTTGGCTAGTCTCAATGAGATTGGCCGCCGTGGCCGGAATCGGTCAGGAGAACATCATCATCATATGTGAATATATTATAAAAATATAATGAATTAATAACAATCATGTTAAGATTATTTACAATACAATTATATCTGATCAGATTTTAAAATGTCAGAAGTGATAGGTATCCTACTTAATGTCAAATGTAGTACCTACTTAAAGGGCATTTATTTATAATATTCTTGGCATTAAAATAACAGATATAAATAAATGTTTTTGTTAGCAAAGGATATCGTCTGAAAATAAATCTTTACCGCAAAAGTGCGTATGTTGTCCGTTCGTGATCCTTTACGCATCAACGAAGCGACAGATTTACAAATAAAACTTTATTATAAAATATAAATAGAACCCATATGTACACAATACTATTTGAATTATTTTCATTCTAAGCAAAATTTTCCTTTTCATAGTGTTCATGTTTTTAAGTATTATTTTCAGAAACTCTTTTCCGAATTACAATAAGTGTATTTGTATTGAATATATTTCAACTTATGGTATAGAAAACAGAAAACATGATGTGTGTTACGGGACATTATAGGTATAGTATAACTACTCGCTACCTCTTTTAAAAATTAATTAAATCAACATAATAAGTCGATGAACTTTTAAAATAACGATTAACATTATAATTGATCTTATTTCGCACTTTAAAATAAAACGAATGTTGTAGTCAGTTTTATTTTTTATGTATTTTAAGTAATTTAACTATATCTTCGGATTTTGCTTATCTTCTGTAAATATGTTAGTGCATCTGAAGGATAATGGTCTCCAATATTTTTGAGTTGAAAGGTGGTGAAATTAAAATTCAATAGTTAAGGAATGATAGCTCAGTGAGGAAATGATTTGATAGAATTTAAAAAAAACAAAATGTTCTTAATAGTATCTCAATCAAACTTTTATTGCTAAACTATACCCAGTACAGTAGAAGGTACAGTAGATACGTAGTACCTACTGTCTGTAACAAGTATGTAATGACCTTTGAGGCATCTAAAACCTTAGTCTTTCCCGTGACCATGATTGGGACCAGAGATCAAATAATTCCGCGAAAAATACCCGAAAAAAATATAGGTTTTTTTAATATATTTTCTACAAGTTAAGACTTCTTTTTAGGCCGCAGAGTGACATTGGCTACTTTGTATTAGGAAGTAAGGATTAAAAAATATTCTTTGTCACGCAGAGTGATTTTATAATTTTACACGATTAAAATATATTTTATTTATTTACATTAATAAAAAATGATAAACAAGTCGCAAGCATTAAACGAGATCACAAAATACATAGAGAGTCTTTAGTACTATATGTACTATATTTAGTAGTATACTTGCGACTCACCCTCGCTCCGCTCGGGTTCGTCCGCTTATATTTTAATGTTTAGTATAGATTTCTCAGACATGAGATATTTTCTCGCAGTAAAAAGTATCCTATATGCTGACCCGGATAATCAGCTATCATCATACCAAATTTCATCAAAATCCTATAGATACGGCCTCTGTAACGATAATAATGTCTATTTCAATAAGATTTTCCAAAAAATATTTAATGTACAGATTCGGCTTAGTTACAATTTTATTATAATGTATAGATGTGGGCATATTATGCAAAGTAGCTGCTACTCATAGCTTTTAATATAAATTGTGTAAAAGTAGCGTATTCTACGTATTTTTTGAATATTATCGATTTGTTTTAATAATACACATGTATTTGGCACCATATATAAAATAATTGTACTCTTTATCAAATTAGTTATAATTTGGTAGTATTAAAAAAACTCTACTTACAATTTAAAATGTATTTCATATACGTAGTCATTACACAAAAATTTTATCACTAATATTTGTATAATGTTGATAATATCATACTTGTACTATATTTTATTCATATTTATATTTTAATGATTCCGATATCTGTTTGGTTCTGGCTGCTACGTTGATTTTAAGAGTGTTATATCGGGCGGGGTACCTCTAATTCTGCAAAAGAAAATACAGCATCATTTAAAAAAAGATAATAAAAATAATGTCCTACTAACCGATTTTGACCACGGCGGCCAATCTCACTGAAACTAGGCAGATGCGCAGGAGATATTATAGTGTAAAAGTGTACTCACAAATGAACTCTCTATTCCTTGTAATCTCAAAGTCTGATGGGACGATACTTCGATACGACCGGTGATGGAGACCAGTCAAAGGCGCAGGACCGATGGCTTCTCGTGCTCTCTGAGGCACGGGGGTGACACATCGCCAACTTCCCAACTCCCGGCTGTTACTGAGATTTTTTGACAAAAGTACTCAATAACTGAACTTGGCCCGACTCGGGACTGTAACTCAGGACCTCCGGATGTTCAGCTATACATGCTAGCCAATACACCACCGAGGTAGTCAGAATATTATTAAAATATATCAACTCTTGAAAATAAGTGAAAAATTTTGTATGACATGTAAAAACTTAACATTTGGCATTTAAATAAAAGAAATTGTATAAATCTATAAAGATGGCATTTAAAAATAGCATCGGGTGAAGCTGAGTGTGATTATATATCACATATAAATAATTAATATGTAAAGAAATAAGAAACCAGACAGAAATATGTGCATGCATTTAAAATGGAAATTATTTTACTGGTTTTATAACCAGGTTGCGCAAGAACCTAGGTTAAAATCTACTTCCAACATATAATAATAATTAATAATGAATATTTTTTAATTAATACTGAGGCCAATAAAATCCTTGTAAAAAAACTAAAGAAATGATTTTTTTTTGTTTTTTTTTTCTACGGAAATGCATTTCCAGCCAGTGAGTAGCTTCCTTACTTTCATTAAATGTACGATTATTGTTTATAAGAGCCTAATTAATTAAGGTGTTGGAGACATTGCTATCTATTGTTGACACTATTATTCCTTAAATATAGGTACTCGAAATCCACCTACAGTCAAAAAAATAGTACCTAATAACTAATAAGATATAACATATGACAACAGAATGCTTGCTCGTCCTAGCATGCATTTTGTTATCTCAAATTCTCAGTTGTCCCAGTTGTAACTTGTACACAAAAATGGAATTATACATTAAAGATAACTTTAAAATATAGGTACTTTTTTTAAGTTAAGTCTGATTTACAAATGATTTTTAAAATTTTATTACTCTAAAACATTTTTTTTATCAAAGATCGCTTCTGTAATAATTGCTTATCAAGATTTGCATTCAATTAGCATTCAAGACATTGTTCTCAAATATGGGTGATATTATTGCACAATATACGTACCTATAGTGTACACCAACATTTTTTATTTTAATTTCTGTGCAATAAAATAACATCTTGTTAAAGTAAATAACAAAAAATCTTGTTAAAGTAAATAGCAAAAAAATTGACTAAGATGTTTGATACTAAATTCTATATTACTTTACCGCTACATGTGATCTGTGCCGCTACTAAGAACATCTCCTTGACATTGATTGTCTATAAAGATTGTATTGGAGCGCAGTATGTTTTGCTTCATATAAAATTATTAGACCATTCATAGTGAAACTCTTCTAATATTTTCATACTTGGATAGTTCATGTATAAAGCACATACTATAAATTAATGCAGCTCTGTTAATATGTTACAAGTTACAAGTACACTTGGGTATATTTCTACACTTTTTCTCTCAGATTTCGTTTTCCTAGAAAGAAAAAGAGCGTAAAGTTATGAGTATGAAAATAAACCGGATGTAAATATTTCAATATATCTTAATAATGTCATATAAGTTTTAATTAAGGTTATTTTAATAATTTTGTTCATTTAAAAGGCATAGTAGGTAGGTACATGTGGCAACATCCAAGTGAAAAAACTTATAAAAAAAATCAGTAACAAAAGACTCTTTATAACGATATTGTTCATATGTATTCTTCTTTTTTGTTAAAAAATCGACGTCACGATATTCGTAGTTTATGGAAGGATAAGGCACGTTTAAAGCCCGTGATGAGGCAATTATTCTGAATAGCAATGACCGTCTTAGTCATCTAACCATGGAAGCTGTGTGATAAAAACATTATCTATTTATAAAAAGTCTTAATACCTTGCTTTTATCTTTTGTTTGCTTATAATCATAACCATTCTAGCATACAAAGTTAATAAATAGTATTAATGAAGTACTTTTACATATATTAGTAGCAATGAGACCGTGTTATATTTATTGTGCTACTAGCGACTCCGCTCCTCGTCCCTAGTTACGTTTTAACGTTTACTATAGATTTCTCAGAGATGAGTTATTTTCCCGCAGTAAAAAGTATTCTATATGTTGAAATGAAATATCCCGGTTGACCCGGATAAACAGCGATCATCATACTAAATTTCATCAAAATCTGTCCAGTGGTTTTCTCGTGATGCGGTCACAGACAGACAGACAAAAAATCTAAAAACTATAGATTCGGCCTCTGTATTAATAATAATGACTATTTCAATAAGATTTTCCAAAAAATATTGATTATACAGAGTCGACTCAATTAGAATTTTATTATAGGTATGTATAGATTGTCTGTGACATAATTTTTATCGACGATGACATACCTACCACGAGCGGAGCTGCATGCAATAATTATAACAAGTATAATATGACAATCATATCCATACTAATATAATAAATGTGAAAGTGTGTTTGTTTGTTTGTCTTTCTTTCACGTCGAAACGGCTTGGCTGATTGGGGTGCTTTTTTATGTGGAGATACTTGGAGATACTTGGATATCATAAATGCGAGAGTGTGTATGTGTCAACTGTCACCTAGGGATGCACTCGAGCGGAGTGAGTGTATATCGTTTGATATACGTCGACCTTCCAAAAATATTCTACATAATACTAGTGCTACTAATATTTAAAACAAACAGATTTTTTTTTATATTATAGTAAGCGTATAATGGCTATGACTTAGGACAATTTATAAGATAAAATACATCCATTATAATATATAATTTTATATGCATGTACATTGTACAATGTACATAGTATATGTGTATTAAACTAATAGCTAATTAAAGTGTGTAACATATTATTATTTTTTTCATTTAATATCATCAAATACATATTTATTTAAAGTAGCTTATCTTTTCCAGTAGATACACAAAAGTTATATTTAGATTCGAAATCAAGTAGAAATTGTAATTTTAATTAATCTATCATAAAGCTAAATTACCAAAGTTCTGGTTTCGAGATGAAAAATGAGCTCAATGTGTTATCGATCTATGTGGTGTTGGTGGGAGGCGTCTAGTTCCTATTTTTTACAATCTACATATGTGCTTATCTAAAACAAAAATAATGAATTCCCAACCGTTTTAGGAATAGTAAAAATAAGTTTTATACAAATTATATTAACGATACGTTTGGCTCATTTTGTAGTGACCCTACTTGCTGTGCCAGGGTCGCGGGTTCGAGTTCCGCTGGGGGCATTCATTTGTGTGATGAGCACGAATGTTTGTACTCCAGTCATGGGTGTTTATATTTATAATATGTATGTATTTAAAGTTATATATATGTAGTGTATCAACTATCTGGTATCCATAACACAGGCCTCGTAACTTACCATGGAACTAGATGGTGATGTGTGTTAATGTCCTAACATATTTATTTATGTATTATTATATTGGTAGTAGTGCACAGCATAGGCACAACCTATAGATAATATACAGCTTGTAGAAAAATGAATAATAATTAAATCGGTGAATTTTGTATGGGACTGCAATAGTGCTTTAAGATATGGGTATGTTATTTTACACTAATTAAGGTTTTTTTAATGACAATTATAATTTAGATCTTATTTAATGACATATGAACTAGAATGATATTACTAGTTTTGCCAAGGTTCTCCTTGTGTGGTTGGTCTATTGATAAAAAGTAGTGTTAATTCAGAACATAAGATATAACCATATATAATTTACTCAAACTCAAATATCTATCTATAGAAGTAACAAGCACATTTACACCCAAAATTTCACTCAATTAATTTAAGTAAAGTGAATTGGATGCCGATGAATCGGCATCCATACTCTATCTACTCGTTTAAATTAACCTAGCATGTTGCAACCTTGTCTTTTGTCACTCCAATACAATGAGTACGTCTCGCATCTTTCTGTAGCATTACACTCTCAAGGTTTTTCTGTGCGTCAATGATGAATTAAAAATTTATTCAATATTGATATTTTTATAAATATGTTTTCTGTTTGTCGCAAACTCTATACTGGTAGTAGTTAGAGAAAAATTTCTTAGTTCTCCGAAGAAATTCAGAAAGAATCTCAGTGAATCTACAGCTTCTTTTTTTTTGTAAAATAACAAAAAATACTAATTTTATACAACATTTAAAGTGCCCAGAGGTACTCACATTCTTTAAATGTTCTTCAAGAAAATTATTTATTCTTAGTCTTTAGTATACAGACATTGTTTAACCATTTTTTGAAGTTTATCAATATATCCATACTAATATTATAAATGTGAGTGTGTTTGTTTGTTTGTTTGTTTGTTTGTTTGTTTGTTTGTTTGTTTGTTTTTTTGTCCTTTTTTCACGTCGAAACTGAATGACGTATTGGCGTGATTTTTTGTGTGGAGATAGTTGGTGGGCTGGAGTGACATAGGCTTCTTTTTACAGTTGGAGATTATTTCAATTTCACGACAATACACGTTATAATACAACCCAAAAAAAAATTGTTTAGAATTACTTGAAACTAGGTATTAATGCTTTTCAATACAATTAAATAAATACGTGTTTTGGTACTTTTCGAAGTTCTTCCCATAAGGGGGTAAAATAGGTCAGAAAAGTTTGTATGAAACCTACCTTTTTAGAGATTTTTTTTGTAGTTTTAGCGCGAGCGAAGACGCGGGTTCTGTTAGTAATATATAAAAGCAATTTAAAATCATTGTACCTACTTTATTTTTTGCTCATTCTGTATGATAACATATGATAACATTATTATTCTAAACCGTTAGAAAAGTTTGTACGATAAGGATTTTTAAATATTTTACACTTCTGATATTTTTATTTATATAACTTAACAAATTTATTTCTTGATATTATTATCTGCTGTGCAGTGGTCTCATCACGTATATATCATCAGATATAATAATTATACATATACCTAATTGCCAAAAAAAATTACAGATTACTTTGTGAGGTCCACTTACTCTAGAGCGCTTTGCGTTAACAAAAACTACATGGAATGCAGTTAATATTGATAATAGACCAGCTTATTTGGTTGTAGATTTGATTTACAAACATTTTTGTAACATTTCCGGGAGACATCATCACTTTAATTAACCAACCATTTTCTTGTGAGTACTTTTTATAAGCAATAGGCAGTTGACCTTTACAACCGGTAAGGGTGAACCAGTTTATAATATTATGTATATAAGATTATATTAATTACCTTCTAATCTAAAGATAATATTAGTTCCTCAAACTTAGGAATAATATAGACAGTGTCATAGAACTAAACATGTAGTAAAACATTTTTTTTTAAATATATAATATTTTAAAACAATATACAAATACTATTAAAATATTTATTACTGTAACAAGTAAATAGAGGTTAATAAATGAAAATAGCTAACTCATTTTATTATAAGTACTTGGGCTACCGAGCTTCGCTCGGAGTTTTTGGCCTGAAGTACAATTTTCTTTTTCTTTAAAAAAAAACTAAAAACTTGAATAAATATTAAAAAAAAAACAAAAGTAATAACTTTGTATGCGACCGAGTTTCAAACCTGGACACCTGTGATTGTTGATCTTGCACATTGGCCGCTTGACCGCGATGCTTATGCCCGAGCGTGCAAATTACCGATATTTTGCGTGGAATAATGCAAAAGAAAACTGCATGAAAACTCTGCGACCAAGGCGCAAGATTGAATAAGTATCCGGGTTCGAATCCTGGTCGGATACAAAGGTATAATGTATTTTTGTTTTTTTTTTGTACTTATTCAAGTTTTTAGTTTTTTTTTAAAGCATATTGAACTTTCTAACCAAAAATCCGAGCGAAGCTCGGTTGCCCAGGTACTACATATATATACAAGAATTACTCGTTTAAATATATTATATAAATAATTTTTAAAAAAGATATACAAGCCAATATTATGCTATCTATCTCTCTTAAGAGGGGAAGAGAACTGATATGTTTTTTTTTTTAATCTTTATTTTTTTTTAACATGGGAGTTTGAGTCATGGCATTGACTATGTCACCCCCGTACAACATCTAACTTAATAAAAATCTAAACGAGAACTGATATTTAAAAATAACAAAAGAATATAATTAGTATTATTCTTATTATACATATTTTCTAATAAAAAATTGTAAATTAACGAATTCTATAGAAAATAAGCGGTCTGTATGCCAAAATCTACTATTTTTGATTTTGATATTTTTTTCTAAGCTTCGTCTATATTATTCTTTAGTCTGAGATAGCTCAGCATATA
The DNA here is from genome assembly GCA_951806755.1 of Brenthis hecate. Lineage (NCBI taxonomy): Eukaryota > Metazoa > Arthropoda > Insecta > Lepidoptera > Nymphalidae > Brenthis > Brenthis hecate. The sequence continues at coordinate 3,444,863 of OX638264.1, forward strand.
ATCATAAAGTACTTATTTGCCTTCTCTTCTTGCTCTTTAAAACAAAATAGATTCTTATCAACAAATAATCTTTCAGGAAGATGACGAACGATAGCTGGTAACATTTTCTCTGGATTTATCCCTGAAAAATAAAAATGTATAGTTATTCCCTAAAATACAGTCGCCTTCTAAAGTGACCATCATTTCTCATATGGGCAACTTCTTCTGGTCCTTGGACGTTATTTAATAAAGTAATAATAATAAATGTCTCTCTATGTCCAATTGGTTCAATAATTGAGCGTGGAAACGTAGTTCTTGTCAATATGAAGTATGCGGGTCTAACGTAGTTACATATAGTACAGCTTTTAAACTAACCATAACAGAATACTTTCTTATATATTTTTTGCGAATTTATTTTGATTTATTGTTCCCCACGTTTTTTTTTTTTCAAAATTTTCGAATGCTTTACAGTAACCATGGTCACGGAAGAGGAAAACCAAAATATCTAAATAAATCCGTGAGAAAATCCTAAAAGATAATTTTATTTTAATAAGTTATATATAAAAATATGAATGATACTTTACACAGAATCGTTTATTTCCCAAAGTTGTTTACTGATTGCTTTGCAATATTGACTCATTCATATAAACGTTTTTACATGGAAAACACATTTTTTGCGAGCCATTTTGCTAAAATTTGACAGTAGATGGCACTGCAGCACACCAACGAACGAAAAGATCAGCATGGAATTATTATCTACAAATTGGGTACATTTAAAAATGGAGAAAATTATCGCGATAGAGAGGCTGGTAGGTGATGAGATTGTAACAACGTCAACATTTTATATAAATAATTTCAAGAATTTGTGTTCAAATGTCCCCCTTTTTAATAAAATAAAAGGCGCATAGATCAACAATTATTTATTACTAGCGGCTCACCCTCGCTTCGCTCGGATTCACCTCTATCAAAACAAAAACAAACCTATCCCACGGGAACCTAGCCTATGTGTTATTCCAGACTTTAATCTATCTGTGTGCCAAATTTCATCCAATTCCGTTTAGCCGTTCTGGCGTGAAAGAGTAACAAACATCCAAACATACTCACTAACTTTTACATATTTTATAATTTATAATATTTATACAGATTTAAGATTAAGAACTTTTCTCTTTATAGGTAACTGTTGTTATGTTATTATTTAGGCATACAAGTTTATCAGTCTTAATGTTGTAATAATATAATTAAAATAATTAATTTACAAACAGGAATACTTATTGCACGAGAAAATTCAAAATATTACACTCAAAATAAATATATACTTCAATATTTGTAGAAAACAAATATACACCTAATAAATTATTATTTAATAGCGACTCAGCCTCGCTTCGCTCGGGTTCGTCGCTTGCTTCCCAATACAAACTTTCATCCCCATTTTCACTCCCTTAAGGGATGATTTCCGGGATAAAAAGTATCCTATGTCCTTCCCAGGGTCTCAAACTATCTTCTTATTAAATTTCATCTAAAACGGTTCAGTAGATCTAGAGATTACCCCCTACAACGTCACAAACTCACAATTCACAAACTCACAAACTTTACCTCTTTATAATATTAGTATAGATTACGTAGGTACTCTACAAATCATATCATCTTTAAAACTAAGGTTGAAGGATAAATTATAAGTAAGTATTTCACGGTCAAATAACTTTAACGTATTAAAAAATTTACATTCCAATGGTTTTTTATGTTTCTTTTTTATAAAATAACCTAGACCCTAACCTATTCATTTTTTAGGGTTCTTTACCCAAAGAGTAAAACGGGACCCTATTACTTAGACTTCGCTGTCCGTCCGTCTGTCCGTCCGTCTGTCTGTTTGTCTGTCCGTCTGTCACCAAGCTATATCTCATGAACCGTGATGGTTACACAGTTGAAATTTTCACATATGATGTATTTCTGTTGCCGCTATAACAACAAATAAAAACCGAATAAAATAAATATTTAAGGGGGCTCCCATACAACAAACGTGATTTTTTTGCTCGTTTTTGCTTGATATTGATAACGGCAACAGTCTACCTGTTGAAATATTCACAGAATATTTAGTTACACGAGAATATTCACATTAAAAATAAATTTAAATTAAAATAAAACAAATATTTAAGGGCTCCCATACAACAAACGTGTTTTTTTGCCGTTTTTATAGATGGTACGGAACCCTTCGTGCGCGAGTCCGAATCGCACTTGGCTGGTTTTTAATACATGTACCTAAAGAATAACATTCATATGTAACGTGAGATCACCACGTATTTATTTTACATGTTGCGTGACCGGCGCCTAGGCCGGCCATGTCACGATTGCTGACTACGCTACTCGAAGCGTATTATTACTTCATTCATTTCTTTTTTTTTATAATCGTGTATAAATTTGCCAAAAAGGTCGAACGAAATCTTTGTTAACATGAGAAAGATTAAAAATAATCTTTTTATTATCAAGGTGATTAAGTTGCTATTATAGTTTTTTGTACTATAATAGAGGTATAATATATTTAGATACTTAAGATGTTAGAGTTAATTTTTGTTTTTTTTTTATTGATTATTTATGTAATTTGACATGAATAATCAATAAAATATCGCCTATTTCGAATTAATGATATTTAATAAGCGTTTGTATATACGAAACCTAATTCGCGTGCAAAAACAATTTTTGCATTTCATATATGTTTGTTTAATATTTTAACACATGTGACATGATATGAAATCTGTTTGTTTATTACATTTTGGATCTTGTTACATTTTTATGTTTATCTTGTGAAATTTTCAATTTTCATAAGTTCTTAATTATCATTTTTTTTTAATTTAATATTAGCTTCCATTGTTTAAGACTAAGTTATCCATTTAACTTGATTTAATATTAAAAATGTTATTAATAATATTTAGGTATGTATATATGAAGGACGGATTTGTGGCGCTTATTTTTGCCATAAGAAAAGATTGTACGAAACTTAACCGCTAAGGGGGTAAAATGAAAGCGTTGCGTGAAACAGCTGGTAACGGTTGCGTGAAAGATATGGTGTAATTTCAATAAGACCAGCTCCAGAAAGTACGTGGCCAAATATCTTATTCAGAAATCAATTGAGCGGAAAAGTAAACAGATCGGATTGCCGTACATAATAGGCAAGCCGTTATTCTTTAAACGGTATGTTATTGGTTATTTCAACAATGTGAATATCGTCAGTTAACAAATAAAACAGACTACGTATGAAACTAAATCTAAACTTAAGTATATATATATATATATATATATATATATATATATATATATATATATATGTATATATATATATATATATATATATATATATATAGTATATATATATATATATATATATATATATATATATATATAAATATATATATATGAAACAAGGTACCTATAAGTCGTGTGGTTTGCAAAAATGCTATAATTATAGCTACATAGGTACCTTGTTGAATCGTTATTCCCTTTCTTTTTCTTCCAAACTACCCCCTTTATCGTTATAAATGATTAAACGATACGTTCATGTTTTAAAAACTGTTTCGCACTTCCATCCATAGGACAAGGGTTACTGCAGAGGAAATAATAGAAAATGTGTGATTATTTGATTATATAATTAAATAATTATATTCATAATATGATCTTGCGTTGTACAGTAGAAAATATCGGTGACCAATTCTTACTCTCATTGTAATTATTCCAAAAAATAACTTTTTAATTGATAAAACACTCCTAATTAAAATATCTAAAATAGTAGGACTCGTAAAATAAATCGAAATAATCCATAAAAAACTATCATATCAGTTATTATTACAAAGGTAACAAATATCTATTATCTATTACATATAATAAAATAGTAACAAGGCGAAATCTGTACCTCCATGAAATATTTTTTAAGATAACTAGCGGATTTTGTACAGAATATAGGTAGGCTCCAAAACAATAGTAATTAAAATTTTTGTCCGTTTGTCTGTGTGCATTTAACTTAAAAAGCACCGAACCGATTTTAACTAAATTTTGTGTAATGATAACTTATTACTCGGGTCAAGTTTAGTCTGGAACCCAGGACTTACAACGGACCACAGGAAAGCGAAGCGAGAGTAAGTCGATAGTGTCCAATAGAGAGGTAATTTTCATAACATGACTACTACAAACGCCTCGGTGGTGTAGTGGCTAGCATGTACGGCTGCACACCCGGAGGTCCTGGGTTCGAGACCCGGGTCGGGCCTAGTTTAGTTATTGTGTACTTGTGCACTATAATATCTCCTGCGCAGTTGGCTCGTCTCAATGAGATTGGCCGCCGTGGCCGCAATCGGTCAGGAGAACATCATCATCATCATCATCATCACTACAAACGTAAGGGAAATTTAAACTTTCATAAAAAAAAAGAAAGGCATAAAAATGTACAAACAAAGCTGGTAATATAAAAGACAAAGATTTTATTAGGACAGAAGTTTTTCAGTGTAAATAAAATTTGATATTAGCTACAGAAATAAGAAAGTTCAAAAGGTTACCATAAAAATTTTTAACGTGCAAGAGGTGTGATCAGTGAAAATTTATAAAATTACATAAATTTTTGATTATAGACAAGTAATAAGTTAGTATATAATCAAAGCCTTAATTCTCATATGATGACACCATAATAATACAATAACTATAAACCTTTGATAAATATAGGACATGAAATGTAATAACATGCTTATTCAAGTGACATACGAGTATGTAAGATGTTATTTGATCGTTTAAGGTGTTATATGAACTTAGACCTCCTTAACTTCCGTAAATCTTGTGTTAGTGCGAATAAACCTACTCATATAATTTTAAAGCTGCATTTTAATAATAATATAACGTTTTGATGTGAATTTTATAATATTTTAGGTATATGTATTAAGCTTACCATTTAATATAATAATATGTAAACTACTAAGTACCTAACTCTGTTTCCTTTTCAAGGTTAAACCGCTGAACAGATTTCGATGAAATATGACAAAGACATACATATGTAGATTACATCCTGGGGATGGACCTAGGTTACTGATCCCCGTCCCACTTACCACGCGAGCTAAATGCTAAAAGCCGAGTTAGGGGGATGTAAGAGGATAAGTACTCGTAGAACAAGTCCAGTTTTTTTTTAATTTTTTTGTTTTTCTGTCTGTTTGCTTGTACGGGCTAATCTCTGGAACTATTCGACCGATTTAAATGAAATTTTGCATGGTGGTATCTTATATCCCCGGTCAACATTTTAGATACTTTTCATCCCGGAAAACTAAAGAGTTCCGGGATAGTTAAAAAACTATAGTAACTTTTACACCTTAGTACACAACAACTTATGCACCTAATTTAGTAAAATTTGGCACCTTACCTTACTTTTTAATACCTTATATTACCGGTCAAACAACAGGTTACTTTTTATCCCGGAAAAATTAACAGTTCCCGTTCGTGCTATTCTATAAAATTACTATGTTCTATGTTCAATTTCCCTAGGTATTTAATAAAAAGATAAAGTTTATGAGTTTAGATGAAAGAGGTACACTCCGGGACTGCTAAGAAACTACAAAGCCATTCATTTATACAAAGTCACATCAGTTGATCATCCCTCAGTGACATTGGTACGATGTTTTTTTTCGTGTATATATGTATATATTTCGTAGGTTAAAAAAATATATTTAAAATGCATGTAATTATATTACTAGTTTAGATTAATCGACTTGATTCATATACTAATTATTAAAAATAGAGTATAATAATTTCTTGTAATATTTGTACATATATGGGTAATACATTTTGTTTTATTTCACAATAAGTGAACTTAAGAAAAAAATCTTATCGAAATCTATCAATTAAATACATGTCAGAATTCAATTAATTTTATTCTCTTTTAATTATAACGTATCGCCAATACATTAACAACGCTTGAGCTGAAACTGTTTGATGTTCCATTAAAGCCGAATCTAATTTGGCCGCAAAAAAATGTCGTTACCAGAACCACCTACACTTAAAACTAGTACAGAAAATGTTAAGACGCCGCACCCGCAACTTGTCGAGCACTTTATCCTTACCATAGGTCTCTATGAATATATTGACTATATATTTTAAGTAAATTATAATATTTTATCATTAATAATTTGATTAAAAAATAGTAATCTATACATATAATAAAATTGTAACGAAGCCGAATCTGTACATTAAATATTTTTTGGAAAATCTTATTGAAATAGACATTATTATCGATACAGTGGTCGAATCTATAATTTTTAGAATTTTTGTCTGTCTGTCTATTACCGCATCACAGAAACTGAAGAACACTGGAGGGATTTTGATGAAATTTGGTATGGTGATAGCTGGTTATCCGGGTCAACATATAGGATACTTTTTACCGCGGGAAAACATCTCATTTTAAGAAAAAAATACAAAAACTGCAATTTAAGAGTATACTAATATGTAAAACCTAAGAAGTTGGTTTGTGGTCATCTGAACGCGGCGGAGCCACGGGCAATGCTAGTTTTTTATAAAAAAGAAAGATAAAATTGAATTGTAAAATTACTATGTTCTATGTTCAATTTCCCTATTTATGAACAAACGTTTATTATTATATGTATAATACTCGTATGTAAACATATTTTAAATAGTCGATAGCGAGTCATGAGTGCTTTATTTTATAGTAGAGGCATTTATCGAGGTCTCCACTGCTAAGCAAAAAACTGTCCAGTTAGATGCCGAAGGCAATGAACTAGTGAATCGGGACAAGCCACAAAAACATTTGGAAAACGAAAAATGTGATCACGTCTCCAGAATGCATATTTCATATATCTAAATTAGTCTAGCAAATTCATTATATTATACTAGCGACTCACCCTCGCTCCGCTCGTGTTCGTCCTACTTACGTTTCAACGGTTAGTATAGATTCCTCAGAGATGAGATATTTTCCCGCAGTAAAAAGTATCCTATATGTTGATCCGGATAACCAGCTATCATTATACCAAATTTTAGCAAAATCCCTCCAGTGGTTTTACCATGATGAGGTCACAGACAGACGGACAAAAATTCTAAAAACTATAGATTCAGCCTCTCGTATCAATAAGATTTTTCAAAAAATATGTAATGTACAGATTCGGCTTAATTTAATTTTATTATATGTAGGTACCTATAGATTTCCCTACTCGCCTAATAAACAAAACTGTCTATTAAATAAACAAATAGTCCGTCTTTTAAATTTCACTATAATACAGTTTTATTAAGCAATTATTGTGCGAACTGCGAATACCAACATATTGTGCGCTTTGAGTCTTTCAAATGCTGCAAACTTACTTAGTACTTAGTCTTAGAATTAGTCATCGAATCTTTTCGTACAAGTAGCTTTATGATTTATAACACTTTTCTTTTCTATTCTCTGTAATGACACATAATATTGTAATAAAAGTTAATATTATAATGAGCATCTCTAATTAGTCGAAGGCCAATGTATTTCTTTTGAAATTAACAAATAAAACGTGACCAACGCAAAATCTAAGTCGTCATTTTCCGCTAGCTTACGTTATTTAAATGCGAAAAACAAGATAAAATTATTAATAGTAATAAATACATATGTAGGTATATTAGAATCAAAAATCAATTTCAAAATAGTTCCGTCTGACACGATTTAAAATTATGAATGGTTACTAATAATTATAATTTAAACAAATGTTGGAAAAGCCTGCAGTAATTTATACATCACATTAACCTTAAAATAAATATGATAATTTAATTTAGTAGTGTGTATGTATCTGCTTATTACTTCCTCATGCTTATTGGTAAAGAAAGTAAAGGTTTGAGTGGAACCGAGAATGGAAATAGCATATACTAGAATAATCTATACTTAATATTATAAATAGGTAAGGTTTGTGAGTTTGTGACGTTGTAGGGGGTAATCTCTAGATGTACTGAACCGATTTAGATGAATTTTGGTAAGATAGTTTGAGACCCTGGGAAGGGCATAGGATACTTTTTATCCATCCTTATCATCCCTTAAGGGGGTGCAACTGGGGATAAAAGTGAATCGCTAGTAACACACGAGCTCCTTTTTATTGGCAGTACCTCCTGAAGGTCGCGAGTAAAAACTACTACAATATAAACCTTTACAATAATATAAAAATAATTGTTATATATGATAAAAATGTGTGCGTCAGCACTGCCACTACACTACGTAAGTACACTTACGAAATTATATAGGTGTGTGTAGTTAAAAGACAAATTACTAATTTGCAATGCTAATATATTGTATACTAGCACTACCCGCGGCTCCGCCCGCGTTCAGATGACCAAAAACCAAATTCTTAGGTTTTACATATTATTATGCTCTTACAATGCAGTTTTTGTATTTTTTCTCAGAAATGAGATATTTTCCCGCGGTAAAAAGAATCCTATATGTTGACCCGGATAACCAGGTATCACCATACCAAATTTCATCAAAATCCCTCCAGTGGTTTTTCCGTGATGCGGTAACAGACAGACAGACAGACAGACAGACAGATAGACAGACATACAGACAAAAATTCTAAAAACTATAGATTCGGCCTCTGTATCGATAATAATGTCTATTTCAATAAGATTTTCCAAAAAATATTTAATGTACAGATTCGGCTTGGTTAGAATTTTATTATATGTATAGATTATACCTATGGATCGTGATTTGGCAACGGGTTTTTGAAGTCGGTTGAAAATAAAATACTTAGATATTACTTCTTTAGTTAACGTGTAATTACGAAGACGTCGAGTTATGAAACAGTGAACGGTAGTGCGCGGTCGTGGCCCATCCATATTTGATTGTAATCGCTGCAATAACTAGCTTAGTCAAACATTTCCTATTAGTCTAGCCATTAGCTCTTGTTTAAAATGGGCGATCTATTTAGTCACGTAATGCTTAAGTTTGTGAAGTAATCTTCATATAAAGGTTTTATAGAGGAGAACGTAGTGTCGAAATAATCTTACGTAGGTAGGTACTAAGCTGGTGTGGTTAGTTTCTAGATTTTCGCACACTCTCTAAGAAATATGATTTCATTTGTTATTGTGAATTAAAATTGCTAAAACGCGTTCTTTAATTAGTGCTTTTGCAATAAAATTAGTATATTCAATAACATTTTTGTAAGGATAATATAAAAATAATATGGAGGTACTTTTGAAGGCGATAGAATCCGTGTAGATATTATTATGAGAAGTACGATTCTGTATAAAACCTTAATAAACAACTAAAAATACAGAAATTTTTGTTTGAAAGTAAACATTTGTTATACCGGACTTATCTATTTTTACTGCTCTTTATATAAGTCCAGTGATTTACATTTTATGAATACGAAATAACTGATAGATTAACCGATAGACAGCTTTTTAATAAATTGTTTGCTATTGTTGACTGAATTCCTAATAAATATCTCTTCAAAATTGGCGTCCACATGTGACGTTAAGTCATACCAAAGAATAAAATTCAAAAATTGAAAGTTCTAATTGTCTCAACACAAATTCGAACTTACGCACACCACTAAAGTACTTTTTTAAACGAAACAACGTGTGTTAAAATTTTGTTATCCGTGAAGCAATAAACAAAAGAGTGTGTATCGTGAGTTTTTGTAATATACCAATGCTTAGAGATTTTATCATTTTTAAAATTAAGCAAAAAATAAAATAAGAAAACAGACACAGGTGATATAGGTACCTATTTCGATTGACGTTTCTGACGCAAGCTGCACTCCTATGACGAAAACTGTAATGTTTGTCTAAATAATATATCCTCAAACCTTGTTGATACATACAACTCACGTAATTGATTAGCCTCTAAACTAGGCAAGTCACGGCTATCAGATTCACCTTCGTTCTACGTATACCATTGTCATAAAGCATTGTTCCATTCACACTCGTATACTAACCATTTTTGAGCTTGAGACAATAAAATTACGTATTGTTAGAGAATTAGGGGTTGCGGTTATATCTTCGAGTCAAATTACTTGAATGTACACGTTCATATTATCGCATAAATCGAATATCGTACCTGTGTCTGTCTGTAAGTATATTCAAACCAAATATTTTCTATAATGAAAAAAGTATATTTTGAAGATCCCATTATACACACTTTATATTTTTAATGAGTATGCGAACATCACAGACATTTTATCTGTGCCTTTTATCGACTTTCAGTTTTAATTTCTCGTGATTTCTGTTTTTAATTATTCTGTTTAAAAAACATATTATGTACTTTTTATTTGCTTCTAATATAACGTGTACCTAACCTATACTCTATAAGTATACACACCTACTAAAAACAGACAGATTACAGATTTTTTTCTAACTTACCTTATCTTAAGTAGTAGAAGTAGAAGACCCTGAAAGAGGATATGTATATGAAATGTGTGTGTAGAGATGACAGTTAATAAAGGAAGTGGAAAAAGGAACATATTATGTCGGCCCCACGTATCGTGGGATAAGGACAAGGAGAAGAAGAAGAGTAAAGGACAGGGAGAAAAAGTAGAATTTAAGTTAACTATACAATAATTAAACTGTTAATTACTATATTTGCCAATACGCTAACAATCGTACATACTATATAGCACGTACGTTTGTTAGTTTCAATACCGAGGATATTGGCAAAGTTTGTCTCCGTTTAAGCTCCAAATACAGTCAAACTTTGCATTAATTATGAAATTGTGTTAATTATAATATTAGATAAATCGCCACCATGTTTGTATATATTAGGCATATTATTATTTTAGTTTACCCTTTGAATATTAAAACGTACTCAAACCGACAAAATTCGTGATGTACTAGGGAATATTTTTAAAGTATTTTTTATACTGAGCGAGAAGTAAAACGAAAGTGCCGCAAACCTGAGCACAAGTTGTGAGACAACAATTAGAGCCTTATCAAAACTTACGACATATAATATTTTATATTCACTTATACGTATATATTATGGTATATACCTATAAATTGTTTTCTGTTTGTCTGTTAGTCTGTTTATATATGGTATATATAAATTATTTTCTGTTTGTCTGCTATTTTCTATTTGTAAAAATTAAGATAAAAGTTTGCTCAGTTATAAAAATTGGTAGCCCGTTGATAATACGCTGGCTTGGAAAATCAAATAAAGGAGGTTCAAACTCGGGTCTCACACAGGTAATCAGGTGAATCTTACGGAAACCTGCTTGTCTAAACAATCTAACTAGCTATCGAAGGACTGGACTATGGTCAATTCCCCATTGTATTGCTGAGTTGTTACGGGAATGATCTTCTATTATATATATATATATATATATATATATATATATATATATATATATATATATATATATATATATATATATATATATATATATATATATATATATATATATAACAGGTAATCAGTAAGTAATTTAAGTCGGAATCTCCATTGCCATCTTTATACATAGGTATTCACAACTCAGATATCTCTGCAGGTGTCTATTGGCGATAGCTCTTAACCATTTACCATCAGTTATATCATATCATCTTATCCTTTGATCCTTTAAAATATAAAAAGTTATCAATAATGCAAACATCTAGCGAAAGCTTGTTTATAATATTGTGTTTACTTTATATCTGTTTTAATATTGCCCAAGAAAAAGAATTCTTGTTAGAGATTCGTGATTTACGACTTAGTCACATTTCGTTATGTTTATGGATTTGGGTCAATGCAAAGTAAATAAAAGTAAAGTAAAAGTAAACTTTAATAAGCAAGCAATATAAATTTATTGATGAGGCAATGAGAATTAATTAGCACTCTGCAAATACTTACTTTGTATTGAAATTAAATAGGTAATAAATAATATCTATACATGTAATAAAACTGAACGCTGTCTGTACATGGAAGATATTTGAAAAAACTATTATTGGGGATCTTTATTAACGCAAAAGAACCCAAAACGATCTCGAATGGACTTCCCGTGGAATGTAATTAATTTGTATAATGCAACAAGTAATTTAATTTTGTATAGGTAGGTATACTATCGAAAAACGTCTAAATTCATCACCATTCATATAAATAATAATATAAAAGTAACTTTACTATCTATCTGTTGGATAATTTTTCACAATCAAACTATAGAACAGATTTCGAGGTAAGGACACGGATATATATATATATATATATATATATATATATATATATATATATATATATATATATATATATATATATATATATTATTTCTTTAAATCCATTACTAATCAAAATTTTATTTAATTTTAAAATAAACCTCAAGCTATTTAGATAGGATTCAACTTTTTAAAAATACGAAAGCATTGATGTTTTATAATATTGTGGACATACCTTAGGAGATACACACATACTATCGCGGATTTTTCTTTGTGTATTTTTAAAACCTATACTAGTATATTGTTTTGATTTTCCTATCTCTAAAGTTTTAGCCAGCGTTAGCCATGTAATCGCGCTAAAACAGTTTTTTGAGAAAACACCGTCTAGGCTCAGTCATTTTCTACAAAATATTTACCAATTATATACTCGTACCTTCCTCGTATCGCTCCATCTATTAGTGAGAACCGTATGAAAATTCGTTGTTTGGCTTAGAAGAAGTATGCGGAGAAACAGACAGACGCAGATAGCGACTTTGTTTTATACTACGAGTATGTACATATAAGCAAAGTATGTATTAAGATTAAGCTATTATTTGGTGATAGTCTGTAGTGAGACATGCAATAATACCACAGCCGATACCTAATTCTTAGTATTTTAAATTACTACTTAACAAAGTTCAATAACCAACGATCCTCAAGGATACGTGACCACAAACAAGGCAAATTTTTTTATTGTTATCATGAATGAGTCAAGACATGTAATCTTCAAATCTTTAAATCTATACATATAATAAAATTGTAACTAATTCGAATCTGTACATAAAATATTTTTTGGAAAATCTTGTTGAAATAAACATTATTATCGATACAGAGACCGAATCTATAGTTTTTAGAATTTTTGTCTGTCTGTCTGTCTGTCTATCGTAACCCGCATCACAGAAAAACCACTGGAGGGATTTTGATGAAATTTGGTAAGGTGATAGCTGGTTATCCGGGTCAACACATAGGATACTTTTCACCCGGGGAAAATAACTCACTTCGGAGAAAAAATACAAAAACTGTAATGTAAATGTATACTAATATGTAAAACATAAGAATTTGGTTTTTGGTCATCTGAACGCGGGAAAAGCCGCGGGCAATGGTAGTAAATATTATAACGCGTTGATAATCGATACTTCATCTATCAAACACACTTTACATATTTATTGCAAAACGTCGAAATAAAAGTATGTAATAGAAATAAAATTATATCTTTGAAGTTAATAATACCAATTATAAAAATCAAAATCCCGACTGCATAAAAGCTTACTAAAAAGATGAAAACAAGTTGACGAAGGAATATTATACTTACGTATGTATGTACATCTCGCGGCAAGGATGAAACGTGTGCGTCCGACTGCATATACTATATTCCTTCGTCAACTTGTTTTTATCTTTTTAGTTAGCTTTTATGCAGTCGGATTTTTATTTTTATATTTTTTTTTTATTTACAGCTTTTTAGTTTTTGCCAATGAGACATTTGAAGGTATATTTTGCAATTTTTTATCCTAAATTACTTTTAAACATATAGTTGTATATATTTTTGGATAAAAGGAGAAGTTTACACCTGTGTCTGTTTTTCGGTCGCTCAAAAAACACCTATATTGTTTTTTAACTAGGTAATCAAAATTACTTTTTGCTAAGCGCCATTTATATTCTACTCCGGTAAATCTAAAGTACCGTAAAAATAATTATTTCTTCTTCTTAGGGAACCAAAAATTAAAATAAATCCGTGAAAAATCCAAAAAATATTTAAAATAACAACAATAGGAATTATCCGAACTTCCAACCAATTTCTTTATCATTTCTTTGTAGGTATTGTGGTTAGGTCACCTATACCTTTAGCGCAAATAAATGAATAATTAAATTCTGATTAATGAATATATGTAGGTAATTGTAATATTTTTGTGAGAATAATTAAAAGTCACAAAAAAAGTATATGACTAGAAATAATTAAAAAATTGTGTACATAATTATTTAACTGATATATTTAAAAATACTGGCTATTCGCATATATATTTTTTTTGTATTCGACAACTTACACAAGTTGAATGTAATTTGTAAATCTCAAATATGACACATTGAAATTTCTTAAGTCATACTAATTTGTGGTAATAATTCTTAAAATCAAAGAATATAAAAGCTGATGCTTAAATAAATTACTGTTTTCGTAAATAAAAGAAAATCAGAATTATAAATGGCAAGAGCAACTAGAATTGCATTAGACATGGCGTTAGGTATGTGAAGTGTATGTCAGTACTCTCAAAGAAAGCAAAACAAATTGTATTTCCAATTTAAATTTGCCTTTAATACGTATAATAACAGACATAATATTTGTTTTGCAGTTTCTCTGAGAGCAATTCGCCCAGTCGTATCAAGATTATGGTTTTCAGCCAAAACTACCGTAGAGAAAACATCGATAAAACGCTTAGTTTGTAATCCTGTAGTGGATAAAGCTGAAACAGCTTTAGATAAATTAACAGATACATTGATATCAGCAATGACTACAATTCGTGATCGTCAACTCCCGAAAGAGCAAAAGTATCTTGAAAAAGAACTAGAAAAAATCAAAGAAAGAATATCAAAGATGAAATGAATTTATGATATTCATAACTTTCCAAATAAAATTGTTGTTATGTAATAACATATATTCAACTAAATAATAAAAATATTTCGTATAATACTTTATTCATGTCTTAATTTCCCTCATAAGACTTAGAGATACTTAAGTATAATAATGATTTTTTTTTTCATTTTAGAAGCAAGTAAATCTTTGAAATCTGCTTCAGTGATAGCTTGGCAATATGTAAAAACTGAGGCTGTACCACCCATGACACTTAATTTTTTTCACGGTCCCGGTGGCAAAAAATTAGAAGATGTTGTATCAAATGCTACCGATAACTTTATTGCGGGCATAAAAAATCGAATCCAACAAATAGAACTTGAAAAGATAAGAGAAGCTGCACGTAAAGAGGCAGAAGCGAAAGCTCTACAGGAAAAAAATAAGGCCGAAGCAAAAAGAAAATCTCAGGAGGCTAAGAGAAAGGAGGTAGAGAAATTAGCTAAAGAAGCCAAGGCGAAACAGAAAGCTGATGCACAGAAGGCACAAGCTAAAGAACCAAAGAATATCGTATCTGAGACCAAAAAAGAAGAAATAAAAAAGGCGGCTAAAACTACACCAAAAAAGAAGAAGCAAGCTAAAAGAAAAGAACCGAAGAAACACAGGCGAGAAGATAAGAAAGGAACTCCGCCTAAGGCAAAAAGCAAATGATACAACGAGGCTCATTGTAAATCAGTTTTTTCCTATTAATTTATTTTACTTTAATATGTATAATTATAATACATATAAACTTAATAAATGAAAGAAATGATTAAATTTAAAACAATGATTTATTCCATTTAAATCATCTGTACCCTAAATTGAAGATACCTATTTAAAACTTGTAACATTATTTTAATATCTTTTTTCCTTAAATACGTTTGTCGTCTAACAAATACAGGAAATAAAGTGGGACTCGCCTTACAAAATGAAATACTTACCTACTGGTACTACGGCCACCCTTACCCTTATTAACTTAGAGGTGTATCATTTACATACTTCTATAGCTCTTCGGTCAGCCTGACTGCTTGGTTACTATCGATAAGTCCCCCCTAGTTTTTCAGTACTCCAGGCCATGGAACCTCATTCAATCATAATAAACAGTCCGAGGGCCTCCTGGTCCCGAATAGTCAACCTATAATTTTTGGAATAGAGTGAAAGAAGGTGCCGTCGCGTCGTAGACGCGCCGAAATATCGTTTTTTTCATATTAGATCAAAAGTGTAAGTAGGCCTCAAATTCTCTCTCGGCAGTCTCCTTTTGTGCGACGGCAAACTTAATTCAAAATGATATATCATACTTGGCAGCCAAAGCTATAACCACCTACCAGACTATCTGAGCATAAGTAATTAGTCTCATAGATAATTAAATATATATTTTTTTTAAATATGTTGGGACATTAACACACAGCACCGTCTACTTCCATGGTAAGCTACGAGGCTTGTGTTATGGATACCAGATAGTTGATACACTACACATATAACTTTAAATACATACATATATAAATATAAACACCCATGACAAACATTAGTGCTCGTCACACAAATGAATGCTCCTAGCGGGACTCAAACCCGCGACCGCTGGCACAGTAAGTAAGGTCACTACAAACTGAGCCATACGTGTCGTCGATTAATCTATATATGTAAAAGAAAGTTACGCCAGGGTTACTTACACCATTTTGGAACGATTTTTATGATCTTTGATTTGTCTCCGCCCCGAAAAGCAGAATAAATTAATAGTTAAAATATCGGAAAAATTCAAGAAAAAAATAATTCAAATATACATGGCTAACGCTAGCTAATAGCTATTTATATCTATTTAAAACGTACCTAGGGACGCATCCGAGCGAAGCGAGGGTAAATCACTAGTTAAGTAATAAATTAATTAAAATTGCTTGTTCATGTTCATAAACGGAAGTTGACGTAATTAAGTAAAGCTATGTACCTACTAATTATATTAATTTAAAAAAAGTCGAAGATATGTATGTCGGAGACGAGTCATAATCACAACACCTTTTTGGGCTCGACAGAGTCTACGTTGTGACACTCGACCGGACTCGGCTGAGTTAGGCTTGGTCGGTCGCACAGTGAACACTAGTTGAAACTGTCTTGCTTTCTGTATTGTCTATACGTGGTAATAGTGAAGTGGTATATGGCTGTCTAGTGAAGTGCTGTGTAACTATGTACAAAGTGATTATTGTTAATTTGAAATACAACTTGGATTGCATCGACTTTTATTTGAACCAACACTTCCCATATAACGCCCACTGTATAAGTCATGATAAAATAATGGAAAATAATAGAGAAAATTAATGTTGCTTCGATATGTAAATATCATTTTTATATTTTTATCATGCCTATGTTACTTTATTATGCATGTTACCATGTTACCTGATTCCAGAGTTTATTAATTGTTCTTATATTATTTGTATCTTTAAATATAATTTTTATAATTATTTAACTTTTAAACATGTTTTTTTAAGTTATTTTAATGTTATAAAAATACTATGTGACTTCGAATGAGCAATATACTTTAAAAAAAAATACTGTTTTTTTTTAATATTTAATATTTTTTTAATACGAGTACTGAGAATATATATTGACAACCTATTAATGTCACTAGTGACAAGTCCAACAATAAATTCTTCGATATCTACGATACCTACAAAGCTACTAATTAATATAATATTTATATTGATTTACAATAAATAAATTACGAATCATTATGACTATAGGAATTAAAGCGGCTAAATATGCAAATTATGTACAACGTAAATATTTGTTTTTTATTTTATCCTTTTTTTAAATTATTGCAGAAGCTCATATATGATATTTAATAAAGTTTTATAATATCATAGTTATTAAAACTTCAATTATTTTATTTTTAAATAAATTCGGTTATGGTCAACTAATAATAATAGGTATTATTTTCCATACAAAATGTAGGTATATATTAACATAATACCTTTCGCACAGGTTTCAGGATTAATCAATTCAGCCAATTAAGCTTTGTCTACAGACCTGCGATAAAAGAACGCCAAGAAGAACTAATAGAACTCATCAAACAAAAATCTTCAAATCTATTGGAATCGGACTTTGCGAAAAAAATGCGTGTTGCTAAAGAATTTTATAGAGTGGAAATGTCTCCACCAAAATTTGACGAAATGAAGGTACTTTTTTGACTAATTAATAATTATGTTTTATTTACTAACTAGCGAAAAAAGGTAGCTATAAGCTTAGGTTCTATAAAGAAAACTCAATCAGCTCATTAGATAACTTCCTAGATGATTTGTATTGATTTTCAACCGACTTCAAAAAGGAGGAGGTTCTCAATTCGACTGTATTTTTTTTATGTTTGCTACCTCAGAACTCCGTCGTTTATTAACCGACTTGGACAATTTTTGTGTTCTTTGAAAGTGTATCCCATTTAAATTTCAAAAAAAAAAATACTACCCCTAAGGGTGGAAAAATAGCTAATGATGAATTTAACCTACTTCTAATTGTCATATTGACTTGAAACTTTGCAAGTGTTTCTATTTCCGTTGATAGTACAGTGGTTCGGTATTGTTGACTTGATCTGATGGTAAGGCCAGAAGGTGGATAGGTGGAACTCTTCAACGGCTAATAGTAGATACTTTGAGTTTGGGCTTATTTTGTTTGATTTGACAAGCCTAACACGTTAAAATTCTTACTTTGCTACTACTGTCTACACTAAAAAGGGAAAAATAAAAACTTTTTAACAAAAAAATAAAAACCGACTTCAAACAAAAGCACTAAAAAGTAAAAAATAACTGATTGGTAGTTTTCATTTACTATACATACCTAATCCAATAATTTCGAAGTCGGTGCCAGTCGATACAAAGCAAAGCACCGAACAACCGACAACCGAGATTTTAAATTAAAAAAAATATTAAATGATATGACATATATGACTTATTTTCAAAATATCTAATTGTAAAATTTCTTTAAACATATTATGCATTCTCCGCTTGACATAAGCCTGCGGCAGGCATTCCTAAAGACAGTAGCTCTGTCGGATACCCTTGCTTTTATCTATTTTAATAATGCTGCGTATACACCGGCCCGACGAACGCCAACGAAGGATATTCAGCGTTGGCTACCGCACGTTCGTTGGCCTTCGAAGATACGTCCAAATACATTTAAGTGGTCGAGCAAACGATCGCTGGTATCTGATTCCGGCTTGCATTTGATCATGGGCGACGATGAAATAATTATAATTGCTAGTTTTATATACTTTAGCTAACGAGTTAGCAAGGACAAGAAAAATTAAACGAAAGCGGAGATGGTGGACAACCACATATCTAATATATTTAAAGGAGCAATTCTTGTACATTTATTTATAACGGCGATCTCGGAACGGCTCTAACGATTACGTTGAAATTTGGTATGTGTGGGTTTTCGGAAGCGAAAAATGGATTAAATTATGATGATGTCTGGGAAAATGCTTGTTTTCGAGTTTTCATGCAGTTTACTTTAAACTCTCACGCAAAATATGGTCGTTAGTTTCGCACGCACGGGCATAAGCGTCGTGGTCAAGCCGCCAAGGCACAAGATTGACCATCACAGTAGTCCGGGTTCGAATCCCGGTCGGAGACAAAGTCTTTACGTTTGTTTTCTTTGTTGTCATTACTTAAGTTTTTAGATTTTTTATCTAAAAAATACGATAAAACAAAAAAATCGCGAAGCTCGGTCGCCCAGGTACTTTTAAGAATAGAAATGTGTATGGTGGAAGTAAAATGATTGCAGACTTACAAGAAGAAAAAGAATATCGTTTATGACAACTTTAGCAGAATGTCTTCTCAAGATTTTGAATGGTTGTTTAATACCAAAATATAAAAAGGATACAAATTATCGTGAAGCAATCCGTTCGTTCGTCAGCCTTCGGTGACCGTCCACACTGAGTTTAATCTAATGGCTCGATTCCTTTGATGTTACCCCACGCTTCGGATCGCAGTCGTTCGTTGGCGTTAAGTCGTCCAAACTCCAAACAGGGCCCACGAAACACATTCGCTGGCGTTCGTTAGGTTGGTGTCTACGCAGCATAAAATATATGTTACACTTCACTATAACGATTATATTTATGTTTAATTTTAGCAAATGCAAGAAGATATCGCTCTGGTGGAAGAATTTATCAAAAAAGGGTGTTTTAAATATATTACCGTCAGACAAGCCTGGTTAATTTTTTTAGTTTGTCTGGAGATAGGCTTGTGGTTCTTTTTGGGTGAGACTATAGGAAAATTCCACGTTGTTGGATACAAGGTTTAAAAAAATAATTATTATGTGAGACGATTCGATTTCACCAAATAATTAGTAAAAGTTTTTTACTTAAATATAAAGTTTATAGTTATAAATATTATATCGGAAATTATCTACTTGTTTGAAAGAATAAAATTGGATAATACGTATATTTAATGTTTTATTTCTCATAGGACATGTAGAATCTTATAACAGAGGAAGATGAACATACTTTGCGAAAGCTAGTTGTTTTTTATATTATTTACACTATAACAAAACTGTAGAGGTCGAATGTTTGTACATAGAAAAAAATGCTAAAAACCGAGTCAGGGGGTTGTAAGAAGAGAAATAGAACAAATCCAGATTTTTTCAATTTTTTTGTTTGTGTCTGTCTGTTTGTACGGACTATTCTCCGAAAGTATAGGACCGATTTAAATGAAATTTTGCACCATGGTACCTTATATCCCCATATATATAACTAACTATTGATTGGACTTTAATGAAACTTTACAATAATATACTTAGTTCATATATCACAATAACAAATGGGCTATTTTGTATCCCGAAAAATTTACGGTTCCCGTGGATAAATTTGTTTTTGTTTGTCTAGAGGCAAACCCGAGCAAAGCCAGGGTGAGCCGCTAGTTCAATATAGACCTACATACCTATACCTACTAATGAACCTTTACCTTTTTGTTTCAATCTGAAATGAACGTTTAAGAGTTAAACAAAAAGACATTTATATAAGTACCTGTAATTATAATATTACTAGCATTGGCCGCGGCTCCGCCCGCGTTCAGATGACCAAAAACTAAATTCTTAGGTGTTACATATTAGTATACTCTTACATTGCAGTTTTTGTATTTTTCCTCAGAAATAAGATATTTTCCCGCGGTAAAAAGTATCCTAGGATCGCGCGCTACATCGCCCGGTTTATATAGCTTGAGCAGGCGGTCGAGCGATGCGGGGCAGAGGGGATGGACTCGCCGTAGGCATCTCAATGCTCGCCAAGCATTAAAAATGTTTCGCTACTAATTACTTCTAACAACGATATCTCAAAAACTATTCATCTGATTGATTTAGTGTAAAGAGCAATTTTAATCTGCATTAAATGACTAAGCTAACTAAAATATTCATTTGGATAAGGATTAATACCGAACTAAAGAAAATAACTTTGAAAATAACGTAATGTTTTTAATTAAAAATGTTAACATAAAAGTGGTTATTGTAAGTCAACCGTAAGAGATAGAGATATGCTATCGCGGACTTTTTTGTAGCATTTTTATAGATTTTGAATTCTCTAGTACATTACTTAACTGTATCTTTGCTAGTTTACGCGGCGTTCGCGTGGAAAGTTCCCATTTGGCGAGATTTTTTGCGACCTCTTCAACATTTGTCGCCGTATTTCAGCTAATTTACATAAAAGCATAATAAATTATATACCTAAACCTTCCTCAAGAATTACTCTTTCTATTGTTGAAAACCGTATAAAAATCCGTTCAGTAGTTTTCGAGTTTATCGCGTTCAGACAGACAGGAGGACAGACAGGAGGACAGACAGGAGGACAGAAAGACGCGGCCGGGGGACTTATTTTTATAATAAGTATAGATGTAGTTTCAGTAGTAATTTTAGTTTCTGGTAGGTACAATGCAATCAATGCTACTCCTGATGCACGTGTACAATGATCTATATGTACATCTAAACTAAAGTGTTTAATAAATTGCATTAAAATAGTATTGTATAACTTCATTTTACACACTTGTAAGTAGATACTAACGGTTTCCAGCAACTGTATTAGGTTCAATTACTGTAAACTGGCTTGCCTCAAGTATTTAATTTTAGATTTACACTCATAAAGTACATTTACTAACAGACTGTTACGTGTAGAGGACGTGTTGAAGTTTCTATAAAAGCATTTAAAAATCATTATTATTTAAAAGGACATATTATTGAAACTTTCGACTTTCGTATTAAATTTATAACAGTAGTTCAATGCCATTCGTGACGACAGATACAATAATAACATTAATGGCTGTCGGCTATTAAAAAAGTGTTTGACAAATGACAACTGAGCTTTCAAAATGGCGTTGAAGGTGCAATGCGGTGTTTCCGCGGAAACGCGAAAGCGAGAATCATGATTGAAAAACGCCAAATAACTTATAAAAAATGATAGTGAGTGTGTATTGGAAGTGTTTGTTTTAAAGAAAATATCTAATCTATCCCTGTGATTTTTGGCGATCAATTTTATTCGTGTTTTAAAATAGTAATGTTGCGGCGTGTTAATTTTTATTCAATATGTATTGCGTTTGGACTCAGTGTCCTTTTAATTCTTGCTGGAAGTCGATATACAGATAACACTAATTACCGTCCATCTCCTGAAAGTCGAAGAAGCATTAAAAATTTCATCAAAGATGAAGTTTCAGATGAAAACTTGTTGGTGCAAGTGATCCCCACGAATTCTTACGATGGTTCTCCTGACATTGAAAAAATATTGAACAGAACTCGGGTTAAAATTAAACATGACTTATCAGGTTATAACTACACTGTATCTGGTGTTCAAAAATTAGAAGATTTGCTTATGGAGTCAGGAGGACAGCCTTTGAGAAGTTTGATTATATCTACCTGGAGGTCGGGTTCAACATTTCTTGGTGAAGTATTAAATGCAATTCCAGGCAATTACTACCACTATGAACCATTTTTGAATTATGGTATTGTTCAAATAAGAGGAACTCCTTATGGTGATGAAGCACTAGGAATAATTAAAAAGCTATTTCAATGTAAATATGACGGCATGGACGAATATTTTGAGTATGGGAAGACTCATTGGCACCAGTTCAGCCACAATACTAGACTATGGGACCATTGTAAATATAAGAAAGAATTGTGTGTTGATGCAAATTTCACTTCTAGGATTTGTAAACTATTTCCGTTTCAAAGTATGAAAATAGTCCGTGTCAGGTTACGTCTTATTAAGAAGCTGTTAGAAGATAAAGAGTGAGTATTTTTTATTTTATTTTAATTAAATCATTGACACAAATCTATCCAAACATTCTTTATTTATGGTGTAAATTTCACAGTTGAATTAATCCAAATGACTTGATTGTTATAAATATAATGAAACAATCCTTTACTTCTTGTTATAAATAGTTTAAATTATTTGTTATTGAAGGTTTTTTTATAAAGCATACTTTATATGAAAGAGAATGTATTATAATAGTATCATGTGATTCCAGGCTTAATTTGAAAGTTATTTTGTTAATTCGCGATCCGAGGGGAGTTCTGCAGTCAAGACAGCATCGTGACTTCTGTCAACCTGCACCAGATTGCTGGAAGCCTGAATTACTCTGTGCAGACATGATCAGTGATTATGTAGCAGCTGGACGCCTTTTACAACAATACCCAAACAGATTTATGTAAGTAATAAAATTAACTAAAGCTCTCTTTAATTTTAAAAGATGTGTAACAATTATATTTATAAAATACTGTGGGAGTAATAGTAA
Organism: Brenthis hecate; assembly: GCA_951806755.1. Lineage (NCBI taxonomy): Eukaryota > Metazoa > Arthropoda > Insecta > Lepidoptera > Nymphalidae > Brenthis > Brenthis hecate. The sequence continues at coordinate 3,468,338 of OX638264.1, forward strand.
TTAATATTTAAGTATATCTTACTAAAGAACATTTCTTATAATGTTTTTATGTACTTATTTTGTAAAAAATTGTGGATATGAATTTCAGAAAAACATCGACCTAAAAGTCAAATGTGTTTGATTTTTCATATTTGATTTTAAAATGTTCATTTATGTTATAATTAATAACATTTTTTTTAATACTCAAAATTTCTACAAGATTCTAATTAGCTTCACTGCAGGTATTGAAAGTATTGGCTACAGGCCAAATATATGGTTAGTTTATCTAAATATATTGTACACTCATTTTTATTACTGCAGTAATACCAATGAACTACATCCTGGTTAAATGGGGCATGTAAACAAGCATACATATATGAGCAATGTTTACAGAAATTGTTATACTTGTGGGTTTGGTATATCTGAACCTCTTGAATTTACTTGTATATATTTTTCTTATCATGTACAGTAAAGTTGACACAGATTTAAACTCATCTATAATTTTTTGTTTACATATTCAGTTGACAGTTTTTTTTATTATATATGTTAAACCCGCGGCTTCGCTTGCGCTAAAAAAACTCTAAAAAGGTAGGTTTCATACAAATTTTCATCCCCTCTTTTACCCCCCTTATGGGATGAATTTCAATTTCGAAAGCACGTATTTATGTATTTCATTATATTGAAGAGCATTAATACTAAGATTCAAGTTATTCTGATCATAAATATTTTTTTGGGTTGTATTATAAAGAATTTTCCCGTGGGAATGAGATAATATCCAGCGGTAAAAAGTACCCTATGTCACTCTCCAGCCGTCCAACTTTCTCGACACATAAAATCACGCCAATCCATCATTCTGTTTCGACGTGAAAGAAAGACAAACAAACATACACACTTTCACATTTAAAATATTAGTATGGATATATATATATATATATATATATATATATATATATATATATATTTAGTTTGACTAGAATTTCTGTCGTAATATTTAAGTAGTATTTCATCCTATTTTAAGTATTTTTATTCTAGAACATTATATCTTAATCATGGAATTGAACTGCATAGATCAACAATGTCTGGTGTCTACATGAAGTCACTGAACTTGATACCACACACTGCTCTGACAGCCTTTCACTATTGGTATTGGTACTAATAGTGTTTTCAATTTAGACCATATACTTAACAATATTATTACAACAAAAAGTTGACTTGTTTATTTGCCTTTTTACTAATTATTACTAATTAACAGAGCACAACAATATAATTTATGGGCCAATAACAATGTAGGCTATATATTTTTTTTAAGTATATAATGCATTTCCCATCTATACAGATAAATAAAATAGAAGTGTCTATGTGTAATGTCAAAATAATAGCATTTTACTTAATGCGTACGAACGTATGTATGGTACCTACTTATAAGAAAAACACATTTTTTATTTTTTGTCTATCTGTCTGTTTGTCCTGGCTAATCTCTGAAACGGCTGGACAGATTTTGACGAGACTTTCACTGGCAGATAAATGATGTTATAAGGAGTAAGTTAGCCTACTTTTATTTTAAAAAAGATTAAGGTTCTGTTCAAAAAAATAAAACGTACTTAGAGACGCACCCGTCACCGATATATAGTGAATCGATAGTAATATTCACTTTCCTTTACTTTTCAGAGCGCTCCGTTATGAAGAACTAGCACTGAATCCCAATAGTACATCACATGAACTGCTAAAGTTCCTAGGCGTGGGTATAACGCCATCGGTAGATGAGTTTCTCCATTCACACACTAGTGTTGATGTTCCCGGGGTCAGCTCCACATTCAGGGTCTCCCGTGATGTGCCTTTCAAGTGGAAGAATGTTCTATATTATAATTATGTTGATGAAATTCAGGTAAGCAATATTTTTGCTCTACTACTACTACTACACCACTGCAACATTTTTTTTTTTTGGTTTTACTATCTTAAGGTCTGGAAATGTAATACAAATTGTCTAAAAATTAAAGCATACAACATTTAGATATATTGTGTATATTATAATGAGTTTTCATGATACATATAATAATTTGTAACTCATCTCTGTCTGTCCATGAAGGATATTTGAGAAAAACTATTGTTGGGGTCTTTATTAACGCAATATAATCCAAAACAATATTTTTTAGAATTTTTGTTTGTTTGTCTGTGCGTTTGTGCCCGATAATCTAAGAAACGGCTTCACCAATTCGGATTAGGTTTTTACTAATATATTGTTGTAAACTTCACTTAACATTTAGTGTTTATTTTGTTTCAATAGATTCATAAATAATATCAGTAATATGTATAAAAACCACAATTTTATTTATCAGTACAGAAAAGGTATTTTTTTTTATTAATTACAGTTACTTTTGGCTTTTATATTTTTTATTATTTTATATTTATTTAATATATACAATTAAAAGAGTTTAAAATTTCAAATGTTCGTTTTTAAAATTTGTAAACATTTTTTTAATCTCCAATTGTGGAGCTTGTGTAACGATATGACGCTATTTTCAGACGCAATCTACCCAAGTTTTTTATAACTGTGTCTAATTAAGTAAACACATCAATTCGTTGTACTAATTATGTTTATGATAAAAAAATCTACTGCAAAATAATACTTACTGGAAATTGGTTTGATAAAAAGTCATTGAAAAATATTAATTGTTTTTTAAATTATCCTCTCTAAAACGTGATTTGAAGCTATATAATATGTACGAATTATTTTGTAACCAAATTGGTATTATTATTAAAAATATTGTGCAAATTCTAGTAAAAACTCCTTGGTTTAACTTTTAACATTAATGAGTAAAAAATAATACAATGCGAATAAACAGTATAAATTAAATACATTAGCTTAAAATCCCGCATTATTCTAATGAATTATGTATAACGCTAACATAAAAACTGTTTTCTTAGAATAACAGAAAACAGATTCTGTACGTATGTATAATTAATATCTTAACATTCGTTTCGTATTTTTTACAATCAGCAAAGAGCGCAATTTTCATTTATAAATTCAACTCCACTTATACAACAATATAAAATGCTTGAAACAAGGTCGCAGCTTGTTTTAAGAGAACTCCAGTTTTTAAGGGCGCTTGATCTGTTTTACTTAGAGAACAATCGAGAACAATCTTACACCTATTTTAACGCCAGCAAAATAAATTAAATTCCATTTCATAGGAACACCTCTTTTGTTTTATAAGATCTAAATGCTATATTAATTTACCTGGGTGATCGAGCTTCGCTCGGAGCTTTTGGACAAAAAAACAAAGAGTTTGAATAAATACAAAAAAAAAAAAAACAAAATTAAAAACTGTGTCCAACCGTGATACGAACCCAGACACATGTGGTCGTCAAACTTGCGCATTGGCCGCTTGACCATGATGCTTATGTCTAAGCGTGCGAAATTATCGAACATAATATTTTGCGTGGAATAATGCAAAAGAAATAATAATAATAATAAAACTTTATTTATTGTATACATGCTTACTTATAATTTTAAATTATAATTACTCTTACTTAATTAACAGTTTTTAACAGATCATATTTATAACTTATTTGATTATATTTAATTTAACTTCAATTTTTGGTTAGTGACTATTTATTGACTTATAATTTTTTAACTAATAATTTTGTAATCTGGAATTAAATTATTTTAAAAATCTTTAATATTATTTGAAATTATATTGTATATATATAAATTATCATTAACAAATAAATAAATAAACAATCACAATAAATTAAATAATTCAATTGAGTAAATACTAAACATTTCACAATAATAAATATAAATAAAATTTCTTTCCATACATTAATTCTGACAATAGTTATAAATTAGGTATTTAATTTCATAATTAAGTGTATTTATTTAGTAAATGTCTTTTTCATGTATAGACCCCTCTCGGTTAAAAGCCTCCTCTAAAGTAGTCCTGCATAGAGCTCTGCGTTGGAGATTATGCTTGTATGATTGCAAAGGGTTTCTTTTCAAATTCTGTTACCAATATATAATTTGTTTCTGATATGCCTATAAAGTTTATAATTTTATCTTTGTGTTCTTATGATTTGTTGTAGGAAATGCTGCTTTTAATTCTAGAAGTTTTTCTGGTGAAGATATGTATTACCTTTGTTCATTGTATGTCTGTTTTTCTTTGGAGGGTTACGGTCGAACTCCCCCACAGTGACCGGCCGTACTGGGGGATAATGATGAGGAGGTTCCTACTGTGTTTAATATACTGTATCTTGCTGTGTTGTTTTTAGTTGTTCCTGGTTATCATTTGTGTGGTTGAAAGATAATTTTGGTTTTTGTAATATAAAGTCTTTAATATTAGCAGGTTTGGTTTTCTTTGTATGTTGTTTATTTGTTAGTTTTTGTTTATAATTGAGGTAAGGCGTTTCTGAAGATACAGGCAGACTTCTTTTATTTGAGTATTGGTGAGAAGTGTTCTGATTATTATCCACAATAATTAGTTTGTCATATTTAATGAAAGCTGTTTTGCCTAGGTCTTTTTCTTTATCTTCAGTTGGGCTTGTAACTCCTTGCGTTTGTTTAAGACTTTATTTTTTCCTCTAGTTCATGATAGGATTTTTCACCTTTTCTACTCCGAATATAACCAAGTTCTTGCGCCTAATTTGTCTTTCTAAATTATTTATTGAGGTACTTTGTTCCTGGATTTTTTTCTCAAGAACTTCAATTTTTATTTAAGTGTTTAAATTTCTCATTTAAGTATATTATTGTTGATTGTATTTTTAATGTCTTCTTTCATTTCTAACATTTCATTTAGCAACTTTTTTATCTCCTCCATCTTAAGTGTGAAGTCGGAAGTAGAAAAGCTGATTGAAAAAGAGCACCAATTATACCTAGTTGAATTGCAATTTTATACAGAGTATTAGTTTTTGAGGTTATAAACTTATGTTTTAATATTTTACGCTTCCACTTCACAAATTAATTTGTTTTATTGTCATCACACACAGAAAAGATGGTTTTGAACTGGTAGTATCTATACGTTATGTTTGTCACTTTTGTATTTGTTTGGTAGGTGAATTTTTAAAAGCTCATTTGTTCTTCAACACATCAAGACTTGGTGATGTTTACATATTGCCCATAGGTTTTATCGACTAAAATTTCTTAAAATTATTATTAAATTAATTAAAATTTACCATTTTTCTTTAGATTATTTCCACTTAAATATTTTTAAACTTGATGTAAATACGGTCACGATATTGACAGTTGCATAGTGGCGCCTCCCACCCACCAGAAGTGACAACTGACAATGCAAAAATTGTGAAAATGCAAAAGAAAACCGCATGAAAATTGGAAAACACGCGTTTTCCTAGACATAAGACTAATCTAGATCGATTTATAGGCCCCGAACCCCTTGTATACTAAATTTCATCAAAATCGTTGGAGCCGTTTTCGAGATTCAGTTTATATATATATACAAGAATAGCTCGTTTAAATATATAAGATTTGATACTAACGACTCACCCTCGCTGCGCGCGGGTTCGCCCCTAGGCGATTCTTTAAATTGACATATTTTTTTTTATTTATGAACCGAATCGAGTAAGCCGTTTTTAAGATTAGCACCCACAAACGTACAGACACACAGACAAATATTCTAAAAAGCATTGTTTTAGGTTCTATTGCGTTAATAAAGACCTCCATAGATAGTTTTATTCAAATATCTTCCATGTACAGACAGCGATCTGTTACAATTTTATTATATGTATAGATTTTCAAGTTTTATAATAGTTTATAATTCTAATCATTTTTTAAATTTTCTCACGTGATTCGTTGTTAAAAGTAGCCTATGTGTTAATAAAAGGATATACTCATAAGCTTTTTTATCCATTCCGAATTTCACTCGATCCGTTGAGCCCGCATCATGACCTGATGAAATAACACATACTTTTACAAATTCTCGAATTTGTAATATTAGTTCGATTTCTGATTTTATAATGTAATAAATTTAGAGTATGGAATTTTGATTGTAATTACCTAAAGTAATTATAATATTTGTAGTAAATATTTCTTAGTTATATCCAGTAGGTATACTAAACGAGACCCGTCCGATCCATCACGTTTGTATTTTTATAGGTACCTACTCAATTTTTAAAGATTAAATTTCACTACATTATTATACTTAATTTATTACTCAAAGCTTTTTGTTTGTTTCTTTTTATATAAAGTCCTAGCGATTTATGCGGATTTTGTACACAATTTCATGGGTTTTAATATTTTTGCGCGGAACCCTGATTCTTTTTCTAAAATAAAAGTAGCCTAAGTTACTCCTTACAACATCAACTATCTGCCAGGGAAAGTCCCGTCAAAATCAGTCCAGCCGTTTCAGAGCTTATAGTTTCATATGCATTTATTAAAAAGTTGTTATTTTTTTATTACAAAGAAACACTTCAATTTTATTATCAATTCAAAATGACGTTATTTAAATAAATAACACTTGTATTTATTGCAAACGGAATTTTAATATATGAAATAACAATTTCTTCGATTGTATTATCTTGAATTTTTAAGTGCACATGACTTAACTGTGAGGTCTGATTACAATTAATTTACATTTTATCGTACCTACTTAATTTTATCGAGGAACGACTAAAAACCCGCTAATGACTTGGATATTTAAACCATATAATGTGCTGATAATACTTGTAGTATGTAATTAAATTAATTATCCTTCTTTTTGTTGTTGTGTCTTAAAACATTCAAAATATCCAGGTGTAGGTATAAATAAATATGGCTGAAAATTAGACAAAATCGCTCGCTTGGGAAACCGAGTTAAGCGGGTTCAAATCCCGCGTCTCGCTCTTCTGATATTTTCATGCGCCAATCATTTCTAACATGATTACTACTTGCCTTACGGTGAAGGAAAACATCGTGTGGAAATCTGCATGTCTGAGAAAACCTAGGAAGTTTTCGAAAAACATGTGAAGTCCGCGCTTGGCCAGCATGGTGGACTATGGCCGCCTGATCTCCTCGTATTGAAGGGAGGTCCGTGCCCAGCAGTGGGACGTTGAATAAGGCTGAATACAAGCGAGTGTGGATTAATGACTAATACTAGTATTATGATTAATAGCTAGCTACCACTATAATTAAAAAAAAGTGCCTGACATTATTAAATAAAACTATCTTTTCGGATTATTTCGCGGATTTATTTTGATTTTTGGTTCCCGACGTTTCGAATGCTTTACAGCATCCATGGTCACGGGAGAGACTGAGGTGTTACATGTCTTGAATGTATAGTTGTTACAGACAGCCTACCCACAATTAACAAAAATTAACAAAATGAATTTAAACATTTTGTTAATTGTGGGTAGGCTGTCTGTAACAACTATACATTCAAGACATGTAACACCTCAGTCTCTCCCGTGACCATGGATGCTGTAAAGCATTCGAAACGTCGGGAACCAAAAATCAAAATAAATCCGCGAAATAATCCGAAAAGATAGTTTTATTTAATAATGTCAAACATTCGCGTAAATCTATGAAAATATTATAAAAGTGCCTGACAGTAAAAAGTGTAGCATGTTACTCCAGGTCTCCCCGTAGTCTATTTGAGTACCTACCAAATTGCATTCAAATTCGTCCATCCGTTCCAGCGTAAAAGAAAACAAGCACACGCGTACACACATGCGCGCACACGCACCCACAGACGCGCGCACACCCACACACAGACGCACGCACACCCACACACGCACGCAAACTTTCACATTTATAACAGTACTCTAATATCGTTGTGTATGTTGTAAATGTCTAGAACATGCCCTCTTAAAATGCATTCTCTAACATTTACAACATTTTTAATTTTTCGGAAATTACAATATATCTACATAATTAGGCGCAACTAGATACGAGGAAAAAGAAGCTAATTTAAGTCTACTATCATTCATTTCGATATGAAACACCCAATTCGCTTTGCCATCTCGCACTGAACCATTTTTTTTTATTTCAGATGACATGCAAAGAAGCCATGGCTCTATGGGGATACCGTATAGCGTACAACGCAACGCATATGACCAGCAACGACTTCAATCCCTTAGATCAGTACACACTCTTCCAGTGAATAGTGCCTCAGATTCAAATACGGTTGTTTGAAAGTTATTTTGGTAACATGCCACTGGATTTGTACAGCGGTTTTTTTATTTGGTAAGATTTGTTTAAACACTAAATTATATATTAAAGGTTACCTATGTCTGTCCATATAATTAATTCTGTTTTTGCTAAATTTTATCGAAATCTGTTCAGCAGTTTAAGGATAAAAATGTAACAGATAGAGAATGTTATTTTCACATCCTTACTAATATTATAAAATGTGAATGTTGGTGATGATGGATAGATGGACGGAGTTTTTTATTCTTAACAGAAGAACAGCCGTTCTGGCCGAATCTGGTTGAAAGGTCCGAAGTTTATAATACTAGCGACTCACCCTCGCTTCACTTTGGTTTCATCTTTAGACCGTACGTTGTTTTTCCGGGATAAAAAGTAGCTTATGTGCTATTTCAGAGTATAATCTATCTCTGTGGCAATTTCATTTTTATTTCATCCAGATCCGTTATGCCTTTCTGACGTGGTTGGATAACACCCATCCATACATCCTTACAGACTTTCACATTTATAATATTAGTATGGATTCATAACATATTGAATAATCTAAAATTGTACATTTTTTTACAGGTAATAGTCTACTATTTTATCCCATGTTATTTTATTGATATTAAATTAAATTAAGGTGAGGCATACAATTATTCCAAGTATTAAGTTTTGTTTTTAAATCTCTCTTATAGACAGCTAACGAAAGAAAACATACAATGAGTTGTTATATTTTTATGAAAAAGATTACTTAAGTTTGTTCTAGACTGAGTTATCATTTTTACATAAAGCACAATATTCATTCAATAACTTTTAAACCATAGACAATATATTTAGTCGATTTATTTTATTTGTAACAAAATGACGTTATCGGTAGCTTTTTTGTAGCTATTGATACTTAGATTTATAATAAAGTATGTAAACATCTAAAAATTAGTTGTAGTGAAATCAAGGGTTTGGTGAATTTCTTATGTGATAAAATTATTGTTTTATTCTTCTTATAATCGAGAGTGGTTTTAGCAAAAGTATGTAGAAACTATGTTTTGCACTGAGATAATACAATATTTACACTCTCGCATTCACTTTTGGAAAATTCAAGTCGATTCATAGTTATTAGATACATAAAGAAGGGGAAAAGGGTTATTGTAAGCATTTCAAATAAAATTAAATTTAGCTTTATTCAATTGGACTTTTACAAGCACTTTTGAATTGTAAAATTAGTTTAGAATTAGTGTTGTCTGTCCGTGATTTCGTATCTTTAATATTTGAATAGCCGTCGGTGGGGTCTAATCAGGAACAAAAAAATCTTTAATTAAATGTCAATAGATGGCGTTGTATGTATTAATTTGTTTTTTTTTTGTTTAGTGTAAATTTAAATTTTTTACTGATTATATTATTGGAAAATCAGGAACAGAAAATCAAATCATATTTATAAATGTCAATGTTTACATTAACAATATTGAAATTTGTTCTATTTAATTCAACATGAATTTTGCTGTATTGAACATATTTAAAATATGTTACATACGTATTTTATAATTTAAAAAAATAATTCTACAATTTGCATATCAACGCCGTATATCTAAAAAAATCAATATATAAAAAAATCACATGGGTGACCTAAATTAAGGCTGTCATATTGCTTTGTATTTATAAGGATGGGACATCTGTACTAATTATAGTATTGTGTAATCTGTTCTAAAACTAAAGACTATACTTTAAATGATTTTAATGACTTTATATTTTTGCACAATTTTGTGACAGAATTTTAATCTTTTTAAATCAATTTGGCTTTATTACATAGGAAATTCACTTAGAACTTCTGTCAAGAGTTCGGTTGTGTATACACATTGGGTGTGTTATATCAAACGTAAAAGATGGACCAGTACTAGGGGTTGAAATTGTTTAGACAAAATAAGTATGGCCAATGTTTTTGTAACGTCCCAACAATTTTGACCCCTTTTCAACACATTTAAGCTTAAGCGAGTACTTGTTAATTTTAGCACTCACGGAATTGATGAATTCGATGCTTCCAATTTAGACACTATTGTAGTTAGATTTGTATGTATTTTGATTTTTAGGTCTTGTCTATGGTAAACTCTATACATATGCTCAGACAATTCTGTCACAAATCATAGATTAACAATATGATTTTTTATATATTTTTTTTTTATTATAATAAGTAGGTCTAGTATTAATAATTTGCAATATATATGACATTAAAATCTATATCTATACAGTTTTCCATAGACAGAGACAACTATATTGTAAATAAGTCTGCTTTAGCACAAAAGGGCTTTAATATAATTATATCGCCTCATTCACATACGAATGTAACGTTTACACCAAAAGATAAAGTGCCTATGATCATCTGAACGTGTACGCAATACTTACGATAGAGATACAATATATGATCAATGTTCATCGAAAGGCCAAATTTACTAAACACTAAACAGATATTAAATATTTAATACGTATATTTTTACGTATGTATGTATAAGCATTACTTGATTTTTTAATTTGAATCTTCAGTATATTCATTGAGCTCAATTTGGTACATGGTGTGAATAATTTAATAGCTAATACATAGATTTGCATTAAAATTTATTTTGAAATAGGTATGTTAAACTGATGTTTATGCAAGTCTGTTAAAGATCTTGGTGACCTTGTTTGCATTATGTTAAGAATGTTTACAACATAAATATAAAAATTAGTATGCATGGAATTAATAGTATACGTGATTTTTGTGAAGAAATTCTTACAACGTTGCAGGCTTTTATAAAGTCTAAAATTACATCAAAATATTTATTTTCTTATATATTTCTCACACCATGTACATATGAATTTAATTATTTTTAACATTAAATTTCTGGCATTTGATCTTACGAAGTACATTATATACGTCATCCACACTATTAATAATAGAAAAAAATTATACGTAAAGTGCACGTACAAGGCTTCCCTATATATAGATGCACTGCACTGTTTCCTAATAGACTAACGAGTAGGATTAAACTATCATATTATAGAAGGAAGGGGTTCGTTCATGGTAAATGTAATCTCCGTCCATGTGATAAAGTTACTAACGTGACATATAGCCCCAATATAAAATATCACCTCTATAAGACATTCATTTTGAATGTCACTCCTAAGTTTTTGACGTTACATACGTGTCATACAAGTTATTTCAAGATGGCGCGGGCGGTTTATCATAATTATTTATCCGTTAACAAGACCGGCGCCATTTTGGATTCAAACATTTCGCGTATACTAAAGTTGTTCATTGCCATATAGTCACTTTTATCTACAATGGCGATTTGTATACAAGTTTAATTAAGAATTTATCTTTGTTTTGGTGACATAGTGCTTCAAAGTGTTGGTATATAAAAAAACCGCATATAAAAAAATGACTACGTTTTTTTTTTAAATCAACCGAATTGTAATTCTGAATGATATTGTTGTAAAATGATATTGTTTATCATTCATTTATACATTTTCTCTATATCTAGAATTAAGTATTGCAAAATATTCTTAAAGTAAATATGCTCAGTGGTCATATCTCTAAGACGCCTATATGCGTATACGTTTATTCTCGCAACACAATATTAGCACTAATCGGACTGTCAATACGGTATTTTGTATGAAATACAATTTTATTGCATTATACCTAAGTATATATTAAATTTAAACAAATGGAACTAACGTAGTGAGAAATCATTAAGTGCACTTGATTGTAAGACGGTATAAGATTTGTCTATTAGACGGGTGAATAGAAACACGTGTATAGACAGTTGGTGATTTTAGTACGTAGTTCACGTGAGTTGTAGGTCATATATCTAATACTGCTGTATTGCTCTTCCCTCATTATCTAAAAAAAAATAATAGAAAAATAGAGTGTTTGCATGTGTGCGTCAGTTTATATCACCACACACGCACAAAGAGTAGGAAGAAAAGAGATAGAAGTAGAGTAGAGAAGTGATTTTGCTATCTCACTCTGTAAACACGAGTGTTAGAAATAAAGGAGTATTAGATATATGGATGTAGTATCGCTTGATATTACTCGATATGCATAAAATTTTGACAAGGAATTGTTTAAATGTGTGATATTTTAAAAATATATGTATTTATCATTTATAGGCAACATATATTATAATGTAGTTTTATCAGTTTCGTTGATAAAGTAGGACTTCCATTATTTTTGTGTAGCTCACGTTATAGTACACGGCTAATATAATTTACTATCGAATTATATGATATATGGCTATCAATGAGGCTTTAATCGACAATTATTATTATTTATGTATATTTGGATATTATAGGGGCAATGGTGCAAATTTTTTCATGTAGATTACTTTTTAATTATCAGAAACGCTAACAGCCATTTTTATTAACACCATAGTTACATGTACATGTGTGTATCACAATGACATAAAACGCGTTCAATGACTATTAGAGATGGGCGAGGACGAATGATTGGCAAAAATCGATATCTTAAGATTAATATATAAATAACATGAGAATAGGTAACAAAAATTTAAATTAACCAAATAAATATTCGTTTTATCCAAATTATTAAAAGTTATTGAAATAATTCAAGAATACAATATATTCTAGATAACGATAAAAATCGATTTTAATATTAACTATTTAATCGTTCGCAATCCTCATCTCTGATTTTGTATCATCGGAAATTGTTATATTGAATACTAATAAATATACCAACATATATGTAATTTATATCTTTTGTTGATATTACTATGAGCTTTAAACGTAAGTATTTGTGGCAAATTTGACTGGTTAAATAACCAAAAATGAGGGTTAAAATTACGTAGCGCACTAAATTAAAATTATTATTTTAAATGTTAGTGAAAGTATCGATTTAAAATACTATTATTAATGTATTATATTATGAAAGAGTAAAATATATCATGGCTACAATTATTTTTTAAGTTAATTGAGGCTATTTAGAAATGATCTCGAGTTAAAACTTAATTCGTTGCGAAGCGATAATTTTAACCCACATTTTTATGCGTATTATGTTCAATAAATGCAGTATATGCAGTTTAATACGAATGTTTTCGTTAACGATTTTCATATTGCCTTATAACGTACACCGTAAGTCAATACGCCATCAATTAATAATAATTAAGAAACATGCTTCCTGATAGATCTGACAATATTAATATTCTGTTATGCCTTAATGAAATATGGCAATATATAGAGGTAAAGTAAGGTATATTAATGCATGCTAGTGATTATAGGAACAATAAATTAATTATAGTGGCTCTGTCTCATAAAATCACAGTATCATGAGACATTTACGCACAATTTTTATATGAAGCCTTATTTAGCGTAGCTATAATAGAGTTTAGCATTTACATACATAGAGTAAACTCTTTTCATTGTTTCGCTATCGAATTATGTTTATGTACTATGAAATGCAAAGTATGTATACTGATTGAATAATACGTATTATAATAACATGACAAATGTCATGTTATTTTTAACCCCCGACCCCAAAATGAAGGGGTGTTATAAGTTTGACGTGTCTGTGTGTCTATCTGTGGCATCGTAGCTCCCGAACGGATGAAACAATTTTGATTTAGCTTTTTTTGTTCGAAAGGTGAGTTAGTCGGAAGTGTTCTTAGCTATGTTTGAAGAAAATCGGTCCAATATGGTCGAGGGTTTTTTAAATTTTTAATTTATCACTTGTACTGCTATAAAGGAGATTACTTTGTTTCATTATTTCTATTTTCTTCTTTATTAAAGCTGTATATTATATAAGAATTAATTTTGTTCATTTGCTAAATGATGTATGCAATGTAATTTGTGTATTTAATAATTATAACTAAGTTGTATTTAAATATATATAAAACATTAATTTGTATGTGACCAAACGCTAAGATTTATGTTAAATTAAAAAAAAATATGACATAACAATTATTTTTTATATGACGAACTCTTTCTTTATGTTATTTATTTTGATTTCTCTCTTACACTGTAGTAATATAATTAGCCTTCTTAGTTTAATTTATAGGTTATACAATATCATATATACGTATGTTGTCTGTTGTTTTTATGACCAGAGCCATAGCAACTGGCTGGAACCAGTAAAAAATTAAGTAGATTTTGTATCATATCATATTCATATCATAAGGTACAAAATATTGAATATCATTATGTTCATATAAGATTTGCTTGAGCTTCGAATTTTACTGTAAGGTTTTATGGACTATTTTTTTTTAATATAATGTTATGTTCAATAGATGCTTATTTTATCTGTATTTACATAAGTAATATTTATATTTATGTGCAAATGTGTATGTTTTTGTAATTTTATGATTTTCAAACTCTAAAGCAATAATGAAAGATCTGCATCGGCCCATGTCAGGTAGAATTAAGGGTAGCCTTATTAGATTAAGAATTACGGTTGTTTGGTAAAGAATGTTAATTATACTAGTAGTCGATTATAGCACGGCCAGCGTTATCGCATATAATGTTTTATTTTTATTTCAAGTTAATAAAGGTTATAAGTCTAAGTGCAGACTGAAATGTTGTGTTTTTCTATTTACCCACGAATATAAAATATCTGTGCCTTCTGTGACGAGTGATATAACCCGAGTTGTACCCTTTTTGTGATTTTTACATAGAAATAATCAGAAAAAAATAAGATTTTTTTGGTCTAACTCACGTTCCTCTATCTACTATAGTTTCGGAGATAATTTTGTGCAAAGTGATATAAGTGGCAGGATTTTTGCAAAAATATCGTGAATATAGATATATTTCAAGTTGTAACCTCTAAAGTAATTGCTGCACACACTATTTTTCGCGCTTCGTGGTATAAGTGCGATTGTATTAATTTTCACATTTTATTTTTTAGTAAATTTATCGTGAATATTGATATTATTAGAGTTATATCACTTTGAACAGATTTTTCTCAATACTGATTAGGGTACAATTCAACTTGTACCTACTAATCTTAATTCTGTACAAATAAACTTTTATGTGTAAACGAATATAATTTGAATTGTATCTAAAACTCAAACCAAATCTAGATCAAAAATTTATGAAGAACAAAACGTGCTAAATGACACAAGTGCTGGGATATACCTATAAACTTTTAACTCTTGTGGTTTTGGGATTTGGTTTGGTTTTGGGTTTTATGATAGTATGCAATTTTTTCGCGATTTTGGTGCAGTGATTTTACATGAACTTGATCCTTCAAAAACAATTAAGATGAGCGCGTGGATTGTCAAGTGGTTAGTCGTCTTTTACGACACCCTCGAAATGTAGAGTTGGTGACTTTCAGTATTCTCAATCCGTCACCACACGGATAGTTGCAATTAGTAGTTGCCGAACTGAATCGGATAGGTGTACCTTCTTACAGACATTTTTATTATCATTTCCGAAATCGCAAATTGCTAAAATTATGGATTTAACCACTAGTCATGGCGAACATGAGTTCTCAAGACCATATTGAAGCTTAAATTGAACGAACAGAACAAAATAATAATACCAATGAAGACGGCTATGGATATCATGTAAGAGAACTTATTAAAGGATCGCTGCCAGTAGTAGTGAACTTATAGAAAGTCCAGTCCCTGCTATCCACGAACACAAAAAGTCAGAAAAATCTGCAGAGAATTTAACAGAAATGGTTATAAACAATTATAATAAGACAAACGGAATAAATGACAAAGATTCCAAAAATCCTATGATGATTTGAACCTTACGGATTCATCCAGCTACACAGTTCTGACCACGGAAGCACCGCCATTTTATCTAACTTTTGTGAAACTATATTAGTTCCCATTGAGAACAGTTAAGTTACATTCGTATTCTAAAATGATGGTGATAAGATCTCAATTTACCGCTCTTAAGAGTTTTGATGAAACTGTGCCTTATTTGTAAGTAAATTATTGATTTTGAAAAATTTTAATAAACGTGATTGTTTTTCTAAAACTTGTATTTATTTACACAATAAATATGCATTTTAGTGAAGGGTATAACTTGAGTTGTATTATTTAACACATATTTCAAAAGGCCAAGATTTTAGCAAAGTGATACAATTTAGCTAAAATATGTAAATAGGGGACTGATAAGTAAAAAAATGTCATCTTTGGGCTAGGAACATATTTCAATGAGTTATTAGATATTTTTACTTCATGTATATCAATTTACACAACGATAACTTATAGGTGCAACATAATTTAACTACTTGTACCATTTATCACGTAATTTTAGCATGTACTAGAAATAAAAAAAGGTACAACTCACAGATTTTTCAATAATTACTTTAAAACTATAATATTTACCAAAAAAAATTAAATGCACAGTAAGGTGAATGTTTTTATCTACAAAATAAGGTACTCAAGTTTAATCTAGCCCACTTAGAACGGGAACTAGAATTTTTTAAATCTGGTTTTTGCTCTCCTGTAAAATGTAGATTTTTGACTTGTCTCACTTGTCACAGGAGGCACAGATATATACAGGGTCATTTTTAATTTACTGAAAACCTTTTGGGAATATACTATTTACATCATAACAACATTTGTAACAAAAAAATAAATATTTTTTATTTTTTTATTTTTATACAAAAATAAAAATATTTTAATTGCACCTTCTAAGCGGTAAAGTTCTAGCATCTGGCCAAGTTTAAATGAGTAAGGGCCACTTCCTACACCCCTCCACCCCTTCTCCTCCACCGGTCACGCGCTTTTGCTAATTGCTGGACTATTACCGCTTAGAAGGAGCAATAAAAATACTTTTATTTTTGTAAAATTTAAGAAATATTTTTTTTCTTACAGATGTTGTTGTTATGATGTAAACAGTATATTCCCAAAAGGTTTTCAGTAAATTAAAAATGACCCTGTATATTTAATTTTAATATTCTATTTTAATATTTGAAAAGTCCTGGATTTAAAGATGATATCGAGATATATATTGAGACATTAACACAACACTATCTAGTTCCATGCTAAGCTACGAGGCTTGTGTTATGGATACCAGATAGTTAATAAACTACACATATATTATAACTTTAAATACATACATATTATAAATATAAGCACCCATAACTAGAGTACAGACATTCGTGCTCATCACACAAATGAATGCCCCCAGCGGGACTCGAACCCGCGACCGCTGGCACAGCAAGTAGCGTCACTACAAATTGAGCCAAACGTATCGTCATCCTTTTGAAAAAGATGTTTTTATGAAAAACCATGTCTTAAATTATTATATTAGGTTTGAAGTAAAGAACGACCTTATTTCCGAATTCTGATCTTGGACTGATTGTAAGTATTATCTCCACTTTAATGACAAATAATAGTTGGTGATACAGTTTTATATTAATTTTATTCAATACATTCTTACAAAACAGGTGAATATAAAAATAATGATAATGCATACGAAAATAGTCAAGATCGATAAATCGAACATGTTTTGCATTACTCCTGAAAACGGAGCGGCTGAGTTGTTTATTTTTTCAGTATAAAACATTTTCCTTTTACTTGGAATACCTGAAAAATATGTCAAAACTTCAATTAAGTGTATTTTTTTTTAAAATCAATGTTCAACGATCGTTTTTATTTAATACTAGCGACTCACCCTTGCTTCGCTCGGGTTCGTCCCTAGGTACTTATTAACGGTTAGTATGAAATACAAATCTTAGAAATTTCTCGGCTTTTCTGTACTATAATATGCAAGTGTTATACATATAAACCGTCCTCTTAATGACTATCTATTGCTTAAAACTGCATTAAAATCCGATGAGTAGTTTAAAAGATCTAAGCGAACAGACAGCGAAATCGACTTCATTTTATACTATGGAAAGACTAGCGACCTGACCCGACTTTGGCTGCGCTTTTTTACTTAACTTGACACCCGAAAATACAAAAATATACTCTATTTTGTCGAAGAATGGTAAATAATAAGTAGGTACAAAATTTCAAGTGAATTTGGTCATTTCAGTCAGTGGGAATTGTTAAAACTATTTTTATAGTATAGTTTTCATGCAGTTTTCTTTTGCATTATTCCACGCAAAATATGGTCGGTAATTTGCACGCTCGGGCATAAGCATCGTGGTCAAGCAGCCAAAAAAAAAAAGTACAAGTTACAATCACAGGTGTCCAGGTTCTAATCTCGGTTGCAAAGTTTTTACTTTTGTTTTTTTTTTTTATATTTAAGTTTTTAGTTTAAAAAAAAACAAAATTGCACTTAAGGCCAAAAACTTCGAGCGAAGCTCGGTAGCCCAGGTACTATAGAATTAAATAAAAAAAAATGAAAAGCAATAACAATGAAAGAACTTAAAAGCTTATTTCATTTATACTAATTAAAAGTACAAATAAAAGCTCTGAAGTTACTGCTATGTAGTTTATAATATGTAAGGCTTTCTAAACGTACCTGTTGTAATATTGCCTGCTTATTCTACGTTGCACTAATAAACTATTGTATATTTGGACAGACCATTGATTTTATTATCGTGCCACCAATTTACCGATAAAGTTTTCCCTTTTTAATGCAAACAACTAAGTACTATTCATATCTAGAATTAATAAATATATTTACTACTGGATTTACTTCGTTCTGAATATTATTTATTATTAGTCAGAAAAAATAATTATTTTGCTAACATCTTAACTGAAATTATTATTGAATTATTAAGAGTATCCTTACAAATCTCTTTATTAGTAGGGCTAATGTATAGATTTAGTATTCATGGCATTATGGTAAAAAGCTTAACGAGCTCTACACTAGAACCATGAACGAATTAACCACTGGACCAGACATATAAGCGGACGTACCTTTAACGGTCATGTCAGTAACCAGGGAATTTTAGCCTAGGTCGTTTGTTTTTTGTGTCAGTCTCAAGCACTTACTTGTCAACAAAACATCTCCCAAAAATGACTAAATGTTCTGTTAAATGGTGTAAAAACTATAACGGCGGAAGCAGCACTATTTCTTTTCACTTGTAAATACATTATTTTATTACATTTATTGTTATTTATCACAAAATTTAATTAAATGTAAAATAAAATGTCATATTATCCAACTATGTTAAATATAGTCGATATTTCTATGTATTGTGATATCTGACAACCATCATAAACGGGCTGGATCATACCATTCAGAACAAATGACAAAACTGTCGAGTGAGTCCATTTGACATCAACTAGTGCTTGACAATGTCGAAAAATATATCGATATTTGACGAAATAACTGAACGAATTGTGTTATTTGTACAGTACAATAACATAAAATACTTTTATCACAGTATCCTACAATCTGATGACAATAAATTTATGAAAATATTTTCTAAATCAAATAAAAATATAAACGCAAAAATTATAATTAGTATGTGTACTTAATTTTTTATTTTATTTTATACCACATTTATATACTTTGGAATATTATTCCATTGTAATAATAATAAAGATCATTTTATTTCAACACATAAATTACACAAAATCAAACAATAATGTTTTAGCACTAAACGTCTGGGTTGGCGATTTGTAATAAAACACTTTACCACTTGCACTAATTATTTTACTTTCATGATCCAACACTCACTTTTTCACAATTTGCAATCACTTTTTCTTTTTCCTAATCTCACAAATGTTTATTAATAACTGAGCAATATTAGGACAGTGTCACATTTTTATAAATACCCGAGACAATCAATTGCCAATTAAAATAGTTCAATAACAGATCAACAAAATCACTTTATTTAATTAAATTAGCTTAATATTTTTTTAATCTTTACAAAATAATATTTATTATATATTAATGGAATATACACCCGATATTCATTTGTTCATTAACATTATTATAGGCCAACAGAGTGTTGCCATCAATGCCATCGTATTTATATAAATCAAATTAAAAAATAATTATTAATTGACACATTATTATTGCCTCTTTAATTCATTTATTTTAATTTATTATAATAAATACAGATATTTTAAATTAAAACATGTAAAATATGATGACTATGCTTACAAATGTCTAAAATGTCATTCATTGGTTCATCGATATATGTATTTTATCGATTACGTTCAAGCACTAGAAATATGGTATTGTGTATCAGTGTTTATAATAATGTAATAAAATCTTTGTGTGCGTTATGCGTCACTTGGTTGAACTAGTTTTCATACATTTCTATTTTATGTCAGGTCCAGTCTCTAATTCGTCCATGACTAGAACATACCGAGCTGTTTCCTTCCCGACGGTGTCTCAGTTGCCTATGAGTAATACAGTTGTCCAGATCAAACTGATATGGGTAATGTTATATATCGCTAAACAAACAACTAAAAAAATCAAACTACTACAGTCTATTACAACAACAACAACAACTACTACAGTACCTACTAGGTTTCGCTTGGAAAATATAACATTTAAATAGCATACGTATAACTTTTTTTTTGTTGGGATATGTATTTACGCATACCACCTGCATACATACAGGTAATGTAGGACTCATCTGCTAGAAAAGCCAGTACTACCCACTAAATCCCAATGGAACCTGCCCCGTTTTAATGTGGTGTCAGGATCGCTTATGCACTCGACCACGACGCCCCGATGGCAGACCTGCCGAGGCGGACTACAACAATCATGGGGTTTTCTGTCTTATCAGAGAAGTACCACCCACCGAGGTGGGTTGCCTCCCTATGCGTTTCTTGGTTACACGATCGGCTGGATTGCCGGACGCTATTAAGCCCCCTATCACGACAAGGTCTCACATCACGCAAGAACACCCATCGGCGGGGACTATAGCCTATAGGTATACCGTATACCTGCCCACCTCATAGGCAACTACGTAAAGATTTTCCTCTTGTGTTCTACCAGTACCCATCTGAATTAAAAAATAAGAAATTTTAATCCCACTTTCGTGTTCTATAGACATATCCCGTCTTATATCTCAGGTATATGTTTAAATATTGTTACTTTGATATCATTGTATCGACGTAAATAGTACAGGTCACTGAGGATTGCCTTCCAAGGGTCTGTCCTTATACTAAAAGCATTCAAGTAAAAGCCCAAATCGTAATCTGATTAACCACGAACGATAGAGGTTACAGCGTTTGTGTAATATATTTACGTACCTTCATTGTACATGACATGTCACATACCTATAATTATAAACATTAAGTAGGTATCTAACTTCTAAGTAAAAAGTAGTCTTTATAATCTTTAATATTGAGTAGAGACATATCAATTACATTTTTTTCTTTTAAAACACATATCAAGAGGGGCTTGAGTTTGGTTGCTAGCTAAATGTCTGGTAGATTAGGTATTATTTGTATTATTAGTTTGACCTTCGAAGGGTAGCTATTCTTGTAACAAATGAGTGGGAATTATCTGTCACCATATTCCTTTCTATTATCTAGGGACATCTTAGCTTATCTTAGAGAAGTACAACTGAAAGTAAATGCTATTAAGAACTATCAACTACCAAACACAAAGTGTCTAACACTTTCACAACCAATTTACTTTGTACAGTTACAGACGTGAGAACAACATAAACATCTCAGATGGGGATGATTGCTTATAATCATTTGGGGTTCTTTTCTCTAAAATTGAAGGCTCAGAAACCCACCTCAAATCGATAACCTGACTATGTAGATACTAGATATTTTCATTGCTTTTTCTTTTGGTAAATACATTCTATACCTTGAAAATTGTAGGGTGGTAATTGTCTTTTTTATCGCGTCCCTTTTCTTTGAATTAACTTTAAAAAAAAAATTATAAATTTTATATCAATAAATATAGAAGTAGGTAGGTATTAGCCTAACCTATTAGTACATAAGGGGTTGAAATTAAAACATTTTGTTATATTTTTATTTTATTCTTACGCTAAAATTTACTAAACATTTCGTAATGTTCGGTGATCCTCATCGATTTATTTGGCATTTTCCCTAGTTCTTCTAGATTATTATTGGTGCCGTATTTGGTTCTGGGAAAATTATATTAAAAAAAAATAATTAACAGTCAAAATAATGATTTAATAATGACTACCATTTATCAAACAAATAGCTTTACAACACCGTTTACCAAAGTAATAGAATTAAAAACATTTATCAAAAATAACTAGAAACCAATATACCTAATAAATAGAAGATAGGTACCTATATTCTAAGTACAAAATATTGCACTGTGCTATTTGGTTACCCAAGCAAATAAAATATGATGTTTCTCTGATGCTAGTTTAAAAATAGACATTCATATTTTTGTTTATTTCATTCATTTTACATACGGCCATGGATACTTTCTCAAATATCATGATATAAGATATTGGTAATGTATAACATACAAAAAAGGCTTATTGTTTGGAGTTTCAGTTCATTGACAGAAATTTTGAAATCTAAACAGAATGTATCAAATTTCAATTTAGGTAGGTACGTACGTATTTTCGTATTGTCGTAGACGGCCTAACCCTACTAAATGTAAATACTATGCAGTAACTTAGGTAATAAGTAGAGTAAAGTTCGACCACTCGGCGAACTCTGGTAAATAAATAAATATACAAGATTTGCTCGTTTAAATATATTAGTTAGATAATATTATATATAATACTAGGTAGGCACTAAGTACCTACTCGTAAGAATATGAAATATTTGTTCGTTTCCTCATCTGCCTGTTTATATTTTTTAATAACCAACAGCTGTTTCAATGTTGGTTAATAAAGCTGCATATGAAGGTAAAATAGGTTTAACAAAAAAAAGTGAAATGAACTATAGTCTGATTTTTAATTCCGCGGAAATATGACAGCTATCATTCTTTGACAATTCAGATATCATAAACCTTTTCTGCTTTGTATTTTTTTAATATAAAATAACAAAATATATGAAACAGAATTAGATCAAGTAAACTATATGTATGACAATGTAAATAGTCTTTATTTTGTGCAATCAATGCACGCTAACTATAATGTAAATTTTTAATGGTTAAATGAATAAAACAGATTAAAACAAAATATTTTACAAACAAAGGGGTTTTACTAAAAAAGGCTTGCAACCTATGGATTATTGGATAGGGATTCCTGTAATCGATAAATAATTTCCTTAATAATTATTGTAACTTCATAATATGATAATAAAAAAATAATTACCATTTTAGAGTTATCAATAATTTTTTGTCTTAGTTTTTCTAATTGAAACCTTAACTTCAAGAAAGGTTTATTTTTTTATTTTGCTAAAATGCTTTCCGTTTTTAGTGACAATGTTTCAATGTTGACAACACTTACGAAGTGTCAGAATTCCGTGGAATTAAAAATCAGACTATATGTGCCTTACAGTGATGGAACCCGAGACCTCCGACTTCCTGTGCCAATCATTTGTCATACTACGCGACGAAATTCGCTAACATAAATCAAATCTGAAATAGCCAATTTCGATTACAGATATTTGTTTTGAGAGCAAACACATTCATATGACACAAAAATACCCATATCAACGCAACCGTCCCTTGCTTTTGTCACATCAGGCCTGCCACTGGATGACAATCCAGTTACGTAGAACAAATAAACATGAGATTTCAGGACTTATGATTTTATAAAACTCACATATTCTAATTTTCAGTTTTTCGTATAAAATTAGATATAATGTGTCCCTCGATTTTACTTTATTGAGTTTTTATATATAAGCGTTAGTAAATACTAACTTATCCTCGTCATCTTCTTTAAGACTGTCAATAATAGCCTCAGAAGAAGTACCTATAGAAGAATTAAATTAGCTTTTTCAAACGCACGCTCCCGATGCTGTGCCAAAATAAAGTTATTACGTCTATTTGCATTGTAAAACAATTTTAAATTTTAAAACTTCAATATTCTTTTAGAAAAATTCAAATCTGAAATAAACAACCATGCCATCAGACCGGAATAATCGGCCCCATCGTAATACAATTGTGGCGAACAGTAGTTGTTTCCAGCTTATTCACATTTATATCATTACTAGCATTGCCAGTGGCTCCGCCCGCGTACAGATGACCAAAAATCAAATTCTTAGGTTTTACATATTAGTATACTCTTACATTGCAGTTTTTGTATTTTTTCTCAAAAATGAGATATTTTCCCGCCTAAAAAGTATCCTATATGTTGACCCGGATAACCAGCTATCACCATACCAAATTTCATCAAAATCCCTCCAGTGGTTTTTCTGTGATGCGGTAACAGACAGACAGACAGACGAACAAAAATCCTAAAACTATAGATTCGGCTTCTGTATCGATAATGATGTTTATTTCAATAGGATTTTCCAAAAAATATCTGTTGTACAGATTCGGCTTAGTTACAATTTTATTAAATGTATACTTGTAGATAGATTAATTGACAATTCAAAACCACTTATCAATAAGTCTAATTGAATAAAGTTCATTTCATTTATCAGTTATTTATGTTGAGCTCTCCTTTAATTTTGGCCAATTTGACGACAATTCGTATTACTTGGTTCGTATTTTGTCATAGCTCAGCTGAGATTTATTTAGAACTTCAGCGGGTTCACACGTTGCGGATGACTAAAACTGCTTTCGAATGATTTCCAGTGGCCTATGAAAACATATTATGGTCGTATTCACGTCGTACTGCAAAATCTGACACGGATAAAAAACGATTCGCTTATTCATACCTTTCGTATAACGGTAAATCAATTCAGTACACCGTATCGCGAGTTTTCGAAAAACTTTTGAAGTCCGCCAGTCCGCACTTGGCCAACGTATATATATATATAATAAAACTATATTGTATATTAATTGCAACTCGAATTGCATGATAATATTTATTCACCTACATATCAACATATCATTTAAATACATACTACTATAGAAATATAATGCTAAAATGCTAGTGGATGATAAATAGAACTAATACATTACATTAAATTATCTTCTGCCGTCAGTTTATCCAGTTTACATAGCTTGCACGATAACCTCTCACTAATGATAGGAAACACTGATATCTTATTACTGGCATTAAAAAATTAAACATCTTCAATTTCTTAATAATTAATTTTTAATACGCCATGTGACTTACGATCCAATCGTCCTCACATGTAACGAGAGTGTAGGTATACAAATAATGATGAAAAAAAATCTATCTTTATATATAATAAAATCCTGACTGAGTCGAATCTGTCTGTATATTATAGTTTTTAGAATTTTTGTCTGTCTGTGTTTCTGTAACCGCATGACGGAAAAATCAGTGCAGGAATTTCGATTAATTATGGTGTGGTGATAGTTGGTTATCCGGGTCAACATACAGGATACTTTTTACTGCGGGAAAATGTCGTCTCTGAGAAATTTATACTAACCGTTAAAATGTATCTAGGGCCGAACCCAAACGTAGCAAGGGTGAGCGAGGCCGCGAGTTCTGCTATTCTATACTATCTATACTAATATTATAAAGAGGTAAAGTTTGTGATCTTGTGAGTTTGTGAGTTTGTGACGTTGTAGGGGGTAATCTCTGGATCTACTGAACTGATTTTCAAAATTCTTTTACCAATAGAAAGCCACGTTCTTTCTGAGTGTCATAGGCTATATATTAACCCGAAGAATGAAAAGGCTTTATCATGGTAGTCGGATTTGCAAAGTAAGTCGGACCAAAAAACGGTCGAACGAAAACGTTTCTTACGAACGCTGCCTTAACGATGAGACATATATGATTATGTTCAAGAGAAAAGTTGTAGAGCTTAAAAATGCCTACAAAAAAGTCAGCGACAGCATATGTCTAACTTTTATATTTAAGTCACAAAAAGTAGTTTTTTATATTAAAAAAATAATTAAAATCGGTAGGTCATGTTTATTGATCATATTATCAACAATTATGAATTCTTATCAAAATAAGTAAATTTATCGTCTAAAATGTTTAAAACAAAAGAGTCCCCTTTTACTGCATATAATTTGGACAAATGGTTAAAGAGATAATACAACATATTCGTAGGTATGGACGAACCCGAGCGAGCTGTTTGTCTGTTTTCCTGTTTGTACGGGCTAATCTTCGAATCTATTTGACCGATTTTAATGAAATTTAGCATGGTGGTACCTTATACCCCCGGGCAATATCTTAAAAATTTTTCATCCCGGAAAATTAAAGATTTCCCGTGGGATAGTTAAAAAACTATAACAACTTATACAGCTTAGTACACAAAAACTACTGATTGGTTTTTAATGAAACTTTACAATAATATAGTACATACATGACAAAAACAAATCAGCTACTTTTCATCCCAAAAAATTAAAGAGTTTCCGTGGGATAGTCAAAAAACTATAGTAAATTATACAGCTTAGTACACAACAATTTATGCACCTAATATATCATATGCCTTATTTGCTCATATTGCCGGTCAAACAACAGGTTACTTTTCATCCCGGAAAAATGAATGGTTCCCGTGGGCTAGATCTGTTTGTGATCTAGAGGTGAACCCAAACGAAGCGAGGGTGAGCCGCTAGTAAGTAATAAAATAATAAGTCGCTTCCTTTTACAATTTAATATTATACTCGACTAGTTTTCCCGCAGCTCCACCCGCGTAGTTCAAATCTTTATCTTTACATGAATATATTTTTATATGTATTACTCTGATGTATCTATACCTACATATAATAAAATAGTAACTAAGCCGAATCTGTACATTAAATATTTTTTGGATAATCATATTGAAATAAACATTATTATCGATACAGAGGCCGAATCTATAGTTTTTAGAATTTTTGTCTCTCTGTCTATCTGTTACCGCATCACAGAAAAACCAATGGGAGGATGATAAAATTTAGTATGGTGGTAGCTGGTTGCCCGGGTCAACATATAGGATACTTTTTAGGCGGGAAAATATCTCATTTCTGAGAAAAAATACAAAAACTGCAATGTAAGAGTATACTAATATGTAAAACCTAAGAATTTGGCTTTTGGCCATCTAAACGCGGGCGGAGCCAGAGACAAAAATTCTAAAAACTATAGATTCGGCCTCTGTATCGATAATAATGTTTATTCCAATAAGATCTTCCAAAAAATATTGAATGTACAGATTCGACTTAGTTACAATTTTATTATATGTACCTATAGATGTATTTTTATTTACAGCTTTTAAGTTTTTACTAATTAGGCATTTGAAGTTATATTTAGCTTTTTTTTATCCTAAATTACTTTTAAATTTATGAGATGTATCTATTTTTGTGATCACCTCTTAAAAACCTTTATTTTGATATCCCATTTGATTGGTTTGGAAGAAATATTTTTTTAATGACAAATTAGCTCCTGAAATTCGCCATTTTAATTCTTAACTACTTTTATGTAGCCTAGCGTTATCATCATGAATCTAACGGCGCATAAATCATCAAAATCGGCCTAGGCGTTTCGCCGTAGAACGCTACATAGGAACATACATACATACATAGACTGACAAACATATTACCCTTCTATGCGTCACGTAATCGGGTAAAAAATAATAACCTTCCAACAAATATTATTGTAGCTATATATTTATATATTTATTATTTCTCCTGACTGTTTGCGGCCACGTCGGCCAATCTCACTGAGACTAGTCAATTCCACAGGAGATATATGTACATATGTTATAGTGCACAAGTGTAAGTCGTGGTGGGAAGCTTAGTAGCGTCCGGCAACACAGCTGGACGCGAAGCGAAGAAACGAACTGGGAGGTGGCCCACGTTGGTGGATGGTGTGCTATGCGGGTTGCTCCTGGTACCTCTCTGATAGCAGAGTGGACCGTGGGAGCAACCTCATGATTTTTGTGGTCTGACGGGGCAGGTACCGTTAGGTATTAATAGGTACCGTTAGGTTTTAATAGGTACTGCCTTTGCCGGTGAGTGCCACATACCACCTGTATGTATGCAGGTGATATGCCTAAATGTATTTCCCACCGTTATCAAAAAAATGCACAAGTGTGCGTACAGACAGGTTCTTAAGATTTTATAACGAACATGTCATTGTAGAATAGCAGAGCTTTAAACTTAAACTGCACGCACACTGATGTCATCTCAAACGATTAACGTGGACGTATGCGCATATTAATCGCGTCCTTATTAATTATTATTATTATTAAGGTAAAGTTTTCCTATATATTAACTTCTGAAAGACGCGATTACATAAAATTAAAAATATAAGCTTTCCAATACAAACAAAATGTGCATCAATTTTTTTCCCATGGGAACTATATTTTCGGGATAAAAATATTCGATATACGTCTTTAGAATGCAAGCTATTATAATACATACGTATAGGTGTGTACTATGTACATTGATTTTGTTTCTCAGCAAGCCGACAACGTTTTTTTTATATTTTTAACCGACTTTCAAAAAAGAGAAGGTTCTCAATTCGTCGGAATCTTTTATTTAAAATAAAAGATTCCGACGATGGACTTACCCTCGCTTCGCTCGGGTGCGTCCTTAGGTACGTTTTAATTTTTTTCGAACCCTATTTTTTCTAAAATAATAGTAGCCTAAGTTACTCCTTATAGCATCAACTATTTGCCAGTAAAAGTCCCGTCAAAATTAATCCAGCCGTTTTAGAGATTAGCCGGAACAAACAGACAGATAGACAAAAATAATAATAATTGTGTTTTTCTTATAAGTACCGTATATAATTTCATATGTATATAATTTCAGAAAAAAGCTTTTATTTTGACATTACAAACAGACATGTCAATTTTATTTATTTGTATAGATAAATACGAAATGGTTATGCACCGATGCCATAATATAGCCTTATTTCTTCAGACCGGTATTGATATACATAGAAGTAAAACTTAAAAGCAGTTGTGCCAGTGCGACGCGAAGGCGTGGTTGGACGTACGTACGAGTTTCACTCCGACCGGCAAGCTGCGCGCGCGCATGTCTGGCTTACTTTGTTTACAAACAACGTGTATACGTATTGACCCTCGATTTTTTATCGGTCGCGTTCACTAGTTTTGTTTGTGAGCTGTCCTTAGACGTTTCGAGGTAAGATTTAATGTTTTTATGTTATCTAATCCATAATTAAATAATAACTCATTAGGTATTATAAATATTGAATATGTATTTATTCTTATTCGTTTTATAACATTAGCATGCTTATCATCTTGGAATATCACAATTCAGAATTATCGAACAATTGATATTTAAAAACGGGATATATGTATATGATGCTTGTTTTTTGTTTACACTATTCATAGATTTATAAAACTGTAAATGTATAAAAATAAAAAAATAGTACATAGTATGTACTTTCATTATTTTTAAGTTAAAAAAATTAGCTTATATAAATTTTACTGTAACTTAATAACGTAAAATTAATTATTTTTGATATTACATTTATATTACCTGAGAATTATTTATTTTACAACTTATTATTTATAACTAGTTTACGCCCACGGCCAGGCCCGGATTCAACCTCCTAGGCATAGTAAAAAATGCCGCCCTGTTATGGAAATTTTGTATAAAATGGACAAAGTTTTCATAAAGTTTATTTTTTTTTAATTATATTTTTTTTAAATGCAAAAAAATAATTTATAAAATATGATTTCAATTTTTCGAAAAACGTACTAGTTAATCTTTTGTAATCATTTTTTAGAAAATAAATAAAGTGTTTTCGATAACGCGAAGAATTTTTATTCTCCCTCTCCGAATGTTGCCGCCCCTAAAAATTTGCCGCCCTGGGCACTAGCCCCAAGCGCCCCTAGTGTAAATCCTGCGCTGGCCACAGACTCACTATTTAAATTAGCCTACATGCTTAGATCCTAACAAGCAAATTTTACAGTTGTAATAGTGTCTTTATGATCTACTAGCATTGCCCGCGGCTCCGCCCGCGGTCAAACGATCAAAAAGCAAATTCTTAGGTTTTACATATATACTCTTACACTGCAGTTTTTGTATTTTTTTTTCTTAGAAATGAGACATTTTCCCGCAGTAAGAAGTATCCTATATATTGACCCGGTTAACCCGCTATCGCCATACCAAATTTCAACAAAATCCTTCCAGTGGTTTTTCTGTGATGCGGTAACAGACAGACAGACAGACAGACAAAAATTCTAAAAGCTATAGATTCGGCCTCTGCATCCATAATAATATTTATTTCAATAAGATTTTCCAAAAAATATTTTATGTACAGATTCGGTTTAGTTAGAATTTTATTATATGTAAGTATGTATAGATGGACGATGTACATATATTTTTAGTGTTTCTTGTTTTACTTATTTTGATACCATTTACCCTAACTAAAAGTAATATTTCCTTATTTGCGCTTTAAACCGGTTTAAAAAAGAAAGAGGTATTATAGGTATCTTGACCAATTATAA
Source organism: Brenthis hecate (assembly GCA_951806755.1). Classification (NCBI taxonomy): domain Eukaryota; kingdom Metazoa; phylum Arthropoda; class Insecta; order Lepidoptera; family Nymphalidae; genus Brenthis; species Brenthis hecate. The sequence goes on from OX638264.1 coordinate 3,498,710, forward strand.
GTTGATTTTCATTTTTTCCATGTCAAAAATAATCACTTTCACGTTATTAAGTTAAAATGTGTCATTTTAATTAAAAGTAATTATTGCAACAACATTTTTAAATCTTTATTCATAACAAAATCTATATTTCCATTAAATGACAAACTTGGAATTTTAAAACACCATAATAGCAAAAAGCGATAATGAGACAATAGAAATATTTGAATTTAAAATGTTCAAAATCCTTAACACAATTTATCTACTTTATATTATATCATAATAAAGCCACAGTAGCCATAATTAATTAATGACAAAAAATATACTGTTTTTATTTTTAAACCATGTGTAATCAACCATTTTTCGCGGGTCAATGTACTGTCTTTGTACATTTTATTACATGTACCTACATGCGAAAGTGTTTCTTTGTTGGTTTATCCTTATGTCCGGATAGATGTACTTTTTCGCACAAATACTTTATGAACCGCAGTTATAAGCTAATTTTTAATAGGCATCAAAAAAAAAGTTAGATATGGACCTGTATTTTTTTATTCAGATATTTATAAATTAATTCTCGATCAGATATTAATTAATAATTGGTTTCAAAAAGTTATTCAGTTCCTGCTAGTTGGTTCACTAATTGAATAATGACTTACCTAAATGTAGGATAATGTTGTATAAGTTAAACCTATGGCTAATTGCAGGATAATAGAGTCATTTTAAATCTATTTATATGCATCTCTAGGCTTTTACAAGTACGAATTAGCCAGCATACCTATATTATAAAACATCACTTCTGTATCACGATCTCTATGGCATATCAAAGTATTAAGTTAAGAAATTATGATTAAATAGGTACATCCTTTCTTTTAGTGATATTTTTTTTAATACATTTTTTTAGTTAGTTATTAATAACAATAAAAATCACTTTATATATATTTATTTATTTATTTATTTACTTTATAGTTATTTTAGTATTACCCTTTATTACTTTAATCAAAATAATTCTTAAACAATCTTTCTTTAAATATATAAGTATTTAGATTAGCAAGGTTATTATATTATATGAATATTCAAATTCATTAGCGAGTCTAAAAATAATCGCAAACATTATATTTAAAGTACAATAAATTAATATACGCTAACGGCTAAATTATATCTGCACAGTTTAGACTAAAATTAAACTGCACAGTAAAAACGAAGCAAATAGTTGAAAAATATTATGCAGACGAGTTGCCTGACACTTGCAGTTTGCCTGCACTTTTTAATTATATATATTTATATAACAAACCGCTACGGTCTATGGAAGCTTAGAAATATATAATATGTACTGCAATTTGCAAGCCTTTGATATTTGATATATCCTGAATGATTACATTACGATGTATATTTTAGTACTGTATATAGATTTTCTACAATATGTTTTAGTAGCATTGCTTCTTTATTTTTTATTTTTTTAATAATAAGTATAAATATGGAAAATTAAAAGCATTTGTAAGTACTTAACTCTCAAATATATTAAAGCTGCTGATCAATGATTTTAATTTTTTGCAATTAGATAAGCGTTAGGTAGCCTGCGGTTCTGACTCTAAGATTTATTAAAATAGTTTTCGTAAAATCCACCCCAGACGTGGAATTTAATTTTGTGTAACGTCATTTACGAAAACTTATCTCATGAACAAAATTTTACGATATGTTAGAAATTTTGGAACCCTTTAATATGCCTGCAAAATATGGAAAATATTTCAAAAATACATGTTGAATAAGGTAATTACTCAAAAAAGTTTATTGTTGAGTCATTATAAATGGTTTGAGCGTTTTGTGTCTGGCAAGCGCTATCTGTAATTTGATCCCACCGGTAATAGGGAATTCGATATCGGGTTCTTGTCTTTACCATAAATATTTTCTATAAATTTTTCTCTTGTCTATAAATATTTGTTCCAATTTTATTAAAATTAAAAGTATAATATTGTCGCTGTCATAATTGTGTGAACCTAATAGACATTTGTTAAATATATTTAACAAAAAGTATATTGGTAGAAACTAGAAACACAATAAAAGTACATTCATATTGCTGAAGCAATGTTATATCTTGTAGGAAGTTTACAACCGACATTTACTTTTTAAAAGGGGAGCCCAAGAGAGGATTTTTGAAGTTACTCAAGCGCGGCAGATTAACTTAAGGGGCGATACCTTGCACTCTGTTGAGTACTACCACCATAATATAAGTCCTCTATACAGGGTCATTTTTAATTTACTGAAAACTTTTTGGGAATATACTGTTTACATCATAACAACAACATCTGTAAGAAAAAAAATAATATTTCATAAATTTTACAAAAATAAAAGTATTTTTATTGTTCCTTCTAAGCGGTAATAGTCCAGCAATTAGCAAAAGCGCGTGACCGGTGGAGGGGGAGGGATGGAAGGGTGTAGGAAGTGACCCTTACTCATTTAAACTTGGCCAGATGCTAGGTCTTTACCGTTTAGAAGGTGCAAAAAAATATTTTTATTTTTGTATGAAAATAAAAATTTAAGAAATATATTTTTTTCTTGTTAAAGATGTTGTTGTTATGATGTAAATAGTATATTCCCAAAAGGTTTTCAGTAAATTAAAAATGACCCTGTATAAGTCCTCTAAAAAGTGTGCAAATTAATAATCTGCCGATTTCCACAAGCCGAAGAGGCAAAAATCGTACATAAAATGTATAGTCGATTTTTGCCTCTTCGGCTTGTGCAAATCGGCAACTCTAAAAATCACCTCTTGGGCTCCTTTACTATTAAGAAGGTACATACTCAGTTCAAATCTATACAGATAAATAAAATTCAATTGTCTATTTGTAATCATTATATAGTATAAAACAAAGTCGCTTCTCGCTGTCTGTCTGTCCCTATGTATGCTTACATCTTTATAACTACGCAACGGATTTTAATGCGGTTGTTTTAATAGATAGAGTGATTCAAGAGGAAGATTTATATGTGTAATACATGCATATTACAAAAAACCCGAGAAATTCAAAGATTTGTATTCATACTAACCGTTACAACGTACCCAGAGACGAACCCGAGCGAAGCGAGGGTGTGTCGCTAGTGTCAAAATAAGAGCTTTTTATTAAATGCATATTATGAAATTAAATACGGTAGTTAAAAGAAACACTCAATTTTTTTAATTTTTTGTCCGTCTGTCTATTTGTTCCGGCTGATCTCCGAAACGGCTGATTTTGACAGGACTTTCTCTGTCAGATACCTGATGTTATAAGGAGTAACTTAAGCTACTTTTATTTTAGAAGAAAAATTCGAGTTCCGCTCAAATAAATTAAAACGTACCAAGGGACGCACCCGAGCGAGAGTAGGGTAGGGTAAGTCGCTAGTATGTAATATTTAATTTGTTTAAATTCACTTAATACTCAGCCATAAGACTCATACATAAGACGTTATAAAATATTATATGAAGCACAATTACAATTAAACATTTAGATTGCTATAATAAATATGCATAGAATTTGGTACACTTTGTCACAAGATAATAATCTCTCAGCCTTAGATTTATTTGAGCGTTTAATTGTTGTCTTGAAACACCTGTTACCTGGGAACAACTAGATATAACCTAAATACCTGCACCATATGCTGTGCTCATTTACTTGGGGCCTTAATACACTTGCTTCAGGAATTCATTGCAATATGCCATGTATAAAATACTACTTTTGCTCGTAGTTTCGCTCGCATGGTAAGCTGGCGAATTAAAGGTAACCTACTTACATATGCCCGTCCGCATGATGCAGTCTAAAAATTTGCCGAGCTGTTCATCAGTTAAGCGTGAAAAGGTAATAAATATACGGATATAGAATGATTTCTAATTAATCTGTCTCGCTATGTACTGCTATGTGAATAAACACTTTACCTTAAAATTTAACTAACACGCTTTTGATTAACTGCAATGCATTGGACTCGTGAAAACATACCTCTCAAATGGGTTCCAACTCGAAGGTTTTACTACAAGCTATTGTGTATTATTGTATAGTTATCCGGAATTCACATATTTACAAAGTTTCAAAACGATACCACAAATAGAAGTCGCCTAAAAACGACTTTAAGATTTGTAATATTAAAATGTATTGAAAATGTTTTAACAGATAACAGAATTTTCACAATTAAAAGACAACAACGAATGGGATAGTCTACTTTTTATTCTATACAAGAAAATAATTTATATTTGTAAAAGACCAATTATAAGGTTTTTTAACAATAAAGGATTCCAGGGATAATGAACAAATTCTTTCTATTATCCCAGGAATCCGTGAAAATCCTTTAAAGTTTTCTTCCACGAAAATCTTTCAAAAGCTTCAAAATATATACAATTAAATTTTATATAATATGGTCTCAAATTTAAATTAAATTAGCTGTATTTCAGACAATAAAAAAATGAAAGAAAATATAAATCTGCTTAAATTAAATGTAGACAGTATATCATATTAGATATTTGTAATATTTAATTTAGTACAGTAACATGAAACTTTTGAAAAACTCTTATTTTACAATAACCTTAAAAATCTAATAACACGGATCATTGATTATAATTATAATTGTCATAATCCAAGGTCGAACAATCGATGCGCATTTCAAGCCTACGTGTTAATTATAACTAGAGTATTATTTATACTTAGTGCTTTACAAACTTTACTGATAAGGAGCTCTTAAGCAAACTATGTGGTAATTTATCTGATATCACCGCAATATAATATGTAGAAGTTAGAAACTCGGCCGAAATAATTAATGACATACCCGCCTTCTTGACTTCATCTATTTATACCTATACCTAATCATATTATGGCAGTTTATCTATACTAATATTATAAAGAGGTAAAGTTTGTGAGATTGTGAGCTTGTGACGATTTAGGGGGTAACCTCTGGATCTACTGAACCGATTTAGATGAAATTTGGTAAGAAGATAGTTTGAGATCCTGGGAAGGACATAGAATAGTTTTTATCCCGGAAATCAACCCTTGAGGGGGTGAAAATCATGGGAATCAAGCTAGGGACGAGCCCGAGGGTGAGTCGCTAGTATATGATATTATCAAGTTTAAATATACCAAATAATAACAGTATTTTTTTGACGACAAATAATAATAATTTATTTACAATAGGGAAAAGTACAAATATACTTAATTATATATACAAAACAAATGTACACTCAGCTATTACTGTACAAGTCATGTCCGCGCGGAATAGTGGCAAGAATGCTAGCCGCATTCCTCCGTTGAATGGCAATGCCGTTTCTGTGGGCGAAAAATATATTAAATAAAATATGTACCTTCGCTCTGGATACGGCTTTTGTAATTATAAGCTTTTTTAAGTTGCTGTATTCGTATATCTGAATAACCTTAATGAAACTAACGCGCATAAACTATAGGTACTTTTCGCGTAAATCTAAGAAAGTATTGTCTGATTAGTGAAAATGGTGAAAATTAGAGATAAAGTTCCTAAAAATATGTGCGAAAGCACATTGAATCCGGATGAGGACGTCTAGAAAAATGTGTTTACCTTATACTACTTTTCAGCATGTAAAAAATTTCAAAAGTTATGAACAAATAAAGATGAAAAAGATGGTATTTAGATTTTCGCTAATAATTCAAAAACTCGTTATATTTAAGAAATAAAAAAAGATCCCTAAAGAGGAGGAAATTTCAACGCTCCTCTCTCTCTGGAGTCTCTACTCCTCAAACTCTACCTGCATTATGAAAATGAAAATGAAAATGATTTATTAATAAAAAGAGTTTTTAAATACATTAAGTCCGTTATTGGGACATCCTTTTAAGTAAATAGATACCTGTGCCAGGATGTCCCGCTCTTCCGTAGAAAATTTCTTAGAATTATACAACTCAATAGTGTTTTTTATATTATTTTTATTATTTTTTTATAATTTCAATTTAACGCTGAAAAAAGAGCTGCAAGTGGCCGATGAGACTTTTGACGACTTTTTAACTTTGATTGAATTAAGAAAGGCATTAAGTATACGAGTAATATAATAACCTCAACCGTAACCTTGTTTATGTAACTTTTATCTATTAAATGATAATTTTGTAAATAACACTAATCAATGAAATAAAACAAAAGTTAATATTGACAGAGCATTAAAATATCTTCATTAATGTTTCCAAAGACAACTGGAAAATTACTTTGTACACGAATATCAACTATTCGTAAATGTTATTAAGTGATTAACGCATGCTAATTAAAGGGATTTTTTATCATGACTCATACTGTAGTATATCTACTGTACAGTTCGATATTTACCATTTGGGTACACGGGCACATGTCCGAGGTACCCTGCTTCACGGAGGCCCCAAAAAGACAACATAGGGCCCGTCGTGAATTTCAGATATAGAACCATAAATATAAAAAAATTATTCGAATGGTTTTAGGAGCAACAGCAAACAAGCAGTTCACGATTAAATGAATATTTGTAGTAATAGACAGACGAAATTATAGATACATAATTGAATCCATACTAATACTACAAAGGTGAAAGTGTGTTTGTTTGTTTGTCGTTCTTTGACGTCGAAACAGAGTGCCGGATTGGGGTGATTTTTGTGTGGAGATAGTTAGAGGGCTGGAGAGTGATATAGTCTACTTTTTATGGCGGAGATTATCTCATTCCCACAGGAAAACACGTTAATTATACAAGCATAAAAATATTTATGATCAGAATTATGTACTTGAAACTTTTACAATGAAAACGTATAAATGTTCTTCAATAGAATTTAACAAATACGTGTTTTAGAATTTTTTTAAATTCATCCCATAGGGAGGTGAAATAGGGGATGAAAATTTATATGAAACCTGCTTTTTAGATTTTTTTTTTGTAGTTATAGCGCGAGCGTTGCCGCGTATTCTGCTAGTTGTAAATAAAATTACAATACAAAAAATAAAAACCGACTTCAAACAAAAGCACTAAAAAGTAAAAAATAACTGGTCATTTACTATACATACCTAATCAAATATTTTCGAAGTCAGTGTGCTTTGCTTTGTATGGGCTGGCACCGACTTCGAAAATATTTGATTAGGTAACTATTTAATAGGTAGGCTTTAGTTACTTAGCCGAAGTAGTTTCAAGTCAATATGACAATTAGGAGTAGGTTAAATTCATCATTAGCTATTTGTCCACCCTTAGGGAAGGTATTTTTTTTTGAAATTTAAATAGGACCAATCTGGAAGTATATACCCTTTAAAACAAAACAAAAATTGTCCAAATTGGTTAATAAATGACGAAGTTCTGAGGTAACAAACATAAAAAAAAATACAGTCGAATTTAGAACCTCCTCCTTTTTGAAGTCGGTTGAAAATATAAATACCTATACCTATAAATAAATATATAATAAGGAGAATAAATGGCATACAATGTATTGATGAGTTGATTCGGTTATAATTGTAACAAAGGCTATCATTTATATTGTCACATCAAAGTGAATTAATTGTGATTATACTTAGTATACTAGCGGACCCGACAGACGTTGTCCTGTCTGCACGTCTTTAATTTGGAAAATTCAAACTTTTTGGACAAAATTGTGAATCTAAACCATTCCCAGATCCCCTTGAACACACACAAAAAATTTCATCAAAATCGGTCCAGTCGTTTGAGAGAAGTTCAGTGACATACACACTCACAGAAGAATTATATATATAAAGATATTTGCAATCTTCTCAGAGGGTATCGACCTACTTTACTTTATATTGCTGACATCAGTGTAATTGTATAGGCTTAGTTTTGATGTATGCAAAATATAATGTAAGCACAACTGCGTTAATAATCTTACTAACGTCATATGAATCATTGGATGGATGTTTGTTACTCAATCACGCCAGAACGGCACAATGGATCTGGATAAAATTCACTCAGATAGATTAGTCTGGAATAGCACATAGTTTGCTTTTTATCCCCGAAAAGTGTATGGTTCCCGTAGGATAGATGTTTTCTAGAGGTGAACCCAAGCGAAGCAAGGGTGAGCTGTAAGGCTGTGAGTGAGATTTTCAATTATGTCGGATCCTAGGCGTTAATTTGTGTCTTGAATTTTTTTTTTTCGTTATATGTTTAAAAATAATTTGGGATAAGAAGTTCTTAAATAAAACTAAAAATGTGCAACTAACCAAAACTAAAAAGATGTAAATGAAAAATGAATTTATAATAATAAAAAACCAGACTGCGTAAAAAGCGAACTGAAAATATGAGAACAAGTTGACGAAGAAACATCGTATTTTGCAGTTGGAGACGCAATACACGTAGCAAGACTCGCAGTTAGTATAAAACATGTGCATATAGGTACATATTATGCCTGCGACTTGTTCTCACCTTTTTGGTTCGCTTACTACGCAGTCGGGTTTTCATTTTTGTAAATTAATTTTGATTGCGTTGGTTGAATAAATTATAACTGACTTCCATAAACCTCTTAAAAACTTAAATTAATTTATGCACTATTAGAGTCGTAACAAAAAATTATATGATTAGATAATTAAGAGACATTTTATATGTTTACATTCTTTATGATAAGTCCCACATCACTTATCAGTTTCATAATACTTATACAGTTTTAGATGAGTACAAGTCACATCGTTTTCTGTAATTTTTTGCAAAGTAATTATAATTAAACTGAAATATGGACAGTTTTTTTAAAAAAATGAGGTCAATTTTTGAAAAAGTGTTTATTTTGAAGTATTTTATTTATTGACTATTTAAATTACAGGTCAAAGAAGTTGAAAAAATGGCTTTGATAACAGAAGACGTGGATCTGGAGAAAGAATACTCTCCAAGTATGTGGTCGAGAAGGTTCTCCTCAGCACAAAAGGTCCTCCAACATCATGTTGACTTTGTTACTACAGGTACTTTTGTTATTTTTGGTAGGATATTTTATTATTATAGATTTTTTTTTTCAATTCTCTTACCCGACAAGATCCTTTTTGGTTTTATCAAATATATTTTATAGAATACTATATCAAGCTTAAGAATAGAAATTTAAAAAATAAAATCTGCTTATATATGTAAAATATATTTTAATTTTATATACATTTTTAATATGCGACATTACCATTTCACTAAATTTTCAACGTCCACGTCAGGAGCTTTCACAGTTTTCTTCAATAGTAAAATATTCAACCTGAAGCAAAGAAACAGTAATAGGATATAATGTGCATGTATTTTATTATTTTTGATGTATCTACTATTTACATTATCAACACATCGTAAATAATTTAAAATAAAAATATTTTCAACAGATAAAGACCTGTCTATTGTTTAAACGCCGCTATTTTCGCGCTCTTGGAATGCGTCACGAACAACGTTTTCGATCATCAATTTCACGAGACTGCTATTAAAATGACCATATTTAAAGTCATGAAGTGATGAAAATATGAATCTTAAAATTTAAATGAAAACGTTTTTTACCCTTTTTTGCGATTATGTGTTATTAGAAACTCAGTACTAAGGAATACTATAGACGAAGTGTAATAATATAGAACTAAACATGAAGCCAAATAGTAGGAGATCCCGATCTATGTGGTGGAACCGTCACTCTTTTTCAAGGCAAAATATATATTTTTATCAGTAAAACATATTAATATGAACATATTTGAATGCACAACAAATCGCGCTACTATTTTTGATTTTTATATTTATTTTGGCGGACTCCGTCTATGGGGTAGAAACGTCGGGGACCAAAAAGCAAATTAAAATCAAATGTCAAATGTTCCCATATACCTAAGGAAGTACTATATCCATATTTATTTCCTTCTAAATGATAATTATTAGCCAGCCAAAGATGGATAATTACATTTTACATTCTTCTTCTTCGTACGCTCTTGGCAGAGTGGTCGTGGTTGACGACGATGAGTTTTCTTTGGCTAATGTAGCCTCCGCGATGTGCGTACATTGATATTCAATTATTTTTTTCATTTTTAACGATTTGCCTCCATTTATAACGGTTCTCAGCGTCTCGGAAGCACTGGACTATGGAGTTTTGTGTTATGGCTTTTATAAGGTCTGTCCAACGCATATGTGATCGTCCGCGTGACCGCTGGCCTTCTACTTTCCCCTGGACAACGAGTCGTTCCATGGTGTGCACATTTCGGACAATGTGTCCGAAATATTTGAGGATTCGAGACTGCACTGTAGACGATAGTTTTGCGTAAAATGGTGGTCAGATACATGGAGTTCCAACTGTACGCATATAAGGTGGTTTAGTGCGATGCGTGCGTGTAGTGTGTGATGGCGACGTTTTTCGAACAAATTCTACCGGGTCAACTACCTAGTATATAAAATACACGCGCTGGTTTAAACTCGCTTACATTTATATGCAAATCAATTATGAATACGAAATCAATTGTTAAGGTTTATTTATATTTATCTTTTGTTTCTCGTTACGAAAAACATGTTTATTTTTATTAAAGAATTTTTATATATAAGTACATATATTGGCGTTTAACATGCACGAAGTATAAGTTAGACATTTGAAAACTTTATTTATTTTTAAAGACCATGTAGGTATATTAGTAAGAGAATATTTATAATCACATATTCGGCCTATATAGGGAAGTTAGACGAATACAACGCAATAACCATTCTAGGTCAAAGATACCGTGTTGAAAACAACGATCGTTTTATTGTCAAATAATCAAAATTTATATTTTCAGTTAATACTTAAACTTATTCTGTACATCAAAGGGACTTGACAAAATTCAATCAGATAGATCGATCGAGTAATCGAAGAACCGCTTTATCGCCTGAATCAAAAGACTGATTCCTTCCGCTTTTTCTCCACCTAACAACGCCTTTGTAAAACGAAATTCTCATCATTATTCTTTTAAGCTAAACTTACTTTCTAAAGCTTATTATAGAATGCGAAGATAGCTCCTGTGCGAAGCGAGTGGGGGTCGCTTATTATTATTATGTGATTTTATATTAATTATAAGTGTTATAAGTATTATCTATACATATAATAAAATTCTAACTAAGTCGAATCTGTACATTAAATATTTTTTGGAAAATCTAATTGAAATAGTCATTATTATCGATACAGAGTCCGAATCTATAGTTTTTAGAATATTTGTCTGTCTGTTTGTTTGTCTGTCTGTCTGTCTGTCTGTCTGTCTGTCTGTCTGTCTGTCTGTCTGTCTGTCTGTCTGTCTGTCTGTCTGTCTGTCTGTCTGTCTGTCTGTCTGTCTGTCTGTCTGTCTGTCTGTCTGTCTGTCTGTCTGTCTGTCTTTCTGTCTGTCTGTCTGTTACCGCATCACGGAAAAATCACTAGAGGGATTTTGATGAAATTTGGTATGGTGATAGCTGGTTATCCGGGTCAACATATAGGATACTTTTTACCGCAGGAAAATATCTCATTTCTAAGAAAAAATACAACAACTGCATTGTAAGAGTATACTAATATGTAAAACCTAAGAATTTCGTTTTTGGTCATCTGAACGCGGGCGGAGCCGCGGGCAATGCTGGTTAAGAATAAATTGTTATGAAGGTCGACATTTACTTTTAAGAATTACATTCTTAAAAGTAAATGTCGATATTATTGGCGGTATTTTGATCGAAATATAATTTACGCTCTTAACTATGCAATAATATTTTAAACAAGAACAACTGTTATTATCATATTCTATCATCAGTAACACGTGTCTAATTTGACGTACATAATATTTGTTATTCCTATATATACAACTATTATTTGAATAAAGCTGTTTTACTCAAGATATGCTATGATCGTATTGGATTGTAAAGCTTTAATGTTATCATTTATGTATTTATCGTTAACATATCTTTTTTTAATGGTGGGAAATGCATTTAGGCATACCACCTGCATACATAATAATATAGTGCATGTAGGCAGGTGATATGTATCATTCACCAGTAGACAAAAGCCAGTAGGTACTACCCACTAAATGGGATATTCCAAGTTTCACGCAAACCCGTTGCATCGTTACAACGCATACAATTTCATATTTATAATATTGGACTATTAATTAATAGTATTTTGTTTATAATTCTATGGTTTTTTATTATTTATTATTTACAGCAAGCGAAATCGCAGTGAACAACGTACCTCATAAATTAGAAATAGAATACGGATCCAGTCCCGGGCAGAAACTGGATATTTTGGGAACTGATCTTCCAGATGGTAAGTTGTTAATTTATAACTATCCCACACCTTTTGTTATTTAGGCATTACAAGTGATAGTATAAGAATTAAGAGCCATCTTACTACCTGTCACACCGGGTCAAACCGATGGAAAGAGCTTGCGCAACAGAAAGGATATTGACGCAAATGTGTTGACAATGCGGTTACAACTTAGGTACGCATTTCTCATATTTATTCTCTCTCTTCTCTATTTATACATTAAGAAAAAAATACACAATCTACAATTCCCAAAATTCGTCGCCAGCTCTCGGGCTATATTGTTGATCGATTAGTTTCGCGTGGTAAACTTGTATGAATTTTTTTTCGCTTATGTGACCAATCCATTTAATCGGCGGGAATTAAACCATTATTGCCAGACCAACTCTTACTAATAGGTTTTTTTTTTGGTTTTGAGTGACAAACAAGCAGACAGCTCACCTGATGGAAAGCGGTACCTGTCGCCCGTAATACCTACGGTTCATGCACTTAGGTTTTATGTTACAAAACTGCAGAACCGCAGGTGCGTTGTCACTGTGAGGACTAAGATGATATGCCTCTTGCCTGGAATTGCGCTGGCTACCTTATCCTTCAAACCGGAACACAACAATGTAATCATTGTTGCTTGGCGGGAGAAAAAGATAAGGGGGTGGTACCCATCCAGTCGGACTCCTCAAGCTTGACAAAGTCCTACCACCGGTAAAATTCATACTAGCATTCCGCCCTTACTTCGGTCAGACTCTTAACAGTAAAAGGCACAGGCCTCAGTAACTTTTTCCAGTATACCTAGATAAATAGTAATATTTTACTAATAATCTCCCATGTTATATTTTCCAACTCCTTATCCAATAGGTAATTTTAACTCTTTATGGGTACACACTGCAATGTAGAGTTTAAAAATCTTTATCGTCTCTATAAAATCGGTTAAAATGTTTTTAAATGCTACATAAGATACGGATCGAAAATTTAACGCAAGTATTCTAAAACCTGTTCATTTTACTTTAAAAATTAGCACATTTTGTGGGTGTGTGCGTTTTTGATATTGTTATCCTCACAGATAGAAACTTTCACATCTATACAAATGTGTACATTAAATATTTTTTTGAAAATCTTCTTAAAATAAACATTATTATCGATACAGAGGCCGAATCTATAGTTTTTAGAATTTTTGTCTGTCTGTCTGTCTTCCTATCTGTACGTCTGTTACCGCATCACAGAAAAACCACTGGAGGGATTTTGATGAAATTTTGTATCGGATAGGTGGTTATCCGGGTCAACATATAGGATACTTTTTACCGCAAGAAAATATCTCATTTCTGAGAAAAAATACAGAAACTGCATTGTGAGAGTATACTAATATGTAAAACCTAAGAATTTGGTTTTTGGTCATCTGAACGCGGGAATATAAAATATATTTTATACTTGAAGTTTACGTCACATAAATCATAATACATCAAGCTTATAGTTTTGTTTACTGATTTTGAATGCAATAAGTGAACATGATTGGATATGAAACGCGTGGCAACCAACAGAGCGGCACGGTTTTGTAAATTACTTCATTCAATATAACTATTACACAAATTAAATACTCATATGTATAGAATAAATAGGTACTACATGTAAATACAAAGAAAATTTATATGTAATAATTAATAATTACAATGTTTAATCATTATTTTATACTTGGGCAACCGATCTTCGCTTGGCGACATTCTCAGCATGGGAGCAGACAAAAAAAGACTAATAATCCCATTGTCGCATTATTGCATATTATTAACATTATAAATGCGAAAGTTTGGTTGAATGGATGTTTGTCACGCCAGAATGGCTGAATGGATCTGGATTAAATTTGGCACAGAGCTAGATTATAGTCTGGAATAGCACGTAGATTGATTTTTATCCCGTAAAAATGTACGATTCCCCTGGCACAAATTTGTTTTTATTTTTCACACAGCTTTTGATCTATTCCATACTAAGCTTTAAAACGTACCATGGGACGAAACCGAGTGAAGGGAGGTGTCGTCGCTATGTATTTATACAATACTGTTCATACAAAAATACTAAAATCGCGACTAAAAAATAAATGGGGTGGGGTAAGGAGGATGAAAAATATTTTACAATATATTATATACCTACCAAATATACAAAAAAAATCATTAAAATCGGTCGAGCCGTTTCGGAGGAGTGCAACTACAAACACCGTGACACGGCTCACGAGATATTTATAAATTAGATAACTAAGAATATTTTTTTAATATGTTAGCAAAACTAATAAAAAAAGAGCGCGTTATTGTCAACATATCGTTAACAATGTCTGTTGTGCTATATCCGGTGCTGTTAAAGTATTGATAAGATCTGATTAATTACAATACAAGTTTAAAATATCACAACGTATACCGCTCATTAAACCTACTGCTCATAAAAAAACGCATTAATTATTTTTTGACATTATGTTTGTTCAAATCTTTATGAACTATCAACCTCACTGTTCAAAGGTAGGTAGGTACATCTATTAACATATTATTCTATCTATCCTGTAGGAGGTCGTTGGTTCAAATCCCATTTAAATCCATTGTGTGAATTTATCGTAACCGCACTTCTATTTTTAATTTTAGCACATTTTCAAAATTTAGATACTTTTTTCGAAAAACAGATTTACCAAAAAACAAATAACAAGTACGCAACAAAATTTAATTCTCACAAATTATTTTGTAACATCTTTAGAATTTTGTTTTGTCTAATGTCTTGTGTCGATCCTCGTTTTAATCTGTTTCGTGTTTTATAATAATTAGACGAAGATCATAATATTTTCTTATGGTTAATTAAAGTATTATAATTTATAACATGACTGTATTTTCAACCCGAACGAAAATAATACGTAAATGGATAAAAGCAAAATGTAGGTACCTACAATTGGTACACCCGTTACTGTACAATGGTATTGCCTACCCGTTGAATTCATTTCATAACATATCATGTTTGATATTACCTTCTCTTAGTGACATTAAATATGGTATTTAAAGTTTAACTACAAAATGTAATTACGGTTTTATATGAAAAATCGTAGTGAATAAAACTGAAGCTACATTTTTTTTTCAATCAACCATATCCGCTGAGTTGCTAAATTAAAATATACTTGGAAATAGGACAAAAAATTAAAAACTAACGAAGGTCGAAATATTATCAAAAATTACCTCACAAATATGTATATGTACAATGTACATGCAAACTGCGCCTAGATTACATACTAAACGCTTACGATAACACAAGTTACCATTTTTATGGAACAACTCACTAGTTTTATGCTTATAACTAATGACTCACCCTCGCTCCGCTCGGGTTCGTCCCTACTTACGTTTTAACGTTTAGTATAGATTTCTCAGATATGAGATATTTTTCCACTGTAAAAAGTATCCTATATTTTCACCCGGATAACCAGCTATCATCATACCAAATTTCATCAAAATCCCTCCAGTGGTTTTTCCCTGATGCGATAACGGACAGGCAGACAGACAGATAGATAGACAGACAGACAAAAACTCTAAAAACTATAGATTCGGCCTCTGTATCGATAATAATGCCTATTTCAATAAGATTTTCCGAAAAATATTGATTGTACAGATTCGGCTTGGTTACAAATTTATTATACGTATAGATATGTTTATATATGTATGAGTAAAATAGATCTGACAGCTGAGCCACTAAAAGTCGTGGCATTTTAACATCTGCGTTATCGATAACATTAATAATAATAATAGATGATCTTAATTATCTGAATATGAACCGTATAAATATATACTGGGCTGTAAATATATTGTCTTGTACGTATTTTGTTATTGATATTGCGAATTTCTTATCGATTTTTATTTGTTAGGGTTGCTTACCCGAAGAATCGGATTGTATGTGATGTGTATTCTACCCATTTTAAACTCCCACTGCTGGGCATGGGAAACGTCCTTTTCAAAAGGAGTCCATAGTCAACCACGCTGACCATCTCAAAAAAAAAAAGAAGAAAATATAAAAAATTCTCAAAAAAGGCACGGACGTATGTCTGTGGGTGTTAGACTTACTCATAGAAAAAAAACCACGCTGGCCAATTGCAAGTTGGCGGACAACTTACTAGGTTCTTTCAGACATGCAGGTTTCCTCCCGATGTCTTCCGTCACTATAGGGTAGTAGTAATCGTGTTGAAAAATGGATCGTACTCGTATAGGATAATATCAGAGGTGCCAAATCCGAGATTTGAATCCCTTTTACTTGGTTTTCCAAGTGGGCGCATTATAACTAAGCAACCGCTGTAATGCGTCGAATTGGGACTCTATAATTACTAACCCTACGATGAAAATAGTTCAATAACGTTTAGATAAGCGTCGTTAAGATAAAACAAAACATTCCAAATTAGGGTCGTGCAATATCTTTGTAGGAGATGAGCTGATATCTGTACTATTTTAGCATTATGAACTGCGATATAAATAAGACTCATAACCAATTAACTTATTTAAATACTAGCAGAACCCACAGAATCGCTCGCGCTAAAACTACAAAAAATATCTAAAAAGGTAGTTTCATACAAACTTTCATCCCCAATTTTACTTCCTTATTGGATGAATTTCGAAAAAAGCTGAAACACGTATTTATTTAATTTTATTGAAGAGCATTAGTACCAAGTTTCAAGTCTCAATTCTGTTCATAAATCTTTTTTTTGAATTCTATTATACCGTGTTTTCCAGTGCGAATTAGATAATCTCCCGCCCTCCAACTATCTCCACACAAAAAATACGCTAATCTGTCACTCCGTTTCAACGTAAAAGAAGGACAAACAAACAAACAAACAAACAAACAAACAAACAAACAAACAAACAAACAAACAAACAAACAAACAAACAAACAAACAAACAAACAAACAAACAAACACACTTCCACATTTATAATATTGGTATGGAAGTATGGCTTATCCACTATATCAGTGTCTTGGCTATACTTGTAAAATATACTTGTAAAATATGCTTGTAATTATCATACAGACTGGATTTCAACTCGTCCTGTCCTTATACCAGTTAACTTATACCAGTTTTCGCAAATTAACATAATAATACGTTAACTGTCTCAAAATAATATTATGTAACTTGCAAGCATATTTCATGACCATTCTGTCCATATGCAGTTCTATTGTAAATAATAGCTTGACTGTGGATATCAAGTCTTAAAAGTTTGGTAGCCTCTATAATATCAAAGGAAACCGGAAGAAATGGTTTTTCTGAAATAATGCAATGACAAAATGTGTATGGTCAAATTAAAACGGATCTAAATATTTTTCTTGTAAATCTGAGAACAAGTTAGTTTCTGGAATTGTTAAATTAAGCCTATTTCGAATCTTCTGGTAGATAGGGATTATTACAGGTATTAAATAAAAAGAAATCTAACAGAAGTAGTCTGTAAATCAACAATTCTAACTTCAACAAGGATTTCAAAAAAATTTCTTAAAGTTAGTTACGATATCTGTGATGATGATGTTTTTTTTATGGATTTAGGCTATTGAATGCGTATAAGTCAATAACTGCGGCCGGGATTTCAATAGATTTTCGACTAAATACTTAGAGTACGGCGATTCCACCGACTATAGCTTGTTATATTATACTACAGACTCACCCTCGCTCCGCTCGGGTTCGTTCCTAGGTTGATTCCCCATATAAACTTTCATTCCCATTTTCAACCCTTTAAGGGATGATTTCGTGGATAAAAAGTATTCTATGTCCTTTCCCAGGATCTCAAACTGTCTTCTCACCAAATTTCATCTTAATTGGCTCAGTATATCCAGAGGGTACCCCCTACAACGTCACAAACTCACAATTCACAAACTAACAAACTCACAAACTTTACCTCTTTATAATATTAGTATAGATTATAGAACAAAATATATTTTGCTAATTTATTTGTATATATAAATATAAAAAAAATATTCTAAATCAATTCATTTTCGCTATTGCACTAGAATGGTGAAATTTTAATCTACGTTATTTATAATTACATTTTTATCGGCACTGTGTACATTTACACTCTTATTACCTAGTACAATTGTCTTTTTACATGATATATCTACATTTCGTCATCATTTTAAGAGCTACCTATCGTCAAGATAAGTAGTATTACAGCTAACTTGGCTCGTTTACATAATACTTTCATTGAAACACAAACCTACCAACTGAAATATTTTTAATACGTTTACAATATGAATATTCTTAAACTAAACAAAACAAGAATACTGATTTCTTATGCAATCTATGACCGTGCAGTCAATTTGTCGTTTAAAATGTTTAACATCTCAAATATCGCAATCGCCAATATTTACAAATATAAGTCCTTATTTAATTTATATAAAATTTTGCCTTATAATCTCCTGTATATAAGAGCGAAAAGGTCACTTAATAAAAGACCCAAAAGCTCAAAATATACTACTTAAACTATGAAGCTGAAATTTGGCAGGTTTTGCTACAGGACCGAATTAAGGGTCTAAAGGCTATAGTTAGTTTATATGAATTTCTACGATTTTATTGCTGGAGACATACTATAATAATAATAATTTCAATGTCATTGTTTTATGTTTATATCTAATACTAATAACTATCCCGCGAGGAATTTCACAATTGACATGTTTATTATCTCTTGGCTTAATGCACTGTAAGCGATTGGTATAATATGGCCTATTTTATTCAAATCTAGCGACTCACCCTCGCTTCGTTCAGATTTGTCCCTAGTTTTCGTAGCTCACTCCAAATAATGACTATTATAGGCATTTTTTCATACCTTAGGTTACATTGTC
The DNA here is from genome assembly GCA_951806755.1 of Brenthis hecate. Taxonomy (NCBI): domain Eukaryota; kingdom Metazoa; phylum Arthropoda; class Insecta; order Lepidoptera; family Nymphalidae; genus Brenthis; species Brenthis hecate. Next base: position 3,517,667 of record OX638264.1, read on the forward strand.
TAATACTAATTGTCCTTTCTAGGGTCTCAAACTATCTCCATACTAAATTTCATCTAAATCGGTTCTTTTAATCGTTCGGATTAAGCGTGAAATGATAACAGACAGAGAGACAGATAGAGCTACTTTCGCATTTATTACTTACTAATATTATAAATGCGAAAGTAACTCTAAATAGATATTATTATTAAACAAAAATATTTCACTTTTCAGATTCACCAATTCTAGTCTATGTACACGGAGGATACTGGCAGGAGCTGTCACGGGAAATATCCCGGTACCCAGCGCGACCTCTTCATCGTTGTAGAATTAAAACAATTGTGATTGGCTATGACTTGTGCCCTGCTGCCACGCTACCTGAACTCATCAACCAAATACAGAATGCGGCCAGATTCGTTTTTGAATATGCTGAGAAAATGGGATCAAGGTAATCACGCTAATAACTAGGTCCTTACATAATTCTTTCTTAGATTTACGCGAATATTTAACATTTTATATAAAACTATCTTTTCGCATTATTTCGTGGATTTATTTTGATTTTTGGTTCCTGACGTTTCGAATGCTTTACAGCAATCATGGTCAGGAGATAGACTAAGGTTTTATACGTCTCAAAGGGGTTATATACTTATTACAGACAGTGCCTAACCACTATTTTACAAAAATGATTTCAAAAATTCAAAAATGACAGCAAAGTACATTACAAATTTTTTAATTTTAATTCTAAACAACAAGTTTTTATCCCAATTTAAATGATTCCATGAGAGAAGCGACTAATATTATAATAATTATTTCTTATTCATCGATCAATCAATCAATATATATGTATTATTACAAAGACGCGAATAAACAAATTAAAATTTAGTAAGTAAATTTATTATATTATTTAACCATTACACTATGTTATTTCAAATAATAAATAAATTATAATTTGTTCGTGATTCAATTTGATACCGTTCAGCTTCAATGAAGGATATTAATGCTTGTTATAAACTGCTTCAGGCTGCCAAACCCATTTCCAAATTAAAAGGTAAATTTAACTTTTTGACAAATGCGAATCAATTTAGCTCGACTAATTAATTTTTTGGGAACTTTATACTTTTTTAAACCACTTCGTTAAAGAAGGGATGTTCTAAGTTTTGTATATTATATATCCGACTTTAAAATAAGAGTAAGTTCTCATCTCGTCGGAATATTTTTTTTTATGTAGCATTACATAAAAAAACGATAACGCGCTCGTTTGGGAAACCAAGTAAAGAGGGTTTGAATCCCGGGTCTCGCACCTTGATATTTTCATGTGCGGATCATTTCCAACATGATTACCACTTGTCTTAACAGTGAAGAAAAACATCGTGAGGAAACCTGCATGTCTAAGAGAACCTAGCAAGTTTTCAAAACACAAGTGAAGTGGACTTTGGCCTGATTCCCATCATACTGAAGGGAGGCCCGTGCCCAGCAGTGAGACGTTGAAAAGGGCTGAATACGTACATACATTAAAAAAATATATTCCGATATCTCCGCCAATCGTCAACCGATTACACCTTTTTTTATCAAAGTGTAGTAAATAATAGTGAAATTATTGCATTTTAAATTAGTTTTGAAATCGATGTTTCTTTTAAGTAAATAAATGATTAAACCTTCTATATTTCTGAATAGATTTGAAATGCTTATCTGTGGTTAGAAAAAACTACCCCATATTAATTTTCTTATATACCAAAACATTTAATTACATTTTTGAGCCCTTAAAAAAATATTATTTACTTTAGATATTATTATATGTTTGTCACAACACATACATACACAAGAAAAAAACACATTTGACATCATAGAAGATGTACAACATATTTTAGTGGAGTGTACCCGAAGCGAAGCCTTGTGAAATAATTTGATTAAAAAAATTAATTTTAATGTTAAAGATGTTGGTAGATTTCATAGCATACTTGCTACTCCTGTAACAGAACAAGCTAAATTAGTTTTTAATGAAATGATAAAAATATTTAAGGAAGCGACAGCTTTGTAGATGAATATATGTTTTTGTGATACGATAGGTCTGGCATAATCTCAAGAGATTCAAAGACCTTTAAATATTAAAGAATAAAAAAAAACACAATTTGAATCGTAATTTATATTATTCAAACGAAGAGTAATTTATTTATTGCAAGCAAATACATACATAGGTATACAATATTTAGTCATTGAATTTGAGAAGTTACTTCTCTACAGCTTCTTTAGAAAAGTTCATTCTGCAATCAATTTGGTTAGTAGAAAATTAAAAAAAATATTTATCAGAATTACACATTTTGATCACGTGACATAACGATTGTTATTTCCATATATTCTATACATTTCTGTTAGCGATAATGAATGTAGAGCAGAAACAGAAGCGCAATACCGATTACATTGTAAGGCCAATCGTCAATGCAATCTCTTAGGAATTATTTCATTTTTAATGCTAATCAATGATTGGCAAGGTTTTAGTGTCTACAGAGGGCATGCTACACATTGTTCTACAATCTAAATAAAACAAACGTAGATGCCAGTAAATCCATCATTGTATAGCAGTTATTTTTCATAAGAATTCTACATTATTCTCCTATTAATTTTCAATATTTAATTTTCATATGTACAATTTTAAACTTATGTTATACTAGCTTTTCAACCTCGCTTCGCTCGGGTTGGTCCCTAGTAAAAACAAAAACAAATCTACCCCACGGGCACCGTACATTTTTCCGGAATAAAAAGTAGCCTATATGTTCTTATGAAGTATGAGCTATATTATTGTAAAGTTTCATTAAAATCCATTCAGTACTTTTTGCGTGAAAGAGTAACAAACATCCATACATCCATACACACAAACTTTCTTTTAGTATTTTGTCGTATTTCAATCGGTTCATAAATAAAAAAAGTTATGCCAATTTAAAGAACCACCTAGGGACGAACCCGAGCGAAGCGAGATGATTCTCTAGTTTTATAATAAATTCATTGCTATAATTTTATTAACTACAAATGAGAGTACCTACTTACCTCAGCTATACTTTTGATATGGCAACTGTCAATGGCTTCGTTACTGTATAATTGGAAGATCTCTTCACAAAAAAAGGCACGTTATTTCATTTAAAATACAGTTACTAGATATAACTTTAATATTTTCATGATTTTCCTATTTATCACAAATTTTTACATGTGACTTTACTAGCGCGTAAACTCACTTTGTTTTTAATAAAAAAAATACTACGTTATATGTATAGGCTACATAATGTTGTATATTGAAATCGTATCTTTGCTTATACGAAAAAATTATTGAGGCAGAAACTTAGTAGTGTTCTTAACAGGTAAATTTCTATGAAATTAATTAATATTCTAAGAAATCTATTGTTAACTGACTCGCCGGCGTGTCCGCGGTCGTGGAGGGATTATTTAAGATAGATAGTGTACCTGTATAAGTATGTGTAAGGAAAATCCTAATGAAAGTTATCAAAGACATCTAATTTAGTAAAAAAGTTTTCCTACATCTTCTTCTGCATCTCCCCCATCATTTTACCCCAGATGCAATAATTTCAATAAAACTTTCAATAACTTTCAATAAAAATTACAATAAAACAAACGTAACTCCTGTCGCCTTTTTGTTATATATAGGGAATTCGTATATTTTATAAAGAGAAATCTAGCAACCTCGTTGATGATCTCATTTGTGTACTAATTGGCTCGACACGAAGGCATCGGGCCTTATAACCGCAACTTGTATACAATACCTTAATAGATTCAATCTAATTGAAAAGTAATTGGATTGATATTTATGATGAAGTTTTAAAGGTTGCTTGTCAGATATCTATGTTTTTCCATTAATAAATAATTAATTATTTTCATTTATCTACTGGCTTTAATTATATTGTTTTTGCGTCATTTTTATTAAAATGTGTTATGATTTTAAAAATGTCTGTATTTTCAACAACGAATAAGAAAAGAGTCTTATTACATCTATACTTCTATACGAATGATAAAAAATGTTTTTTTTTATTCGAACGCGCTAATCTATGGAACTGGTAGTTAGATTTCTAAAATTTCTTTATGCATTTTTTATAGAAGGTTATATCTTATTTAATAGTTCACTACGATACTTAGGGACGAAATTATCTATACAGTAGATATACATACATATAATAAAAAAATAAAAAATACATAATAAATTGACTCCAGACTTCACAAGCGGAGCAATGTGCAAAAGCTAGTGTATAGTAAAGTATACGATTACTTTATGATATTTATTTTTATCACAAATTCTCTTTTACAGAGGAGTCTACTTCGCTGGACACTCAGCTGGAGCTCATTTAGTGGCAAAACTGCTAGCGAACTCGGATTTTCTTGAGAACACACCAGGATCATACAGACTGCAGGGAGCATTTCTCATTTCTGGAGTTTTTGACTTGCGGGAATTAGTGCATACATCTGTAAATATCGCTGTACAAATACCTAGAGAGTGGGCTGTACCACTATCCCCTCAGTTCGATTGTTTCACTCACCTTCAGGCCAGAAGGGTACGGGTTTATATACTCGCGGGACAGAACGACAGTCCTGCATTCAAAAAGCAGTCAAGAGAGTTCTTCGAACTGCTTTACAATACCTGTTTGATGCAAAACATGTATTTAGAAATAAAAGACGACATGGATCATTTTGATATTGTCGAATGTTTCGCTAATGACGACAACTATCTTAAGAATCTTCTTGTACATGATGTTAGAAAGCATTTGTGAATTGTTATGAATGAAAATTACTAATAGTTATAATTTAGGTATATTTTAAGATCTTTTAGAATTCTATTGAGTATGAATGGCCATGGCTAATATGCAATAAATATTAATAGATATTATTGTTGTTGTAACATCGAATCCTCTGATAAGTCTGAGCATTTTCAAGTAAAAATGATTTGTGAATTTACTATGATGAAAGTCAAAATTATTGAACTCCGATAAATTAATCGAGTCGATGAAAATTTATCGAGTCATTATCAGCGGGCAATGTCGAGACAAGTTTAATATAGAAAATAAGTCATAATACTACTATTTTGCTTCATTTGCCGTTTGTACCTAAAAGGGTAAGTCATAACATAAGGATGTTTATCTAAAGTCTTAGTTAATGTTACAATTTACTAGAAAACATTAGATTTCATGGTTGTGTATGTATTTGTAATTTTGAGGCTCAGGGCAATGACTTTACGTTGCTTATTGCAACCTGGGTCGCGGGTTCGATCTCAGCTCTAAACTGGAAATGTTTGACATTTGATACATTTGTGGTAGTTTCCAGTTTCATCATCATTATAGGAGAAGTGAATGTCGATTCCCGAATCACTTTATTATCTTTGTTTACAGATAAACAGTTTCAATAGCAACAAACATACATATTTTAACGTAACATAGATCTATACATATAATAAAACTGTAGAGGTCGAATATGTAGAGGTACATAGAAAAAAAATGCTAATAACCGAGTCAGGGGAATGTAAGAAGAGAAATAAAATAAAACCAGATTTTTTTTTTTCAAGTTTTTTGTTTCTCTGTCTGTTTGTCTGTTTGTACGGGCTAATCTCCGAAACTGTTGGACCGATTTAAATGAAATTTAACATGGAAAGATCTTATATACCCAATCAACATTTTAGATATTTTTCATTCCTCAAAATTAAAGAGCTCCTGTGGAATAGTTAAAAAACTATAGTAACTTACTTATCTTCAGCTTAGTACACAAAAACTACTGATTGGATTTTAATGGAACTTTACAATAATATAATTCATACATCAGAATAATAAATCGGCTACTTTTTATCTTGGAAAAATGTGCTATTCCCGTGGGATAGATTTATTTCTGTTTGGCTAGCTCGCTAATTACAAAATAAAAACGATAATTAGTACAAAAAATTGTACATTATGGCTATTACGATTCACTGCGTATACTCCATTTAAATATTTTACTAGATACATATATTTAACGATTAAAGCACAATAATATTATAGTGCAATACAATTATCATAAAAGATCATTTAAGGTATATATTTAAAGATAGGTACTCCAGATAGGTACTAAATGTATTCGTAACTTCGTTGAATAGAGGTTTGTACCTAACTATTGATTAACTTGTTTATTTTTTTTATTTTATTAGAATAACCAACAAAAGTCACATTAATACATTCGTGGTTACATTTACAAATCAAAGATAAATATACTTTTTTTACAGGTTATTAACCGACTTCCAATTCCAAAAAGGAGGAGGTTCTCAATTCGTCGGAATCTTTTTTTTATGTATGTTCACCGATTACTCGAAGATGCCTGAACCGAATTGGATTTTTATTTGTTTCAAAGGGTATAATACTTCCCAGGTGGTCAGGCACCGGCTTCGAAAATATCTGATTAGGTATCTATTCTAAATGAAAACCTCCGTTTAGTTATTTTTTACATTTTAGTGCCTGGAAGTCGGTTTTTATTTTTTGTTAAAAAGTTTTTATCACATCATGCATTAAATTAAAAACAAAATATTATTAGTTCCTTACATATGTCATCAAATTAACTCTTCTTTAATTGTTCTATAAGAATTTTTATAAATACGTTTTTAGAAACGTGTGACTAGTGGTCGGATGATCAAGTGAGTATTGGATTTTTGTTATGAGTTGATGTCAGAAAATACCAAATTCTGAGAATAATCTGTTACAATCTTCTAAAAATGTAAAATATAGGGAAAAATTTAAAAAAAAAATCATTTTCTTATCGTACAGCTAATTCGCAACTGTAGTATAATTTCGTATGTTTTTGGATAATTTTACAATTTTTTTTTATTTATTACTTTTATTATTTGAGACTAGAAATTACACTATATTTCTATATTCTGTAATATTTAGACATGCAATTTTAACAAATTGCTTAGTTTGCTGCGCGGTTTCTTATCTCATTCCCATTAACTTCGTTCTTACTTACATTTTCTTCACTATCCCTTGTGGGGTAGACAGTAGCTATTAACTTTTTTCTCCATACTTATATATTTCTATAGGCGGTCCTATAGGCATAATATACTGGCAGCTTGCTCTGACATCGCTCGGTTGTTTTTTGTTTTCACCTTTCGAAAAATATTTCTCATAGAAATGAAAGATTTTTTTTTATCATAAAAACATATGTTTTTTATTTAGAACAAATCAAATTTAAAGTAAATCAGTCGTAATCTGTGAGACTAAGCCAACCCTTTTCACCCTTTGAGAGATTGGATTTCTAAAAATCATTTCTAGTACCTACCCATGTTATATGGAAATAAGGTGTCAAAATTGAAGCCCTTCATTTCCAACGGCTTGGTGTGGAGTTCCGGGGTGAATGACTCAGTTAGAATATGCATTATTGTGTTACATAAATTATAATAGATATACAAAATAAAAATTGTTCGATTTATTACAACCGTCATTGCTTAAGTAATATAACAAGACATTTAAGGTGGTGTTTTTTCGTAAATTTTATGAAAAATACTAATGTATCCTTAATTATCAACTAGTTGTAGCTGAGCTGGCGTATGTACTCAACATAAGTTCAATTATTTTATTATCTAGATAATATATGTATTGAGTGACATCGAATTATCATATTTTATATGCTTGGATCACTAAGCGCACTGTTTGTTGTAATAATTTAAAAAAAATATTTTATTAAATGCTATATTTTTAATTTGAAGAAATAAAATTTAAAGAATAATATTTTGTTTACACATTTATTTACCTAAAGATCTACTCGATAGCGATTGAAAGTTATCAATATAAAATTAATTAAAAATCTCCGTAATTCTACTAATAATACATAATATTATCGGGTAATGGAGAGTGTGTAACGTCATTACACCAAAAACAATAATTAAAAACCACGTCTGAAGCATGCTTTATAAATCCTAAGATCTGGAAGCCACTAAACAAAAGAATAGAATAGAATAGAATAAATCCTAAGATAGTTGTCAACACATGACAATTAACGGACAAGGATAGTTAATCGTAAATTGCCGTGTGTAAGAGAGAGACAAAACATTTTTCAGACAGGCAAAGAAATTACTAGAAGTGTCGAAATTAACAGACAAATAGGTAGGTAATCGTAAATTGCTGTGTGTAAGAAAGAGTAAGAGAGGAACAAAACATTCAAAATGATTAGAAAGGTTTCCAATTTTCGAATACTAGAATGTTCTTTGTTTATGCATATTAAAATACCGGCAGTGTGTCGCGAGATAAGTTGAATTTCAAAGCTAAGTGAAGACTGAGAAGAAGTACAAAAAGTAAAAAAGTGGAGAGAAGTCATAGTGAAAGTGTATCTAGTGGTGAAAATTAGGGTTCAATGACTAAATTAACCATTACTGTGTCGGTATATACTGCGCGTGTTTTACTCTTGTTAACCAAGAGCAATAAAACATCGGTAATTTTTTTTTATTTTACTTAATGCAAAAGACGTACTTTAATTTCCGATACCGAATCTCAAAGAACGTAACTATATATTATTTCAAACTCTGAAAATTTATTCAATTGTATATACATATATGAACTATAAATATCGCAAAACATATTTATTTACTGGCTGACCCGATACAAGTTCTATCCAAAATAAATTACAATAAATTTATTTGTAACCTTGGCAACAGAGTAATATTAAAAGTACGAGAGGACCGAGCAAGTATTTTTCTTTGTATGCTTTCTAGAAAGATTGCACTAGAATACGAGAATTTTTCAACTTTATAAACTACAAGTAGTGAGCCCAGTGGGATTTCCTATCGACATAGATATCAATTTCCATATTTCTAACATCAAAAATTACGAATGTCAATACAAGTATTTCCTTTTTAGTCACTTAACGTTGGGAAATGCATGCGAAAACACTAGCACTCAACCACGATGCCCTGATTACTGGCCTGCCAACCACAACAACCATGTGGTTGCTCCCACGGTCCACTCTGCTATCAAAAAAGTAAGGAACCGCATGGTACATCGCCCACCGAAGTGGGCCACGCTAATTAGTAAAACGTAACTTATTAAATAGAACGTTTACAGGAGCAAGAAAAACCTGTCTGTTTTTGATTTGAATTAATGCTGTATTAAATAATGCAAAAATGTAGCTCGTTTCAAATATTATATTATTATCCATGCTTTTAAAGGACATGGATTTTGTATGTGATTACTGATGTAAAAAAACTTTAAAAAAACTGACTTCGTTGGACTCGTCGACTTCGTCGACTGGGAGTCGTTTTTTTTAAGGTTTTGTTTTTCCATTTTTAGTGTAGACGTAATAAGCAGGTAATTTGTAACAAGAAAGTTTTTAATAACATATTCGATTAAGCAATTTATTAAGCAATAATAAAAAAATAATTAATTGTTGATTTTTTTAAATACCGCTCGACCAATTTCGAAAAATATAAAAACTAAATGGGACCACCTGGGAAGTTTACCCTTCGAAACAAAAAAATAAATAAATCCAAATCGGTTCAGTTGTCTTCGAGTAATCGACGAACATACATAAAAAAAGATTCCGACGAATTGAGAACCTCCTCCTTTTTGGAAGTCGGACACAGTACACATAAGAGTACGTAATTGGTATTTTGTATTACATTGAATCATAAACAAATAGACAAAATTACGTACATAATATACATAAGTATGTAGATACTGGTCGAAAGATGTAGACATAAAAAAATCTAAATCTGTTATTTTCTATTTTATTCAAAACATTTTCCTTGTATAATTTCTTGAATAAATATCAATTACTAAAACTGCTCTCTCACCACTCATATTATATATTATATTATTTTCAGCATTTAAAAGCCGAACATCGTCCTTACTTCTAATAGGTAAGTATAAACTAATCAGCCGTAATAGGTGTCAAGCATTCAAAACTCCCTCTCCTTTAATGTGAAAACGGTGACAAAAGCAATATTGTTGGGAAATGGCGTTTTTACATAATTAGAAAGACCATTTAACCTATAAAGAATATAATATAAATAGCTATTATATATTTTATGAAATAGATCGACAAACAGTGGATGGTATTTTTCAACCGACTTCAAAAAGGAGGAGGTTCTCAATTCGACTGTAAGTTTTTTTTTTTTTTTTTATGTTTGTTACCTCAGAACTCCGTCATTTATTAACCGATTTGGACAATTTTTGTTTTGTTTGAAAGGGTATACTTTCAGATTGGTCCCATTTAAATTTCAAAAAAAAATACCACCCCTAAGGGTGGAAAAACAACTAATGATGAATTTAACCTACTTCTAATTGTCATATTGACTTGAAACTTTGCAAGTATTTCTATTTCCGTTGATAGTACAGTGGTTAGGTGTTGTTGACCTGATCTGATGGCAAGGCCAGAAGGTGGATAGGTGGAACTCTTCAACGGCTAATAGTAGATACTTTGAGTTTGGGCTTATTTTGTTTGATTTGACAAGCCTAACACGTTAGAATCCTTACTTTGCTACTACTGTCTACACTAAAAAGGGAAAAATAAAAACTTTTTAACAAAAAAATAAAAACCGACTTCAAACATAAGCACTAAAATGTGAAAAATGACTGATTGGTAGTTTTGATTTACTATACATACCTAATCAAATATTTTCGAAGTCGGTGTGCTTTGCTTTGTATGGGCTCGGACCGATTTCAAAAATATTTGATTAGGTATGTATTTAATAGGTAGGCTTTAATTACTTAGCCAAAGCACACCGACTTCGAAAATATTTGATTAGGTATGTATAGTAAATCAAAACTACCAATCAGTTATTTTTCACTTTTTAGTGCTTATGTTTGAAGTCGGTTTTTATTTTTTTGTTAAAAAGTTTTTATGTTCAACTATCATGTAAAATTTTAAATCTTGTATTAATATAGATACAAAAGAATTCAACGAATACAAATCAAAAAATATATTTTCTAGTTTAGTTGGATTTCAGTGAAATTCGAATAGAGGAGCTTACATCCTGCATACTTTTAATCAAAGAAGCAAGCGCGCGGAGTCATACGCAATAACTGGTATGTATGTATATGTAAGCGTCGCGTTTATTAGACGGTTTGCTTTTCTTCTCGATAACGAATCGATAGTGTTTTACATAGAGTTATTTACGGTTCAAGAGTGGCATAGCTACTTTTTATTTTGGTATATCCATAGCCCTCACAGTGGTATTTGATGAGTGAAATGGGTATCAATATTTACTTCCTAAGCATATAATAAACTAGACATAAGATAGAGTTACGAGTATCGCATTTAGTCCTTATATTTTAATATTCACTATACGAGCCTCCTTTCAATGCGAGGGGCCCACCACGATGAAGAAGTGCGAATTAGTGAACTTCGCATGTCTTCTATTACTTAGGTCCACTTAAACATTTAGAGTTCCTCACAACATCTTCATACATTATAAGACTGTTGGTAATCATCACACATGAACACACCCGAACTTTTATGTGATACAAGATACATATTCATCGTTTTGTATATATGAAATAAGAAATGAATGTTTGGGAGTGTCTAAATAAATAAAAATATTTTCGTGAATAAAGCTGCAGACAATAGCTAGTATATATTGGCCCTAAAGTATCTTCTTCGGGGTAAAACTTTTTTCATGTCTATGGAGAAAACGCTACTATGAATAAGCCGCAAAAACGATGATATGTCGCATGTAAATAATAATACGAGGCTGTGTGAGACATTATAATTAAATTCCATCAACTATGCGAGAATTTAATTAAGCAAATAAGGCTATGTCATTGTATTTACGCCACCGCTGACATTAAACCGCGAATTTATTCATCGAAAATTATGAATAACTAACAAAACTCCAACTTTTCGACTCTAATTCGCACGCTTTTCAAAATATTGATTTGTATTTATGTTATCGTATAGTATGAAAGCATTCCTATTGAATCATTAAAATATCATATTTTGTTATGTTTATAGAGTTCATATATGCTGCAAGAGGTAGTATTTCCCTATACAATATTGCAACATGAATACCTTTTGGCAAATTTAAAAAGCCATTTTCTGTAATATTCTACACGTAAAATTACTTACACTAGCTTAACATCCATATCCATACTTTTAATATTATAAATGTGAAAGTTTGTTTGTTTATTTGTTTGTTTGCCCTTCTTTTAAAACAGAGTGACGGATTGGCGTGATTTTTTGTGTGGAGATCGTTGGAGAGCTGGAGAGTGACATAGGCTACTTTTTATTGCGGGAGAGCATCTGATTCCCACGGGAAAACACGTTATATATACAATCTAAGAAATATTTATGATCAGAATTACTTGAAACTTGGTATTAATGCTCTTCAATACAATGAAATAAATACGTATTTTAGCATTTTTCGAAATTCATCTTATAAGGGGGTAAAATAGGGGTTGAAAGTTTGTATGAAAATACCTTTTTAAGATATTTTTTTTGTAATTTTACCGCGAGCGAAGCCGCAGGTTCTGCTAGTAACTACATATATATTTTGAGGAAAATTTACACAACTTTATTTTTTTTATTATTTAAAGTTTTTCAAATATATCTGAAATTAACAATATTTTAAATCAAGTACACATTTTATGGACCTATAATTCAGTATATTATAGCTATTTATAGTCAAAATGATATAAAAATATATATTACCAAAATATGTATAGGTATATAATAAAATTCGCAATTGAATCTGTACAAAAAATATTTTTTGGAACATCTTATTGAAGTAGTTAGTAGAATCTATAGTTTTTAGAATTTTTGTCTGTCTGTCTGTCAGTCTGAGAAAATCAATGGGCGGATATAGATGAAATTTAGTATGGTGGTAGCTGGTTATCCAAGTCAACATAAAAGATACTTTTTAAAGCGATAAAATATCTCATCTCTGAGTAATCTAACTATAGCAACCGTTAAAACGTACCTAGAGACGAACCCGAGCAAAGCGAGGTTGATTCACTAGTAGTACATAAATATATAACCAATGTTTTGTTATCATAATAACCATTAATATCTAATTTAATAGCAAAAAAGTCCGTTCATTAAAATAAAAGAAATATCAAGTCGTAATAATGTCTCGATTAATTCAGATAAGTAAATAATAATTATTAAATCTCATCTAAAATGTTATAAGAAACAATCTTTTATTCTTTAAATACGTTCTAATTAAAATTTGTGGACAGTATATTTTAAGCTTTCAAAGTACCACAGCCTTTTGTAGTAGTTGGCATCGTAGCAACTCTACGTAGGTCCGCCATACCACCGCGCGCAGCCGAATCGTCTACACCGCGACGATGAGTCTCGCACCCGCACGGTACTACGATCGCGAATATGCTTCAGTACTAACTTAAACTTTCCTCTACCTGAGGTTCAAAAGCAATATAATTTAAGAGTAAGTTAACTTTAGGTACATCGACGAAATTAATTCATTCCTGAATACAACAATGTTTAAGGTGAGTTGTAGATTTTCTTATTGGAACACTAAATGTGTTATTTTATTATAAATATATATAATATAGAGATTATTTAGATAAATATATATAACATAGAATTTATTTTATTACAAAAGAGAGTGGTATTTTACTGGATATTTGTTATTTTATCGCAAATAAGCGTAAACTCACCAAAATAAAAAAAAATATAATATATTTATATTTTTTCTAAGTATTTCTTTTGGGAGTCGAAACAAATTCTTGTCTTAAATAATTTTAAAATTAAAAAAATACTAAATTATATATATCAAATAAGTTTTACAATAGGTAAATCATTTTTCCCGCGCTTTAAGAAACTGTAGTTTTAGTTTGTTTTTAAAATATAAACGAACTGCACATGTAACCAGTTCGACCTTTTAAATTATTAATATAAATTATAATTTATATTGAAATATTTAGTAAGTATTTTATGATTTATGTTTTAACTAACAAATACTTTTAATTAAAATATCAGTAAGAAATACGATATTTTACACTACTGACGTATGATAAAATTAAAAGAAATATAATCCCTTAGATATTATAAAAAGGTCATATGAAATATAAAATTAAAAAAAAAACTTATAGCGCATAGAAAAATATAAAACAAAAATGTTAATTCTTTGAAGTAAGTTCCACTTAAAGAATTGCTTCAATATAATATTTATAAGAAGTGCGATGAAGATGTAAATTTAATAATTATATATATATATATATATATATATATATATATATATATATATATATATATATATATAATTTTCATTATTTTTACATTCAAATAATATATTCAACGCGTGTTTCATACAAGTATTTCATAAATTATTAAAGTCTGACAGCTTTCACTAAAATTGAAATCCACCACATTAGCCTAACCTCTTTAACTGGATTTAAAAGCTTTTCAACTCAGAAAATATAATAGAAATGAATAACATTTATTTTGTGACTCATTCACATTCGTACTTTTGTCTGTAATAAAATTGCACATTATTATAAAATTCATATAACAAAAGGTCATATTTAGATTTTGCTCTTATAAAAACATCATTTTGGATATCCTTTGATAAAAGATATCATACCACTGATAATAAAAATATAATTATAGTTTCTTTTATTATAATACTAGTGACTCACCCTCGCTTCGCTCGGGTTCGTCCCTAGCTTGCTTCCCAATACAATCTTACATCCTAATTTTCACCCCCTTTAGGAATGATTTCCGGGATAAAAAGTATCCTATGTTCTTCCCAGGGTCTCAAACTATCTTACCAAATTTTATCTAAATTGGTTCTATAGATTACCCCCTACAACGTCACAAGCTCACAAACTTTACCTCTTTATAAAATTAGTATAGATATTTTATTAATTTATTGCTAAATACAAAATTAAAATTTTCTGTACTTAAATTAAATTCAAGTACAAATAGTTTTCCGTACATGATAATAATCATTTGATAAACTACATATATAATGTGCATTAGATCGATTATATACCTATTACCGCTAATCGACTATAACTAATGCTAGTATTATTCACTATAGAATAAAAAAAGAAATAAAAATATTAATATTTTTACTAAAGATCCTTTGTCATAATATTTTCTTAGATTTACATGAATATTTGACATTATAATAAAACTGTAGAGGTCGAATGTCTGTACATACAAAAAAATGCTAAAAACCGAGCCAGGGGGATGTAATAAGAGAAATAGAACAAATCCAGATTTTTTTCAATTTTTTTTGTTTCTCTTTCTGTTTGTCTGTTTGTACGGGCTAATCTCCGAAACTATTGGACCGATTTAAATAAAATTTTGCATGGTGGTACCTTATGTCCCCGGTCACCAATATCTCAAATATTTTTTATTAGGCTTTTCATCCCGGAAAATTAAAGAGTTTGCGTGGGATAGTTAAAAAACTATAGTTCCTTATACAGCCTAGTACAAAACAACTTATGCACCTAATTTAGTAAAATTTGGCATGCGGATACCTTATATTGCCGATCAAACAACAGGTTACTTTGTATCCCGGAAAAATGAACGGTTCCCGTGGGATAGAAATGTTTGTGATTTGCTAGTTTTAAATAAAGTATTCGTTACACAAAAAAGACTGAAAAGGAATGATATCCTAGATTATTGAAAAAAAAGTATAAATATGTAGTAGATTGATCAGTGGCGCCACGCTATTACTGTAAAAAATAATCTTCGAACATATCTGCTAAAAGTAAATACTGCTCGTAGATTTCCTTATAAAACAAAAAAAAGTATCTTTTCGAAATTTTTCCAGATTAATTTAGATTTTTGGTTCCCGACATAAGTTTCATTCGCGTTTGGTCCTTTCGCAGTAATAAAAAAATCATATTTAGATCGATTTTGTAATCGCGTCTCTTTCAGAGCTTTTAAAGTTTTTACATATTGATGACAAAGTAAATAGACGTTTTCGGACGGATTCTATTTACTTAGTAAGTTTTGAGTTAGTACTCTTCAGTACAATCTTTTTATTCACATGGGACATTTAAGCCTACCGTACGTGTACAACCTTATAACAACATATTTCGCCTCTCAAAATTCTGATAAAACTGAATAATTCTTTATAGATTTTTTGTAAAGAATGACCTAAAAAAAGCAAATTTGAAATTAAGAACAGAAAAACCATGTCCGTCCAGCTAGTGTTAAATATAATAAATCATAATGCGACGACGAAAATGTCACTTTTAATATTTCACTTTCCGTTATTATATGTAAGTAAAAGTTATCATTATTCATTAGCTAATTTACACTAGTTTTATTTAAATTCATAAATAACTAGCATATAGTTAAATAAGAGATACGGAAGAAAATGTTTTTTGGCTAATATTACCAATCACCGATTTTAATGAAAATTTACTAAAGACAACAAATTATTAAAACAATTTCAAATGTCAACCCAGTTGATATGACATAACAGATTCAATAATGTCAATGAAAGGAAAATGGAACATAATTCTGACAGTAATTCCTTATTAAAATAACATTCATGACAAAAATGAAAAGCCGAATAAATTATGATAATTTTAAATCCATTTTATATACAAATTTACTAAGAGCGTTGTACTAATATTTTAAATCCGAAAGCTCGTGATAAGCTTTTCGCAAGCTTAATTACACGTAATCTGTTGAACAGATTTGGATGAAACTTAGCACATATAGAGATCAAATCCTTAGACCACCTTAGACTACGCATATAAGAACAGTACAGTACAGTAAATAAGTAAACTGCTTTTAATACTTTATAACTCATTTCTATTTTACAACTTAAAATACTTATGTGACATTTTAAATTGGAAGTCGACAAACTTCTAAGTTTAATTTGCTTGATATTACTCTCACATGCTGCGGACACGGTAATAGGAGAATAGTATTATAAACAGCTAATTATAATACTATTTCAGACTTCAAGTGAAATAATTTTCACGCTGTGTTTATCGTATAACGTATTCTTTTAATCTGAGGCCTCGAATTAATAACACGAAATACTTTTTATTTTAGTACATCAATTATGTGCCTATACCTATCATATAAATAGATATTTTGTAAAGTAAACCTTAAAACTTACATTAGTTTTTTTAGATAGTAATAAAATCAGGAACTGCATATACACTATCATACAATATCATCATACAATAGGCCATCGGAAACAACAAAACTTAAAAATAATATCAGATACGTAAAGATTTATAGACGTAAATAAAATACTTATAATAATGATGATGAAGATGTTCTCCTGACCGATTCCGGCCACGGCGGCCAATCTCATTGAGACTAGCCAACTGCGCAGGAGATCTTATAGTGCTCAAGTGTACGCGCAGACACAACGTACACTCTCTATTACTGCTCGACACGACCAGTGAGAGTTAATGCGCAGGACCGACGGCTTTACGTTCTCTCCGAGGTACGGGGGTGAAACATCGCCAACTACCCAACTCCGGGCTATTACTGAGGCTTACTATACAGAAAGACTCAATAACTAAACTTGGCCCGATCCGGGACTCGAACCCAGGACCTCCGAGTGTGCAGCCGTACATGCTACTACACCACCGAGGCAGTTGATAGGTTATAATAATAATAATATTATAGATAGGTATATTATAATTATGAAAATCACTAATCATACCTTATAGCTATTTCATTACTCTGCGAGTCCACATTATAACCAACCCTTACCAAAATTATAAAGGAAAGTTCAAACCAAATCAGACTACATTTCGAATATATGAATTCAATTAGAAACCTGTATGGAAATCAATATCGAAATTTTATTAATTCGGCAATTTATTTCGCACGAAATGATATACAATTTCGATCTCGCTTCAATGAAAGATGATGAATAACGTGGAGAAGCAATTATACTCGAAAATGTCAACAGAACCAAATCTCAGGGTCCTTTAACTCTTTGCTCTGTGTATTTGACTACGTTTTAATCTCTCTTAAAACAACTCTTGTATCTCTTGAAAATAAATAAATTAGATTTATTTATACATAAATTAAAAAATATATTATAAACATAAAAACCCCAACTGCATAACTAAAAAGATGAAAGCTAACTAAAAAGGAGATGCACACGTTTGATCCTTGCCGCTAAATGTACAAAACTGTGTATGTCTCCGACTGCTTTCATCTTTTTAGTTAACTTTTATAGAGTCAGATTTTTTTATTTTTATAATATATTTGTTTATTTCAGTTTTTGCTAATTAGACATTTGAAGTTTATTTATAAGTATATTTAGCAATTTTTTATCCTAAATTACTCTTAAACATATAAATTGTATGTATTTTTGTGATCGCCTCTTAAAAACCTTTGTTTTTATATCCCACTCAATTGGTTTGGAATATTTTTTTAAAGATATTCAAATTGGCGCTTAGAAGCCGCCATTTTAATTTTTTACTATGACAATGTTTTTTTTTACAAGACGTACGAATAATCAAAATCGCCCTACGCGTTTGGTCTCTAGTACGCCACATACATACATACATACATATATACGTTACACTACGTTCTGAGAAAACATACATTCTCGTAAAATGGGAAAAATCAGTACGAAAATTTTATTTCCATGCCGAAGTTATCACCAAGCCAGCATGTGGATTTACATATCGTTGGTTCTTTACATCGCGAGAAAATAAAGAATCCTCGTGGGATAACTACAGGGTAAAACAGTAAAACTATTTTTATGAAGGTAGTATTGATATCATATGTTTGATAACATGACCTTATCATTCTATAAATTTTACACAGATCTTTTTATTGAAATTATTGTTATACTGGAATAACAACAAGTTCTATCGGAACAGCTGATGACAGCATTCGTATGTTTTTTTATGTGTATGAGATGACGTGATTAAAATCACCTCCTAGTTACTTACTCTCACCTTGTTGAAGTCACGGAATTTGGTATGTACCTACAAATATATTAGACTAGCAGAACCCACGGCTTCGCTCGCGCTAAAACTACAAAAATACTCATTGCCTTTATGCTATTAGTAATAATGTATGGAAGTCTGCCCGATTTGTGGAAATTTTGATTACTATTCTGCTTCCTTGGGTACGCTTAGAAAAAAAATCTAAAAACATAAATATATTTATTATGTACATTCTAATTGGAATGTAATTAAATATTTTTTTAAGAAAAAATTTATATTAGTTTTGGTTTTAGATTAAAATTTTTGCTTAATTTTCTCATCATAAGTATAAAGTGATAAGTATAGGTGGATATTTACAAAAATGATGTAATGAGTTAACACTAAAGTCTATAAGACGTCCTTAACCTTTTAAAGACGAAGTTACACCCCACGTAATGAATATAATAAACAAAATATAATACTATTTTTGTTTTTCCATAAATAGAATCAAGAGCTAAAATTGAGAACAAAAAACTTTAATAGCTTCAACTAAAGGCAAATTATTCAGTCGTATCCAAGTCCGTATTCCTGTCTAATGATCCGTAAAATTCCTTTATTCATTCAAACATCGGCTTCCAGGCTAGCTAATCTGCAGTGACATTTGCGAAATAAACTAATTGCCATTGCATGGTTGTTGATCTACTACTTGTGGCTTCTTTATTTGTGTATACCATTTCAAAGCCGACTTTGTTAATGAATATCTGTAGAATGACGTAGGTACTGAAGATATTTATGAATATTTGGCACACATCTTACTTACCCAAGTCCAACCTGTCTTGATCTTATATATACCGTTTAGGTTACGATTTATTAGCAAGGTTTACTGCTTACATTAATAAATCCTTTAAATGTGTTTCGTATTCCCCAGGGACTTTGGGAAATATTAATCTACATATCATAAGTTTGCAATCAACAAATTGTATCTTTATTTATATGCGATTTGATTTTATAATCAGTTTTGGTCTAAAGATGCTGGGAAATACTTTTTTAAAATGCTGGGAAATATGTTTTGGTATACCACCTGCCCGTATATGTATACATATGTGGTCTTATTATGATTCATCAGCTAAGAAATCCAATACTGTCAAACCCAAGGGAACTTTCTCGCTATAATTTGACCTCATGGGATCACTTCCACGTTCAACTACGACTCCCCGACGGCTGGCCTACCAACGCAAGCCCTACCCAAGCGGTAGAGCCGACCGACCTCAACCATAAATTTTCATGATTCTCTCAATCTTGGAATAAGTTGTAAAAATTTTTATTAATTTGTCTCCTTCCCTATTCAAAATTACCAATGTCCAGTGAGGTAAGCCACATCCCTGTATTTTTAACAGGATTTATCATCCTCTCCATTCAGGGCCGATATGTTTCTTTTTTATATATTGGACGATATTGTGGCCCCCACCACGATAATGGAAAAGCATATGACTTTTATGTTATACCGATACATGAAATAAATTTCCAAACTAATATAGTAATAATTTTTCCATGCTAGATCTTATCAATTTTATTCTCTCATCTTTTTACTATCTTCAATATCCTGAATTAGAAAAAACCTTTACAACTGCATATTTTATGAATTTAACTAATCTCAAATTATGAGGAACACCTGACAAGATATATGTATCTTTTATATCACCTCATCTGAACATAGCATCTTTGTTAAAGGGTAAGTTTTGTCGGAAAAAAATATTCGAAAAATTCTTATTTCATTCTGTACCACAAACCCGCAGTCGACGTGGGTCCTAAAAGTTATGTGAGTCCTTTCTTAATAAAAGAGATGTTAGCATGGAGATTGGAAGAGGAAGGCCCGCGTTATCTTCATAGCTAACTATATTTTAACATCATTTGCACCTCTACATTGCTATTTAGATTAGACTTACTTACGTACTTGAACACCTGCGTCTATGTCACGCGACATTAATAACATTCCAGGATAGTACTATAATTTATACCTTACTGAATTACTGTGTCAAGCTAGTGAAATGGAAGAAATCGTTAGGAAGTAGATTTAATATTACAAATGTGAAAGTGTTTATTTGCCTTCATTTCTGTGCTGTTCAATATGTGAGATTTCGAGATCAATATGAGACGAAAGGTAGACCCATATTTATTTAAATAATTTTATTAGTTAAATAATATAGTAGGCATATTAATTGTTTGGATATTTTCGTATAGCATAAAAAAAACTAAATTTAAATTAAATCTTCCACATTTTATATCCATCTATCCATCTTTCAGTCTACGGTCTGGCCCGCAGTTGTATTTTTATATATGTTCCAACGTACAAATATAAGGTTCCAATTAAAATGAAACTACCAGAGACTGACTCCATAAGAGAGGTATCCAATTGGGGTGCAATATCGTCGCCAACTGTTAACCCAATTTATTTATTTTATTTATTAAGGTCTACCAACAGTTTTACAAGTTTATACAATTATAAATAATACACATAACGTTGGTAAATTGAAAATCTACATTAAAATAAACACGACATGCTTCAGAAAAAGTGTAGTAAAAATTAAATTACATTATACGAGTATGAGCTTATTGAGCTTATGAGTTATTCATGAAAGCTGATACAAATATTTAATTTCATTTTATGTTTTTTTTTTAATATCTTACATCTAAAGTGTGATGATGGCCCCAAATTAACTTCCAAAGTTGATAATTTTATTATAGTCATCATGAAGGTACCGCCTTTGTGATTAAAAGAACTCTGTTTACATTCGTCTTCCCGAACGATGAGTCGTCAAACAAAAAGACAGGTAAAAGTTTTGGAACCTGATGTATGTTGATTTACACTTTCAATATCTCACTTTCAAAACATTGTTTTCAAATTTAACCCCTTACAAAATTTACAAGTTATTAGTACAGTCATTGAAGACATGAAATGGGGCTTTTGCTACAAAAGGTCAAGGAGAGTTCTGAATGTAGCGAATTTGCGAAATGTAAAAACTTGACAAGCTTGAATTTGTCTAGCTGTAATTTCTAAACTATTTATCTAATTAAAAAAATGTTTTTCTACTGTGTTATCTCAGACATGCATGTCTCAGGTCAGGTTTCCTCACGATGTTTTCCTTCACCGTTGAGACAAGTGGCAATCATGACGGAAATGATTTGCGCATGAAAATATCACAGGTGCGAACCCGGGATTTGAACATGCTTCACTCGGTTTCCCAAGCGAGCGCTGCCTCAAAAAGGGTGCTTCCCGCTTCGATGGTACGCGCGCGAAAAACGGCTATCAAGACATACCCTGCACATTGTTTTTGTATGGGGAAGGCTGTATGGTTACCCCAATATAGTTTGCCAAAATAAAATACTCCATTTTTATAGCGAAACCCCTTTATGTGTTTACTAAACTTTATTAAAGTTTAAGTTATTATTATTCATTGAAAAAGCTTACCAAGTGTTCAAAGTAAATGGCTTAATAAATGTAAATATACCTTGATACATTATTAGCAGCTTAGCAAGTGCATTGATCCACGTTTATTTTACATTTTATCGCTGGCTACATTTCTACACGTGAACTTCATAAGTGATCTATGAGATATGTACATATATCGAGTTTTATAACTGATATTTTTTTAAAGTAAAATATCTTATTTTACAGGTTATCTTATAAAAAGTTCAGCGCTTTTCTGTCCTCAACAAGCTTTGGTTTTTGTCCAAAAATCAGCATTACCGTTCAGTGGAAACTTATGGCTTTCTAATACATTCATTCTGTCTATCGTCTTAACAAAAAGACCTCGCTCTCGCTTACTTCCTCCTTCCCAGGGTCTCAAACTATCATCTTACCAAATTTCATCTAGATCGGTTCAGTAGATCCAGAGATTACCTACAACGTCACAAACTCACAAACTTTATCTCTTTATAATATTAGTATAGACTAACTTTACTTTTGGAATAATAACCTTCTATTAAATAATATTTTTTAAGAACTAAAAAGTTCTTAGGAAAAATATTATATATTTTATTATTACATTAAAATCTATCTATAAAGGAATAGTTAATAAAAGATTATCAAGAAATATAACAATTAAATCACATTTTGTGCCCAACACATTTTAAAGAGTATTTTGCAAAAAGAATGTGATAACTTTAAACAATATACATCTATACTTAAAAACTTTTTAATAAACCCGAATTAAGGAAATCTGTCGCAAAGCGGATTTTGTCAAAGCTTTTCCATTTCAAAGATTCAACAAATTTGTATATAATTTTTTTCCTGATCAATTAATGGAAAAATTTAATTTTGAGACGACTGGAATGAAGATATTTAACGATAGGCAATTAGCGAGCCCTAATGACTACTCGTAAATTAATAAAGGAATGCCCGAAATTGTGATTTATTAAGTACTAATTTAATAATTATTTAGGTAGCGCCATCATTTTCTGAAATATGATATTACATTTTAGAAGATTAATTCATAGGTTTTAATACTATTACTGTATTTTAACCGTTTACATATTTCTGTGTACGTTCAGCGTTTTCTCATTTTTGATGCCTTGAAGTTGATTCACATTAAAAAAAGCTATTACCAAACTGTCAATACTGTCAAATTACTTATTTATTTTATTTATATTTATTTTATTATATTATTTTTTTTTTTTTAATTTTTGGCTTTGAATATGTCACATTCATACTAAGACCAAGATTAGAATTACTTTTTATTATAAGAATTTACTATTAGATCAAAAGATAATATATTTTATTATTCCATCTTTTAATATTATGATCTCAATATTCATCACCATCCATGAAAAAATACTTATATTAGTCATAAATATACAAACATATGAAGACTCTAGATACCTCCCCGAAAAAAAAGACGGAATATTTACTTTAAATCTGATGTGATACAGAAAATAAAAACTTAAAAAATAATAATAACGTATTTCAAAAAAGCACTAAAAAGTAAAAAATAATTGATTTGTAGTTTTCATTTACTATAGATACCTAATCAGATATTTTTGAAGTCGGTGTGCTTTGATTCCTATCGGCTGGCACCGACTTCGAAAATATCTGAAAATACAGCGTTTTACTGAAATGTATTTTTAGCCAAGGTATCCCTTAGGATTTTTTTCTTCGTATACTTCACAAATTTCTCGTAATCAAATAATGTAATAAAGCTGTGACATATTCAAAGTTGTTCATTGTAACGTTTCGAAAAAAATATTTATAGATATGTAATAAGAGAAGCTATAGCATCAATTTTTATTATTTCTAGGGAAATGAATTTAACGGGAGTTAAGTAAAAGTAGTCAAATGTGACTCGGGACATGCGCTTGGATTTCCATCATATAATCTATACATACGAGTATAATAAAAACATATAACAAAGCGATTGCGTTATTTGTACATATAAATTGAAATATTTTTTAAAAACAATGACTGTTACTTACTGTGTACAGAATATAGACCTCAAAAAAAAAATACGGAACCGATTTTAACTAAATTTTTGTGTAGTAATAACCGTAGGTATTACTCGAGTCAACATTTATGATATCTTTTATTAAAAGAAAATCTTTTATTCCCTCGGGAAAACATTATAACTGGTTCTATCGAGTCATCCTTAGAAATTTACATAGCTAACGTTGACTAAACCTTATCAATCAAAACAATATACTAGAACATTGTAGATCTTAAAAAGATCTACAGAAAATTTTATAATCGAAAATTTCGTAATAGGATAATTCGCTAGTTATTAACATCAATTGTTCCAACTTTAAAAAAATTGCTCAAGTCAAATGTACTTTTTATTGTATTTTGCTCCATAACTTTACTGGTTTCGAAACGACTTTTATTTCAATTTAAATGTTATACTATTACTAAATTAAGAGAAGACAACCAGTCGAATAACTCCAAAGAAAGAAAAGAATTTGAACTATTCATTCTACGTGTTTTTATTTTATTTGTAATGGTCTAATTTTGATTAACAATATAATTTCTGCTGTTCACAATGCGTGAAGTTATATTTAATTTAATGAAATTCCTTAAGCACAATGAAAACTTCATAATTTGGAACACATCATTTTTATTGTTGCAACATACCGGGCTTACAAACATTCTCCAGCATAATTACTTTCTTGAACACGTCACCGAGTTTATGGATCTCTCCATAACAGGAGCTGTTACCGGGGCCTCGATGTAATTTAGTTCATTCATGGGATTTTTGTAACAAAATGCTATTAAAAGTTCACGATTGTAAACTTTTCTTATTTGGATGACGGTAAATTTGAGAATTTATAAGTAAATTGTAAGAAAAAAAAGTTACAATATGCTTTGAAGCACCGGCAGCGTAAACACAGTTAAATTTTTATTTTCGTGCTTTTTTTCTTGTCACGGCAGAGATTACAAAATTATTGCTTTATTTTAGCTTTTGGTTTAACTATCATAGAAGTACTGGAGTCTGGAGACTGGGTGACCATTAAGGCCGCTGCACGGTGCCAAAACTATATAGAAATAAAATATATAAGTTACTGCAATAGTGCTAAATACAGGCAATCTTTAGACTTTCAATTAACATCAAAGATTAGTCAAGTGCCAATGTAATAGTAAAAGTTTGAATAAAAGAATCGATAATTTATTACTTCTACTTCACTCAGCAAATCATACATTTGCTGAGTGAAGCAGAAACAAAAAATAACAACTCGTTAAAAAGATTGCTTTTTACCTCACAGTAACAAACAAACAATCGTCAATCAAAATCAGGCGGTAAATTTCTTGGAAGACGTATATTTAGCACTTCATTTTCAACCGACTTCAAAAAGGAGGAGGTTCTCAATTCGACAGTATGTTTTTTTTTTCTATATAATATAATCTTGTCGTGACTTTGAAAATATCAAGTTGCTTGCTTATACGAGTATATCTAATCAAGAGACTGCACCTGCATCTCTCTAATTTTATTTGGCTTTCAAAAATTTTAGTTGAGCTGCGAAATTCTAATTTGAAATCCCGAAAATCTAATTTACATCGGCACCGTGCATTTGGAGTGCTTTTTACTACTAAAAATGTGCTGCCCCATATGAAGTAAAATAATTTTTGAAAATATCACTACTCTGTGCTTGCAGTACCTTCTGAAATTTTTTACGAGTATCTTTATAATGTAAACATCTGGCAAAACTTTGATTCATACAATGTACTGTTTTCGCCTTTACTTATTTATTTCTGTTTCGCCCCCAACTAAAAATGACGGGACCACATTTAGCGAGGACTGAAAATTATTTTATTCTATTCGGTTCATTGAAAAGAAATTATGGTTTTTATTCAGGTCCAGTACAACAGTCCAGTCTGCGAATAGACCATTCCTATTATTTATATTATACGAGTTATACTGTATTTTGATCACAATATTTATGTTTTATACTAACGTTTTCCTGCGGCTTCGCCCGCATAGCAGCTACATTAATTACCAACATATCTATACATATAATAAAATTGTAACTAAGTCGAATCTGTACATTAAATATTTTTTGGAAAATCTAATTGAAATAGACATTATTATCGATACAGAGTCCGAATCTATCTGTCTGTCTGTCTGTTTGTCTGTTTGTCTGTCTGTCTGTCTGTCTGTCTGTTACCGCACCACGAGAAAACCACCGGACAGATTTTGATGAAATTTGGTATGATGATAGCTGGTTATCCGGGTCAACATATAGGATACTTTTTATCACAGGAAAATATCTCATTTCTGAGAAAAAATACAAAAACTGCATTATAATAGTATACTAATATGTAAAACCTAAGAATTTGGTATTTGGTCATTTGAACGCGGGCGGAGCCGCGGGCAATGCTAGTCACATACTAAAACCTTCTCCGAAACACGCTGCATCTTATGATAAGAGTATTATTCCGATCGGTTCAGTAGTTACCGCAGTATAACCGAACAAAAAAATCGGCTCTCCATTTATTAGTATAGATTGAAGACTTTTATTTGTCTTCAACTTGTCTAAGCTTTAATTATCAACTATGTTACTAGGTTATTACATAGTAATTTCATGGAAACAAACTTAGAGCTCTGTCAAGTTTCTTCCCCGAGGAGATAGCTTTATGCCAAGTTATTTGACAGCGAGCTTGATAAACATCAAACTTTCAGTAAAATACTATATAAAATACTAGCATTTTCCGCGGCTTCACCCGCGTTCAGATGACCAAAAACCAAATTCTTAGGTTTTACATATTAGTATACTCTTACATTGCAGATTTTGTATTTTTTCTCAAAAATGAGAATTTTCCCGCGCTAAAAAGTATCCTATATGTTGACCCGGATAACCAGCTATCACCATACCAAATTTCATCAAAATCCCTTCAGTGGTTTTACTGTGATGCGCTGACAGACAGACAAACAGACAGATAGACAGACAAAAATCCTAAAAACTATAGATTTGGCTGTATCGATAATAATGTATATTTCAATAAGATTTTCCAAAAAATATTTAATTTACAGATTCGGCTTACTTACAATTTTACTATATATATATATATATATATATATATATATATATATATATATATATATATATATATAGTTGGCATTATGTATATTATTACGTTACGAATCATGAATGGCGAAATACATAAAAGAATTACTTATATAATAAATTAAGAAAAGAGAAGAGATGCCATAACTCTATTAGAGTTATAGCTTTGAGCGTGGAATCTACAACTCAATGAACACACACGCTTAAGTAAGCACACCTGCTGCGTGTACCTAAGCTTAAAAATCTCTTTTACGTAACACAATGTAATAATACAGTGAAACAGACGGCCAGTTCAATGTACAGTAGAATACATTCTCATAAACATTGTTCTTATATGTAAATAATAAAAAATAACTATTAAACTTGTATAAAAATTAATTTAAAATTATATATAAGTATATATTACTAGTGGCCCATGTCTCTTATTGTCCTTCGTATTTATAATATACCAGCAGAACCCGCGGCTTCGCCCGCACTAAAACTACAAAAAAAACTCTAAAAAGGTGAGTTTCATACAAACTTTCATCCCCTAGTTTACCCCTTTATAGGATGAATTACGACGTATTTTCCCGTGGGAATAAGATTATCTCCCGCGGTAAAAAGTAGCCTATGTCAATCTCCAGCCCTCAAACTATCTCCACATAAAAAATCACTTCAACCCTTATCTCCGTTTCGTTATGAAAGATGGACAAACAAACAAACAAACACACACACTTTTACAATGGGTATTAGTATGGATATGGATTACGGAAGTTCTCAGAAAGAACGTTCTATTTCTTAGATTTACGCGAATATTTGACATTTTAAACAAACTTTCTTTTCGAGGAATAAATAAATGAACATATATATATATATATATATATATATATATATATATATATATATATATATAATCCGTTCAGTAGTCTTTAGGTTTAGCCTAAACAAATACAGACACAGCGCGGCAGGGAGCTTTCTTTTATAATATTTAGGATTACACTAGAAAAGAGGGTATTCAATTTTGTTGCCAACCTTATCGCTTTTACTGATAACTAGAGATCTGGATCGTTTTTCACTGAAGAATCAGCATTGTTATTCAGCGGGGAAACGCTGCTAGAATTCTTGTCATAAATCGGATAAATACTTTTAATTTTATTTGTTTTTTATATATGTATATTTAATTTAATTATAATATTTATACTATTGCCTAAATAATATCATTCCACTATGTAGAAGTAAGCATGAATTATGCACATTGGTTTATTTAAATTTAGTTTTCTATAAAATATGACCCCTATCTATTATGATGATGATGATGTTCTCCTAGCCGATTCCGGCTACAGCGGCTAATCTCATTGAGACTAGCCAACTGCGCAGGAGATATTATAGTGCACAAGTGTACGTGCAGACACAACGTGCACTCTCTATTCCTGTCACTCTCATACTCTGGTGGGACGACCGCTCGACACGACCAATGAGAATTAAGACGCAGGGCCGACGACTTTACGTGCTCTCCGAGGCACGGGGGTGAAACACCGCCAACTTCCCAACTCCGGGCTGTTACTGAGACTTTCTATACAGAAAGACTCAATTACTAAACTTGGCCCGACCCGGGACTTGAACCCAGGACCTCCGAGTGTGTAGCCGTACATGCTAGCCACTACACCATCGAGGCAGGTCCTATCAACTATATGAGCGCCTAATATCGATATATGTATATATATGTATCTCTCAGGTATCTCTCAGCAGATAAAATAAACCCTATGTTTTAATGGCTACTACTCGTATTATCACTAAAATATAAAAAAAACAATAAAATTTAATATAAAACCGGTTAATGAATAATATTATTAAGTAATGATATAACATTTTAAATTTAATAATGATATAAAGTAAATCATTTAGATACAGATAACTATTTAACAAAACCATAAATCCCATCTTAAAAGATCAAATAATAATTATTATACATTACCAAATACTTACGTATAAAAAAATCTTTGTAAATGAAAGAAGAAATTCTTTTACCTATGCCTTTAATAGAATTATAAGATAAAATGAAATTTATCGCTGAAACTCTTGGACAAGCACGCTGTACCGGCTAAGTGGGTGATATTCGATAAGATATCTCTTAAGGTAATGAATCCATTACCTTTAATAGGCGCAATTTTGGCGACGCATTTTAATCTCATCTTGCTAAGTTTAAATTTTATTTACTAATAAATTATTGTCACGGATTACAAACATATAGCGAAAAAAAGAATAAATGACTGAAAACGATAAGCGAGTTCTAAACTATGCTGCGAATATTTCAAATACAACAACGCTTAGCTTGAAAGTTAAAAACATCTTTCTAGACACTATTTTATTGGCATCTGCCTTACCTATTAGTATTAATTTAATATTATGCAAATTATTTAAAACAATGTACGTTGATCTTAAGGCATTGAACATATGAACGACTAAAAGGGGTTTTTACATTTTCACAGATATTTAATCGGTAATACTTAGCAGGAATTCGGAAACGCGAAACAAATCTAGACACACACAATTGATGTATAATACTATTTTCATTATAAATTTAAAGTGAACGCCTTGCATTCACATCTAATTGGATCCTTCGCTTTCGTTTGTCTAGTAAGACAGTAGTAAGTTTTAATTATAGTAATAATTAAAACTTAATAATTATTTGAGAATGGGGACTCTTATTAACAATGCCATCACAAGGCATGGCTATTAAATGTAGATGTAGGTTTAGACAAGACTCATTAATTCTACAATAGGTAACTAACTAATGCCAATCAAAAAAAAAATGAAATACATCCATACTAATATTATAAATGTGAAAGTGTATTTGTTTGTTTGTTTGTCCTTCTTTCATGCCAAAACGGAGTGGCGGATTGGCGTGATTTTTTGTGTGGAGATAGTTGAAGGGCTGGAGAGTGACAAAGGCTACTTTTTAGCGGGAGATGATCTCCTTTCCACGGGAAAGAAAGTTATAATACAACCAAAAAAATATTTATGATCAGAATTACTTGAAATTTGGTATTAATGTTCTTCAATACAATTAAATAAATACGTGTTTTAACATTTTTCGATATTCATACCATAAGGGGGTAAAATAGGGGATGAAAGTTTGTATGAAATCTACCTTTTTAGAGTTTTTTCATAGTTTTTAGCTCGAGCGAAGCAGCGGGTTCTGCTAGTATTTTATAGTTCTATAACATAATGATTGAATTGATCATTTTAATATGATTTTTGAAACTTTCTTGCTCTCTATCTATTCTTACTTTGAGTTTACTTTTTAATTTAACAGCTCGTACGAGTATGCACAAAACAGCGCGATAAATGGTAAGCGTTGACCAAAAAACCTTCTACTTAATGTTAGTTAAAATCAAAGGATAACTAAAAGACGATATAGTAGATTTGTTTACAAGCGTCCCCGACAGTCGAGAGTGCACAAATAAGCAACAGATTTGATTTACCCGGATTGCATTGCTCCGAGATTGAGCTTAAATGCATTTAAACTGAAATGAGACCAGACGTCTTACTAACTGTATTTTTTCTTATTTTGACTTTTAAATTAGCCTAATATAACTATATTTATAAACCACAAGCTTATTTTACATATACTCGTGTTTAGAATCAAAAATGAATAATCACGAAGCGTCTCTTACATAAATATCTCATTAAAAAATGTTAATTAATGTCTCCGTAAATATGAAGGTGAAAAAAATAAATTTTAGAATAAGTTATTTAACCATTTTTATAGAAAGAATAGGTACTTACTGTTGTCTAATGAAGCTATATACGAAATGTGCGTTTCGTAGGTATCTGTACCTATGTATATATTTTAATAAGGTTCAGTGGTCAAAGGAAAAGAAGGTCGGTCTTAGAATGTTTGTGCGTGAATAAATTTGATGTATTATATATGTACACTAGCGTTTTCCTGCGGCTCCGCCCGCATAGTACATTAATCACCAATATATCAATTAAAACCTTCTCCGAAACACGCTGCATCTTATGGTATGAGTATTACTCCGATCGGTTCAGTAGTTATCGCAGTATAACCGAACAAAAAAATCGGCTCTCCATTTATTAGTATAGATTTTGTTCCAATTTCCAGTACAAGAACTTTGAGTACGTGTAAGTGAATTGAATTACCTTTAGGATTTTTAAAAATAAGATACCCTAATTGATTTATAAAAAAAGAAAGAATAATTATTTTTTTGATTATAATTTTAGCTGAAATAAACAATACAAACCATATTTTAATATAGCGTAAAGTAAATAGCCATACATAATGCCTATAAAAATATGTGTATCTAAATCATGAAAATGAATTAAACTTAATTTAAAATCTGTAGAAGACCATTTTATTTTAATGTACAGTAAAATAAAACGTAATAGATGATACTCGTACAATTAATCACTGTTATAATTTATCATTATGATATATCTATCATAAAATAGATACAAATTTAAATTATTCCATAAAGTATTATAATTTGTAAAGCTATACTAAAGTTCAAAACCCTCTTCAAAGATAATTATTGAGAGAATATAGTTGAATATAGTTTTGGTTTTAATTCTTTTTCTCTCGTTGTCATGAGCTGGTGTCGCCATCTAAGCTCGGTCATCTAAATCGGTCCAACAGTTTCGGCGATCAGCCCGTACAAACAGACAAACAGACAGAGAAACAAAAAATTAAAATTCAACCTCTACAGTTTTATTATATGTATATAAATTAGATACTAATATTGACATGAATTTGCAATTTAAGCGTTAAATTATCTATGCAACAAATAGCTTTTACCAATTTCCTTTTGTGCTGCTTTACGCATAGTTGGTTTTAACACTATCGATACATATTTGACAAAATTGGTTTTAGTTTACACGACAATGTGAAACACGACGATGTAAAAATAGCAAATCTTTGATAATTTTGACTCATATAAATATAGGCAAAGATGTAACGGGAATTCTGTCCCTAACTCTTCAAACTCTTCAAGAAAAGGTTCCCAATAATGTGCACTTCTACCCACTTATCATTACTAGTCTGCATTCCTTGCGATTCTTTTATAAGATTTCTTTCAGAACTCTAGCAATCGATATTGAACGACTCGCTAATCTTAAATATTGAAATTCTCAGTTAAATGACTTTCGAGAGGGTTCGACATCTGCGTTTATCTGATGTACTCCAGCTGCCTTGATTATAGCTTCAAAAATGTGAGGGAGTTTTTTTCAATAGACCAGTACATTCGAATTTTGCACTCAGCCGAAATTGCTGAAGGGTCGACTTGAATGTCGATCAGGGCTTGATAAGCAATCTGTCTAAGCGTATTTTAACATCAATACTTATGTACATATGTACATGCATATCCCTGTCTAAAGATTTACTTAGAAGTCTTAACACTAGCGCTTCGCTCGGATGCGTCCGGCATTTTTTTTGCGCCAGGAACCCTTTGCAAGCGTATACAGAACCACCAGAATTACATCACAATTAGATCAATGTTTTTAAAAACGCATGGAGGACAAATATACGAACATTTATTTTTTATTTGTATAGAAAATTAATGTAGTTATGGTTGGAATTATCTATATGCTACCTATAATGAGTTACTATGAGTAATAAATGAGTATTTAAACTTTTTATAATAAAAAAACTACAAACAAGAACGACGAACAATAATACAATCAACCTCATTTTTTTAATTATCATATTTGTGATGTGTTTATTTTATTTATTTAGGTACAGAAACAGAAAACAAATTAAAGAAAATTACATCTACGTATTAAAAACTAAAAATATAAAATAAATCTATCGATGAATATTATTAAACGTTTGTTTGTTCAATCATGTATCATTCTAAACCGAAGAAATGGACGCCATTTTTTTATTTTACTAATTATAATTAATAAATAATAAATAAATATTTTGGGACATTAACATACAGCACCATCTGGTTCCATGGTAAGCTACGAGGCTTGTGTTATGGATACCAGATAGTTGCTACACTACACATATATAAATTAAAATACGTACATATCATAAATATAAACACGCATGAATGGAGTACAAACATTCGTCATCACACAAATGAATGCCCCCAACGGGATTCGAACCAGCGACCGCTGGCACAGCAAGTAGGGTCACTGTAAACTGAGCCAAACGTATCGTCGTATTGAATAAAAATAACCAAAATTGACCTTAATTGCTCATGCACCCAATTTAAACCCACCTAGCAATAGCTATTAAATATAAAACAAATGGAATGTCGATAAACTACTAAGTTTACTTACGTTAGTAAATCTTGAAGCCTGAGAACTTAGGCCTAAGACGTATAAGCTGAACTCATCTTTTAATTAAATTATAAAGTCAAATAGACATTATCGTAGTGGAAGTTTCTGCATATCTACGTACGAGCAAATACACTGCAAACACCATTCCTAAACAAGCCGCAGTTTTGGCCGACAAGTTAAGCTCAATTTTCATGGTTCATCTAACATGATAAATGACCCCACTTTGGAAGACAGATTTGTTTCACAGAAGGAATTCATTTGTTATAGACGCAATACCTATACAATACATTTATATATTTATCGTGTTGTCAAAATTTTATACCTATGTATTAATTTACAATATTAATCTAGTAGGTATATTATTTCACCTTCTTTAAAAGTTCGGGTATAATACACGTGACATCTAGGTATAATATTTATATATTTAAAACATTTTATGTTTAAAATTATCACGAACTACTGCAAAAAATAAACTATCACTTAATCTATACATATAATAAAATTGTAATCAAGCCGAATCTGTACCTACATTAAATATTTTTTGTAAAATCTTATTGAAATAAACATTATCAAGGATACAGAGGCCGAATCTATAGTTTTTAGAATTTTTGTGTCTGTCTGTCTGTCTGTTACCGACTCACAGAAAAACCACTGGAGGGATTTTAATGAAATTTGGTATGGTGATAGCTGGTTATCCGGGTCAACATATAGGATACTTTTTATCGCGAGAAAATGTTTCATTTCTGAGAAAAGGTACAAAAACTGCAATGTTAGAGTATACTAACATGTAAAACCTAAGAATTTGGTTTTTGGCCATCTTAATGCGGGCGGAGCCGCGGTAGTATAATATATTAGGTATATATAAAATTAACGCTACTTATAGGGTTTAATCACCCCACGACTTTTTTGACTTGTACAGCGTAAATTCTCATTTTACTTGAAGCGCTATAACTTGTATTCCACACTTGACATGAGATTGAGTTAGAGATAGATATTAGCGAAGAATAGAAACCATATTCTTAATCCTCCATAATATTATATTATTATATTTAGTTTACCAAAATCCCTTTTTTCGTGACTGGGGAAACCCATGATGCCTGTCCTGCCCTTAAAAAATATATTTCTTCATGGAAAAAGTGTGAGGGGTCCACCACATAGATCAGGATCTCCTACTATAAGGCTCCTACTCACTACAACCCACAACGGAACTCACTAGAACACCCCTAAGTCTACCTAGATTTTTATGTTGGGAAATACATTTACGCATGCCACCTGTATACATACAGGTGGTTATGTGGGACTCACTGGCTAGAAAATCCAGTACTACCTAAAACCCAACAGAACCACGCCAGTCTTAATGGAGCAGGATCGCTTACGCACTCAACTACGACACCCCGGTGGCAGGTCTGCCGAAGTAGACCACAAAACCAAGAGGTTACTAACACGGTCCACTCTGCTGTCAGAGAATCACCAGGAGCAACCCGCAAGATACACCGCCCACCGAAGTGAGCCACCTCTCTGTGTGTCTCTTGACTTCGCGCCCGACTAGTCTATCAAGAACCCAGAGTACTACCCCTTATATCGTTAAAGTTGTAGTAATTTTAAAATAGCCATAAAAACCAAAGTACCAATAAGAACTGCTACGGAGGATAGATAAGAAAAAAATAAAACCTCTTCTCCTTAACAATGTTGATACCTTTTATCAATATAACATACACATTTCTTTTATCCATAAAATTAAAGGGTTCCTGATATAAGAACTGCCTCGGTGGTGTAGTGGCTGGCATGTACAGCTGCACACTCGGAGGTCCTGGGTTCGAGTCCCGGGTCGGGCCAAGTTTAGTTATTGAGTCTTTGTGTAATTTTATTACATTATGTATAGATAGATAGATTTAATAATAATAATTTATTCCATAATGTGCATTTCTTGTAAAGTAAAAACAAAAGTAGGACAATATCTAATAATAATTTATTGAAGAAAGGCTAACCTTATTTTCATTTTAATCAGTCAGTTACATTGAAAGCTTAGAAAGTTTCAACTTCTGCGTGTGTTTTTACATAAAGATGTATTTTATAAAACGATTGTGGTCTAAATATAAGTCACAAGTGGCCAAATAGCAGGCATTAGTTAGATAATATAAATCTAGTACATTTGCGTGTCACCTTCGGTGTGCTAAGACCTAAAGGGTGTGAAGATCGATAGTTTAGTGGTGCATTAAATTTTTACAGCCGGACGGATAGTCGGCCAGGGCACCCGTTATATCGATTTGACATTAAATGACTTCTATGTTGGTCGATCGTTCCTTTACGCTTAAACCGACACTATTTAGCAACGTTTTACGACTTACGTTATAAATTTATTATTCTTTTGTTAGTTCTGCTGTCCCAATTTCAGTAAATTTACTTGTGATCTTTGAAGTTTTACAATAATTGTATAGAAAAACTTTCAGATTCTCCCGAATCCCCCTCGGGTAACTTTTGCAATCTTTCCCTTGAAACCTTATTCAGACTATTACGAAAATTTTACTTAATAACTTGCCGAATCGGTCCAGCCTTTCTTAAATGATGCTCTTACCGATGAAAAGTATTTAATTTTTATTATACCTGACTGAAAAATAATAATAATTCAATTTCAAAAAATCAAAAATCAATTTTACGATATAATCAAATTTCACAACTAGTAGTTTAAGTAATTGAATGAACAGCTAATAAAATAATATTGTTTAAAGTTTATAATAAGGTTATCTTAAGTACACTGTAGAAGAAAAGTTACAATAATATAAATACATTAAAAACCTAACTAGCAACTTACCCTCGCTCCGCTCGGTTTCGTCTCTACTTCCAGCTGTTTTTCCGTGATGCGGTAACAGACAGACAGACAGACAAAAATTCTAAAAACTATAGATTCAACCTCTGTCTGTATAAATAATAATATCTATTTCAATATGATTTTCCAAAAAAATATTTAATGTACAGATTCGACTTAGTTACAATTTTATTATAGTATGTATAGATTACCTAAGTAATAATAATATAATAGTAACTAACAATCTGTATCCGCTTCCCTTCTGCCCTCAATACGCCCAATGGTTTTAATAAACTTAGAACTAAGTCATTGATTATTATAATGACTCATGTAATGTATCCTAGGAACTCTTTCTTTGTCTAAATACGATACGAGTATTTGTATACCAATTATGAGCATAGTTTTATGAAAGTTTATTCAGAGAATTCATATTAGTAACTTATCTTTACAATATAAATTACACTACATTTCACACAAACTTTACAGTTTTTCATCCTTTGACTTTGCTTTCGTGGTATAACTTTTTGGCTATCATATAATAATTAAACTCACTTAATAATAGAAAACTAATAAAACTTCTATCTAACCCTATGCAAACATCAGAGATAAAATAAGGTTCTATCTTTTCGAAAATTACTAACACAGAGTACAAATTGTTAAAGTAATGTTTTAATCTATACATATAATAAAATTGTACCTAAGCCGAATCTAAACATTAAATATTTTTTGGAAAATCTTATTGAAATAGACATTATTATCGATACAGAGGCCGAATCTATAGTTTTTAGAATTTTTGTGTCTGTCTGTCTGTTACCGGATCACGGAAAAACCACTTGAGGGATTTTCATGAAATTTGATATGATGATAGTTGGTTATCCAGGTCAACATATAGGATACTTTTTACCGCGGCAAAATATCTCATTTCCGAGAAAAAAAAAACAAAAACTGCATTGTAAGAGTATACTAATATGTAAAACCTAAGAATTTGGTTTTTGGTCATCTGAACGCGGGCGGAGCCGTGGGCAATGCTAGTGTAATATAAAAGAATATTTTAATCTAAAAAAAGAGAATTACAAAATTACTTGGCTATCGAGTATCTATACGTAGTCTTCTTTCAGTATAAAACTTTGATCTTTGTCTATATCACCAAATTATTTTAGCTTTTTTCGCTGATAAAAAAATCTATTAAGGCAGAAAGTTTCTAAGTTGAAGTGTAACGAACATATCACGAATTTGTAAAACAAAAGCAATCGACTCGCACAGTACCATACTAGGAGGATTAAGAAGGATTTACTTTAATCCATGATTATTTGACTTTTCTCAATTGAAAAACATTCCGTCGGGAAAAACCAATTTTTATTCGTTGACAAATTTTACTATTTTGGGAACTAAGTTCCTTATATCTATACATTATTATAATAAAATATGAGTTGAATTTCTACATTAAATACTTTTTGGAAAATCTTATTGAAATAGTCATTATACAGAGGACGAATCCATAGTTTTTAGAATTTTTGTCTGTCTGTCTGTCTGTGACAGCATCACGGAAAAACCAATGGCGAAATTTTGATGAAATTTGGTATGATGATAGCTGGTTATCCGGGTCAACATATAGGATAATTTTTACTGCGGAAAAACATCTCATCTCTGAGAAATCGTTACTTAATGTTAAAACATAAGTAAGGACAAACCCGAGCGGAGCGAGGTTGAGTCGCTAGTTATTTATATATTCTTAAATATATTTTAGAATTTATTTCAATAGTGTAGTCTTCCCCACTAGGAACATGAAACATTCAAGTGAACTTCTTTGGGATTCTGTATAGAATGTATATGTATCCAACCATTGTACCTATTCTTATAAAAATAAACACCTGTTTATAAATTTAAAGTATCGATTATTTAAAAAATGCCTTGTCGGTGGGATACAAAAATAGTCTATTGTTTATATATCGTCTGTATAGGCTTTCAACGTTATACTCGTACAATATGCATAGAGCTGCCGAGATAACACCACTAACCAACTCGTCATGGTAAGTATATCGGTTTCTGTGTGTAGACACCTTAATTTAAACATTTTATAGAGATATTGTAATTATTGAGTTAGAGTGGCATAGATAAATCTAGCAAAACTCATAAGCACATTTTGCTGAACAATATGAAACTTACTGTACTTTACAAAGGCATTTTCACAAAATTTTCTTATATTTTTAACTTATTGATTTTTGATTGTATTATAATATTTTCTTAGATTTACGCGAATGTTTGACATTATTAAATAAATCAAAATAAATCCGCGAAATAATCCGAAGAGATAGTTTTATTTGATTGTATTATTAAAATATAGTATGAAGCACGTTATCTCAATGTTAATATCCCAATTCCGGTATATTCCGATACCCGAGTGTACAATAATGATACTCGATGTTCACCAAATCAACCCAATGTGACAAAATATTGATTATGTTTATTATTATAATTCTAGTTTATATAGGTACATAACTAATGTATTTATATGAACGATACAATATTTAGATAAGAGAATGCTTAAATTAACCAATATAACTTAAAAATGTGCAAAATGGTTAACATTTAATGTAAAAATATGTGTAACTAGCGGCTCACCCTCGCTTCGCTCGGGTTCGCCTCTGGGAAAACACTAATAGAGATCTATTAGTTCCCACGGGAACCATTCATTTTTCCGGGATGAAAAGTAGCCTGTTGTTTGACCGGCAATATAAGGTATCAGAATGTTAAATTTTACTAAATTAGGTGCATAAGTTGTTGTGTATAAGATACTATAGTTTTTTAACTATCCCACGGGAACTCTTTAATTTTCTGGAATGAAAAGTATCTAAGATGTTGCCCGGGGATATAAGGTATCACCATGCAAAATTTCATTTAAATCGGTCTAATAGATTAGCCCGTACAAACAGACAGAGAAACAAAAAAATTGAAAAAAATCTGGATTTGTTCTATTTATCTTCATACATCCCCTTGACTCGGTTTTTGGCATTTTTTTGCTATGTACAGACATTCGACCTCTACTGTTTTATTATAGTATAGATAGATATAGATATTTAAAATAGCGTTTCGGACGAAGCGAAGCGAGAAAAATTCGCTAGTATGACGGATTAAATAAGGTAAGCTTTTAGCTACCAAGCTACACTTCAGATGGTAATTCTATAAAATATCGTACAAAAGAAGTAATATATTGAAAAATAAACTGTTGATAGACTTAAATAGCCGTCCCTAAAGTATTATCACGTAGGTATTTGCTCACAACACATGTATTCACACTTCGTCGAGTAAACATCAAAGACAGACAAAAATAACAGTACAATGTACATTCGACTTTCTTTTGATTATGGCAACTGTTTGAACTCCAAGAAAATTGGATCTCAATGAATTTGAAGATAAAATTAACAGTCAAAGAAATATATAATTTAATAATCTTAAATATGTTTAGAATACTAACTTGTTTTATTCAAATGCAGAGGAATCATTCGTTCATACAAAATTCCTGTAGGATGCGATGCTTAGATATATTTGAAGTGAAAACTGCTATAGGCAGGTTTGGATGGCGAGTAAATTCATGTAAGTCGTCATCGACATTGTCACGTGACGTGTTAACGCTAACACTCAGAGTGCCGATAGATGTCAAAAACCAGGTAAATGTAAACAGTTTTTATGTACAAATTTTAATTTAACATCAAACATTTAATCTGAATATCCAAAAATAACAACTGTTGATTAATTTTTGTTCATAATTTTAAGTTTTCACTTCTGTCGGCAGTCCTCATGACTTTTTTTTTTATATTATTTTCTAACATCCTATGTCTAAATTTAATTAAAAACAAAATATTTGTGTAATATAAATAAATATTAAGCTTATAATTTAATTAATTGTTTAATTTAATTACTTCTATATATTACTTTAATAATGAGATTTGATATTGCATGCAAATGAAATCTAGTATTTTATGAATTCGTTTATTCAATCTGCCAATAAAGAACTTACCCACGTCAACGTCAACCTTTAGTTAATAGTTTGGACTATCTAATTATTTTTCCAATACCCTGGTGCCCTTATATTTTAATATTATTGTTAAAGCTTAATTATTAATATATTTTAATCTTATTATCTACCTACAGCAGAGAGGATCACAAAATTCTCCGTAAACTTTATTTACATAGCATTTTACATGTAAAACCACTGGTTAACCAAGTCACATAATTTATTCGCAATTATTCAAATGATCTAACCCCGTGTTGTTTATGCGTACAATTTTATAATGCAAAATGTGTTTATTTAAATCCTTTCCTGCCTTGCTGGTAATGTTCTTATAGTGTTACCTCACGGTTCCTACTACGTACAGTTTACTACAGATAATTAATTACTCCACTCTTAAAGGTCTAAACGTGATCTATACATATAATAAAATTCTAGCTGAGTCGAATCTGTACAATAAATATTTTTTGGATAATCTTATTGAAATAGTCATTATTATCGATACAGAGGCCGAATCTATAGTTTTTAGAATTTTTGTCTGTCTGTCTGTTACCGCATCACAGAAAAACCACCGGAGGGAGGGATTTTGATGAAATTTGGTATGGTGATAGCTAGTTATCCGGGTCAACATATAGGATACTTTTTACCGCGGGAAAATGTCTCATTTCTGAGAAAAAATACAAAAACTGCAATGTAAGAGTATACTAATATGCAAAATATAAGAATTTGATTTTTGGTCATCTGAATGCGGGCGGAGTCGCGGGCAATGCTAGTGTACTTATAAGGCTCTAAACATCTAATAAAGTGATAACCTCACATTATATATTAGGTTTAAAGAGGTAATTCTTCCCAAGTTTTTACATTTCATTACCTCAAAAAAGTTTCATAAATAAAACAATATGTTTTGGGGCGGTAAAGTCTCGCAATAAAACAAATGCTTACGAAGTGTATAGTACTATTATTTCCTGAAAAATTCCATTTAATCTTCAAAATTCAAATCAAAAGGTCCATTTCGGTGACGTTCTGTGCTTTAATAATTTCATATTAACTCCTTAATTATGCAAGCAAAGACACACTGTAAAAGGAAAGATTATAAAAGTTTGAAACATAGTGTCCCGGATTTATTTTTAAACTTCTAAAGGTGTATATTTGCCATGAAAGTAAGTGTTTTTAGTGGTATTTTGTTTTAAATTGTAGACAAACATTTGATAGCTGTTCCGGCGGCGTTACATATCTATAATCACTTAAGGATTATTATTAAAAGTTCTTATCTTAAGCGACTGTTGAATATCATTTTCTCCAAGCTTAAGTCTTCCAGACCTCCGTACGCAGTGCTATGTGATGTCAGCCTTCTTTAACGTTCCACCGCACGGGCCTCCAATGCAAGGGGGATCCAGCCATATAATAAGAGTAAATATTATACTTAATGTAGATAAAGTATATTATAATTTTGATTAATAGATATGTATGTATATGGGATACATAGACGCGAATGCACCCCATAGTTACTCGTTGTTTCGTCTAGAGTTCTAGATGTTTTTTTTAATGTTGGAAAATGCATTTACGTATATCACCTGTAGACATACAGTTGGTTATATGGGACTCACCGGCTCGAAATGCCAGTACTACCCACTAAAACCCAACGAAACCTTCCCCCGTCTTAATGGGGATCGCTTACGCATTCAACAACGACGCGACGGTAGGTCTGCCGAAGCAGACCACAATAACCATGGGGTTATATCACATTCGACTCTTCTATCAGAGAAGTACCAGGAGCAACCTGCATGGTATCCCGCCCACCGAAGTGGGCCACCTCCCTGTGCGTTTCTTGGCTTCACGCCCGGCTGTATTGCTGGGCACTACTGAGCCCCTCCACCACGACAAGGTGAACGCACGTTGGGGAGAAAGTACTAGACGTAGTCGAATTCCTACCATCTTTCTACTTTTGAATATATTACCGTTAAAATGCGGTAACTCTAGCTAAGTAGAAAGCGGCTTTTGGTGGTTGACGAGTGTTGATAATGCACAAATAAAAGAATATGTTACGTCACTAATGAAATTGTAATAAAAAGTCAACTCACACGTAAACTCTGCGTCCCGAACGTGTCTATTGTCCTGTCGGGGTGAGGATGATTCAGAGGACAGTATATAGGCCGGTTTCAGGCGGTCTATGGATACTGTCTCATCTACACGTATAATAAAGGTTTTTGCACCTCTCTTGAGCACTTCGTATGGCCCAGTGTAAGCGGGCTGAAATGAGCCACGTAGCACTTCATCTCTGAGGAATACGTGACTACAGTGGGCTAAGTCCTTAAAAACGAAGGCTCTGCGAGATCTTGAGTGGTGCTGGGGGGGAACTGGGCGTATGCTGTCGGCAAATGACTTCATACGAGCTGAGAAATCAGTGATGTCGGTGGTGTTTGGAGCGATGTCGTGGCCTAAAAATTCGCCAGGTAGGCGCAGTGGCTCACCATACACCAACTCAGCCGATGAAGTCTGGAGGTCTTCTTTGAAGGCACTCCTGATGCCGAGAAGCACGAGTGGTAATGACTCGGTCCAGTTCGCGTCAGCGTGACAGGTTATTGCTGCCTTCAATTGCCTGTGGAATCGCTCAACCAAACCGTTGCACTGTGGGTGGTAAGCTGTCGTCCTACGGTGATCGAAACCGATGGATTTGGACAGCTGTTGGAATAAGGCCGACTGGAATTGCCTGCCTCGATCGGTTACGATCTCGGTAGGACAACCATATCGGGCCACCCAACAGGAAATGAACGCTTTGGCCACTGTCTCGGCGGTGATGTCGGTAATCGGCACAGCTTCCGGCCATCGCGTAAAGCGATCGACGGCTGTGAGACAATACCGGTAATC
Source organism: Brenthis hecate (assembly GCA_951806755.1). NCBI lineage: Eukaryota > Metazoa > Arthropoda > Insecta > Lepidoptera > Nymphalidae > Brenthis > Brenthis hecate. The sequence continues at coordinate 3,560,991 of OX638264.1, forward strand.
ACCAGCAGGTGGTAGCGGGCCGATAAGGTCTATATGGACGTGTTTGAAGCGCGCTGAAGGTAAATCGTGCGTACCTAAAGGTGAGGCAACGTGTCTAGTTACCTTCGAGCGCTGGCAAGACAAACACGCCTTAGCCCATTCGGCCTATGGTCAGTATAGACTGTGAAGTGAGTGGCTTCTAGCATGTGCCGGAAGTATTTTATGCTCTCATAAATAGCAAGGAGCTCTCTGTCGTACGGAGAATATTTCACCTGCGATGGGCTCAACTTGCGAGAGAAAAATGCTAACGGCTGCCAGGCTCCATCCTTCAGCTGCTGCAAGACTGCACCTATCGCCGTATCAGAGGCGTCAGTGACCAGTCCTAGCTTAGCCTGTGAGTCTGGATGGGCTAAGAGAGCAGCATCACAAAGACTCTTCTTGCAAGCCTCAAATGCACGCAGTGAATCTCCCTCTATGACGACTGGATGGGAAGCTTTGACCGATCCGGTCAGCAAGGCATTTAATGGCGCTTGTATTTGAGCGGCGTTAGGCAAAAATCGCCTGTAAAAATTCACCATCCCCAAAAATCGTCGGAGTTCTCGGACGGTTTTTGGAGGTGGGAACTGTGATATGGCTTGCTGTCCAGAGGTTTAGTGCCCTTTTCAGAGATTTGATACCCGAGAAACGTAACTTCAGACGCGCCGAAAACACATTTGGCGGTGTTGACAAGTACGCCATAATTGCGCATACGTTCGAAAAGTTGACGTAAGTGGTCTTCGTGTTCGCGTGCAGTTTTACTAAATATTAAAAAATCGTCTAGGTACGGGTAACAAAAATCGAGTCCGCGAGTTAACTCGTCTACAAATCTCTGAAAAGTTTGACCGGCGTTCCTAAGTCCAAAAGTCATAAAGGGAAATTCGTACAGACCGAAAGGTGTGGTAATGGCGGTCTTGGGAATATCATCCTCTGCGACAGGGATTTGGTTGTAGGCCTTAACCAAATCTATAACTGAGAATACCGTACAACCAGATAAATGATGTGAAAAATCGTGAATATGACGAATTGGGTACTGGTCGGGTATTGTTCGTGCGTTAAGTTGGCGATAATCGCCGCAAGGGCGCCAGCCGTTATCTTTTTTGGAGACGAGGTGGAGAGGTGATGCCCACGGACTGTCAGACGGACGTGCGGTCCCATTCGCTAACATGACGTCGAATTCATCTTTTGCGATTCTTAATTTGTCGGGGGCGAGGCGTCTAGGGGTGCATGATACAGGTGGACCTGGTGTAGTACGTATGTGGTGTGTAGTGTGATGCTTTGCGATTCCCGGAGTACCAGCAGGGCGTGTTATTTCCGGAAATTCGGCTAAAATTTTATGATAAACACTATCACCACCCGTTGTTACCTTAACACTAGATACATTATTGCTTACATCTAAACATGCTACAGTGCTGACATTAGTTAGGCTATCGACGAGTTTTTGTTGGCTGACGTCGACGATGAGGCGATAATGTGATAGAAAATCTACACCTATAATAGCTTTTGTGACGTCAGCTACGACAAATTGCCACGGGAAGTTCCGACGTAAGCCTAAATTAAGATTTAGCTGTATATAGCCGTACGTATCAATAGCAGAACCATTGGCAGCACTGAGCTGATATGAGGTTTTACACCTGCGCTCACAAAGCGCGGAAAGTGGGTACACACAAATATCACTACCAGTGTCTATTAAATATGGTATATCGGTGCTGCGGTCCTTAATAAACAGACGACCCGTGCTGGAACTGTTGTTGGTCGTCATTACCAACTGCTCTGAGCGTTTTCGGGCTATACGGGATGTTGATCGCCCGCGTCGTCTTTCATCTTTGCGATGTTCAGTCAGTCGCGAACGGCGTTGAGACTGCATAGCTAAAGCACTCACCTGCTTTGTCAACTCTGATACCTGACGTGCCAGCTGATCAATAGGTGACACTGCTGCTGATGACGTTGTCGCGGCCGCTTCATCGTGGTACGTCGGCACCGCGATATCGTGGACACGGTCGGCCAGGTCAGCGAGTGCGTCCAGGGGTAGCGTCACCTGCGATGCAAGAATTGACTGCATGGATATAGGCAGTCGGCTGGTCCAAATGGTTCTCACAAAATCCTCGGAGACCTCGGGTCCAGCAAGGTGTTGTAGGTGGCGCAGGAACTGTGATGGTTTACGTGTGTCGAGTTGCTCGTGCATCAACAGCTGCTTAACCTTATTCTCTCGGGATGCTGATAGTCGCCTTATAAGCTCGTTCTTTAATCGTTGGTAGTCTGGGGTTCCGGTGAGAATGTCCTCAACCTCGGCAGCGTACTGTCTGTCGAGTGTAGTCAAAATGTGGTAAAATTTTGTCGTGTCATCGGTCACACGCATTATTGCAAATTGTCCTTCAACCTGCGCGAACCATATCGCTGGTTTTTCAGGCCAAAACGGTGGTATCCTGATCTGGGGAGGTATCTGCGGCGGTGAAGCACATTTAACGGGCGTCGCCATCTTGGCGCGCGGTCGTCGTTGACGCAAAGTAATATGACTCTGCGATTTTTCCGCCTCCGATCCGCTCGATCCCTGACTTGCTGAGTGCATGGACATTATTTTCCCTGGTGTTCTGTGCGGGGTCACCAGTTTGGTGGTTGACGAGTGTTGATAATGCACAAATAAAAGAATATGTTACGTCACTAATGAAATTGTAATAAAAAGTCAACTCACACGTAAAAACAGTACAGAAGGAACGTTTAGGGAAATACACTATGACACAAAGAGTTACAGTACAAACATATAAAGTCCACATACAATATCTCACGAAAAACGATTAAATTATATAAAACAAGTAAGTCGCATCAAAGGCAAAGCATCGACTGCTTGTTAGGAAAAATGTTATTAGTGGTCGGTAGAAGCAAAACAAATTCCGATCCACTATATACTACCGGTTTCGCGCGGCTATGCTTGTCGATTTAATATAATATGAATAATTGGTAATAAATAAATATAAATAATTATGTATACGTGTTGTATGTGTGTATGTAGGTGAGTAGAAAATATAAATACGTAAATTAAATATTTAATAAAATATAAATATAAAGAAATGTGAAGTTTAATATATAAATATGATAAATTAAATATATTATGTTATAAGTCACCTACACGGCTCATTAACCGTATACCGTATAAATAAAAAAAATATTAATATGAAGTAATTTAATAAATAAGGAATATAAAGATTTGAAAATTTGGTTTAAGTAAGGAAAAGTAAGGTATTTATTATCTGTATAATATACTAACCTCCTCCTCATATAAAATCTCCCGCGAAGATGACTAAGTAGTATTATGTCATCCAAACAAAATTGCTTACTACACGAAAAACTATTTATTAGTATTGATGTTAGAAATGTTCTGATTAAATAATTGAATAATGTTAGATAAAACGTTGGTTGGTACATTGAATTACTTGAACTAAAAGGTTTTGACCCGCTTGCGCCTTTAGGTGATAGCTTTAAATGTTAGACAATTTAATATATCCCTACGGTTCTATCCATGTAACTGTGTAGCGAGTGTTCACTTACGATAAAATCATCTGGTAATAGGTACCAATTTATACCGACGTCACAAGGATATCTGAATTCAATCTTTTCTTTTCACCCCTTCTGTGGATTCTTTAATATTAAATATATTATCTTATTATCTCTTGCTAAGTTTATACTGTAAGCAATACAGTTGTTAATTTTACAAAATGCTAAAAGACAAAATACTTGTAAATTAATGCATATCAAGATAACAAATAACTCTTATACCGAGTCCATTATAAGTGGAGAAGTCGTCAGAGCTGGCGGTTAACTTGATTTTGATCATGTTGGGAAAAAGTTGGAATTTGAACTCTTAAGGCATCGTGAGATATGTCGAGATTAACTGGATATCCACAAAAACGGAGATTGATGAGCACACGAGCACTCGCGAACGGAAATCAGTTTTATAAATGGGAATGAAATACTTTCGACACGTAACATTTTATTTACGTTCTGTTATTATATGGAGTATATGGAGTAAGAATACTCATTCATCAAAATAAATTAAATTTACATTAGTAAGCTATTAAACACATATAATTTAAATGAAAAGTAAATTTACATGCGTGTAAATCTTAGAAAATTGTCTTAGTCTACGAGTAGGTACGTATAGCAAGTTTAATAAATATCCTATTCACTGAGAGCGTTTATAATATACCGATTCGGATAATAAATTTTATTACGAGAATCGGCAGATCCTATTTCTATATATTTTAGTTCAGGAAAGGATTTTATTGGTCCCTGACGATTCTCATAGCGCAATACTTAATGTATCTGATACGGTATACTATGTTAAAAGTCGATTCCTACATAGGGTGAGTTGTACATCCATTTTGTAGCATGTAGCAACTTTGTTTCGATGTATGTATTAAGCCCTTTTTGACGTCCCACTTCAGGACATTTCTTTAATATGAGGGGGGATCAGGCCTTACTCTACCACAGCAACCAAGTACGGCTTGGCGGACTTCACATATCTTTCAAAAACTTGCAAGGTTCTATCAGACATGCAGGTTTCCTCGCAATGTTTGTTCTCTTTGCCTTAAGACGAGTGGTAATCATGTTAAAAATGATTCGCACGTGAAAAATCAGAGGTGCGAGACCCAAGCTGCGTTTCCCAAGCAAGCGCGTACTACTGGGCAACAGCTGTCACATAACTTATTTTATTTTTAGCAAAAAACATAGACTCATTGTTGTCATACTAAAAAAGTTTTTGGTTTCTTGTAACTATATACCTAACCGTACAAATGTCTTAGAAAGCATTTGTTTGTTTCAGCCCATACAATGCAAAGTTAGTAAGTAGAACAAACTAAGCGGAAGGAAGTTGTAGCGTTCATTAGAACTACACTAATCTTATACTATGTGCGAAGTGTGAATATAGTTAAGCATTACACGGTGTACCTAATAATTATATTGCTATTCTAATCAAGTACTTATAAATATCTTTTTAAAAATTTGTAAGCAATCGTTTATTTTATTTTTTTTTTGTTTTTTAATTACAGTTAAAGAGCATCAATCATTCAGTCATCAATGTTATGCCAAAACCAGCAGTAATGTGCATAATCACCATAACATCGAAATATTTTAAATAATCGCCTTAATATGTATATTTTGTAAATTTTTACTAGTAATTTATACAACCTACCTATATCATTAAAAATTCTAAATTGAGAATTTTCCTGCTTATATATACTTTTTAATTGTTATAATAGCTAATACATAAATGGCAATTTACATAAGTACTTACTACCAATATCTTTTGTATTTCGTTTTATGCTTCACAAATTTAAAATAATAGTCTTAAAAGTAAATTTGCTCCCGTGAATATCTTTACAAAATAAAACAACTTGGCAAAAAGAATTCCTTTCTCTTTAGAGTTCATTTGTTAGCTGAATTATCCCAATTACGCCAACGTAGTGTACGAAATGAATATTCACTTACGCAGTCTGCGACATTTTTCTTTAATAAACCACTCGTCGCCCTAAAAGCTTGTACTCATTTTGCATGTACTTCGCGCCATACATTTAACCTACATAGCTATTTTGGGATTCACGGACCACTATAGAAATCTAAAGTGTTATGAGTTTGCTATTGACAAATCTTTTAATAACGTAACCGATAGAGTATATTAATCCCATTACGACCGCGGACACGCCGGCGTGTCAGTTAACAATAGATTTCTTAGAAATTTTATTAATTTCTTAGAAATTTACCTGGAGGTGTTAATAATCATCTACAATAGTTAAGTAAAAAAATATGTTACTTATTGGTATACAAAAGAATAAGTCAGATAATACCAATTTCGTCTCCGTCTACTTTACGAATATAAAATTCATTGAGTTGTTTAATCATCATTACAGATAAAACAAAGAAATAGAATTATTGTTGATTTTGCCATTACAAGCGAACGTGCCATGAATAATATAAGTACATAAATCAGAAGTGCTCGTCTTTCATATTGAGGAAAACAATGTTAAAGTTAAAACAGTGTAATTAAACAATCTATCTCGAATGCCCAGACATAGAACTTTTGAATTATGAGACATCCTTAAATAAACAAAATATAAAAAGTAGCAATTCTAAAAACAAATTGATGGTGTGACAACAAAATTATTCTATACTAGCATTGCGCGCGGCTCCGCCCGCGTTCAGATGACCAAAAACCAAATTCTTAGGTTTTACATATAAGTATACTCTTACAATGCAGTTTTTGTATTTTTTCTCAGAAATGAGATATTTTCCCGCGGTAAAAAGTATCCTATGTGTTGACCCGGATAACCAGCTATCATCCAAACCAAATTTCACCAAAATCAGTCCAGTGGTTTTCTCGTGATGCGGTAACAGACGGACGGACGGACGGACGGACAGACAGACAAAAATTCTAATAACTATAGATTCGGACTCTGTATCGATAATAATGTCTATTTCAATTAGATTTTCCAGAAAATATTTAATGTACAGATTCGACTTAGTTACAATTTTATTATATGTATAGAAGTGCGCCATAATTATCCGCTGTAATTTATATTAATTATCTTCCCATTTTTATATAAATAATTTGAGGTCGTGCATAGCAATTTTTACTTTTAATTTGAACAATAATTATAGATATAGTCTGTTATAATGACAAAGAATTGCTAAATATGTAAAAACCAAACTTTCAAAGGAAGAAGATAGATAAACTTTAGTAACATGTAGCTCCCAAAATTACCTAAAAACCACTGTACTTAAGGAAACTTAAAATATTGATAAATAATGCTATTACATCTGTAGATAATTATTATATTGATTTTAGATAAGGTAAAAATACTTCCACCGCTGGCCCTAATATGACGAAATACACATTGCGTTATAAAGAAGATCAATAAATAGTATGACAACATTTCATGTCTCACAAACAAGTTAATATCTAATTCAAATGACTGTTGAAGGCCAACAATTGATTGATGGATACACGGTTAATGCATTATTTTCATATAATAATATATGCATACTAATATTGTAAAATAATATCGCGTTTTATACAATTTGTAAGGAAATCGAAATTTTATATGATTTTTTACAATCGGTTGCGTAAAGAGATTCAAATACAAAAATTAAGCTCTAATTCACATTTACACGAATTCCCATACTTATTAAAAAGGCTTAACAGCAATTCAAGTACAAGTGAAACCGCTCGCAATAATTTCTAAATACATAAGTAAGTATATGTTTTTTACTGTATCGATTCTAGAAAGAATAGCGTCCCAGACCCAAAACACTAGATTTTATTATTAAGGACATCCCTAGAATGAAATTAATATTTACATAGAATTTCTTTATAATTACTGTCACATAATTGGTATAAAAGGGATTTTTATCCATGAAATTAACGCACCTACCCAGCTTTTACATTCAAGTTTGAATAAAGAAGCTCAATCCCATACTAAGGCATACTTCTCCTAAGAAAATTTAGTCATCTTGTTTGTTTACGCAAATTAGTTGACGAACTCGCTATAACTGAATAAAAACATTAAAAGAAGAAAAACATAGGTACTTTTGTTATAGACATAATAAAGAGCGCGCATTTAATGAAAATTGCCACTGCAAAAATATTTAACTTCTATTTCTATTCAACAACAGACATTATTGTCTGTGTATTCAACAAAGATAGATATTAACTTTACCACAATATTTTAATGCTTTGGAATAATGTTATATACTTAATATGTAGTTTTAATGTGCCAAAGTTTGTATGTGAGTATGTATGTAGGTATTTACTATATGTGTATGTTTGGTACTCCATTATACTAAATTATTTCAATAAAATTTATTACATACTAGTCACTCACCCTCGCTTCGCTCGTATTCGTCCCTAGCTTGATTCCCCATACAAACTATTATCCTCATTTTCACCCCCTTTAACGATGATTTCCGGGATAAAAAGTATCATATGTCCTTCCCAGGGTCTCAAACTATCTTATTACCAAATTTCACCTAAATCGGTTCATTAGATCCAGAGATTACCCCCTAGAACGTCACAAACTCACAATTCACAAACTTTAATTCTTTATAATATTTATTACATATTTAATAGATAGACTATGACCTCAAGTAATATATTATATATGTACATATGTACCTACATATAATATGTAGGTTACTTATAGGCACCATGGGACACAGCCGAACAAAGCAAGGGTTAACTCTAGCTTCTTCGCTAGTATTTAAATATATTTTACGGTTTTAATATTATTATTCACTATTTGTTTGAAGGGAACTTGAAATATGATTATTCCACACGAATGCGCGTTATGGCAGAACGAAGGCGGAATAGCGCTATTGAAGCAAAAGCCAAGCTTTACAAACTCAAACTTTGCACAATTTCAACCCTTACGACTAATATCACAAAGGCACAAAAAAGTATATTCACATCTTGTGATCCGTGATAAGTAGGTCATATTTGAACGTATTGTTCTCACAAAAAGCTAACTCTTTGAATTAACGTCTTCTTAAGCAAATCTGGCAAATATGAGCGTAAGGAATTGTTTAACTTTTGATTATGAAATTTTATTAACAAAAATACATTATAAAGTGATAAAGCTTGTAAGTTTGCATGTAGGGGGGGGGGGGGGGGTGATCTCTGAAACTGTTGATCCGATTCTGAAAATTCTTTCACTGAGAAATTTATATTACCGACGAGTTCTATAGTCTATTTTTACTCCTATAAAAATGTGTTTACGGTCAGAAATCATAATAACTTTAATTGAAATAGGAAAAAAATGGCGGTCAATTTTCTTTATCGGCTGAACACAATAGACCAGGAATGGTCGCTGTGATATACTATATCCACAACAACGAATATAATACCTTATCGGCTACTATTAGGCACCCGAGCGAAACGACGTTAAAGCACTAGTATGAGATACATTCTTTTCTATAATATAGATTTTAATACGTCAAACAACCTAGATTACAAATGTTTAAAATTAGTCCAGGTCCAGGATATGAAAAGCCTCGGCCTCTCACGAAGGACACCCGGCAATGATCTACAGCGCTACACTTGATAAGAAAAGTATGCTAAGTAACGGGAAATAAGTAACGGGAAAAAAGAAGTAAAAGAATGTAAATTTGAATAAAATTGTTTTTTTTTTCGTCATAAAGCTTATTTGTTGTGCTTTTAGGATTTTTTATATGTAAATTTTAATAACCAAAATTTTTAGATAATAAGGATATGCATTGATTGATAAACTCCTTTAACTCTGTCTCCATAACTCACTGAAAAAAGCTTTCGCAAAATAATCTATAAAAATTGAGTAAACTTACATACGAAACGGCGTTGGTCTATTAAATACTCAATGTGCAAATGTCAATGCATGTCTTAAGTAAATTTGCCTTAAATAATATAAATCTTAAAGAACTTTAATTATAATTTCGTTAACAAATAGTTTGTTCTTTGACTAAAGAAATAATAATTAAAACATTGCTTAATTAAGTTCCAAGCTTAAAATATTCTTGAACTTTTTTATTTCATTAAAAAAAATACATAAATTTAGCATTGATACTACCTACAGGTAAAATATAAATAAATTTTCATAAGATATGACTTTGATAGGTTACTAGGTAACCGACGTAAAAATACAATTTATCCATTTGTTTTGATAATAAATAAGGTGAAATGAAGAGTATTAACAACCCCTAGACCGTCACAATGACGAAAGTTTAGGGTCCCCGCGTCACTTCCTGACGTCAGTAATTTGTCTACGTTAAAAGGTTGCATCGTATTTGGGACAGACATTTCCGCATTTATTAACAAAGGCAGTCGTTAACAAAGAAGTAGGCCTCGGTAAATTACTTGGGGCGTTATTTTGCTGCAACATTACTTAATCTCCTACAGATGATAAATGTAATTTAAAGTAGGTAATTCTTGAAATAATTGACAGTTAAACAAACTAGACTTAATAAAAGTTATTTATGTGTCTTCCTCACAAAACGTGACACTGGCAGAATGAATTGCGTCTGTTAAGGCAACTATAAGCCATAAAGAAAAAAAAGAAAGTTATTTATGACTTTAAAGCACATATGACTTATCACTTTTCCCGTTCGTTCCCGTGGGATTGTTTTGTTCTTGTCTACCCGAAACGAAGTAAAGGTAAGTCGCTACTGCTAGTCTGCTAGTGTATATTTAAGCTTCCAATAAAGAGGCAATTTACGAGCTTTTAACGAAATCGAATAATAATTAATTAGCGTTAACAAAAACAAAAAGAAAATATTCACGTACAACTTGGTATTTCTACCCCACTCGATAGGTTTTGAGGAAAAAAATTATAGACATAATATGGCACCAAAAATCGGCCATTATAATTTTTATAATTTTGCCAGTGTCACTCTCACATTTAAGACGAATCTAACGACACCTCCTTCTGGCGCAGTCGGGTAAACAAATGATTTTAACACCTTTATTATTTCTGTCCATAGTTAAAAAAAAGGCGAAAAGCCACAAAACTAGAAAAAGATGCTTAAATTCAAAATGCAGTGTATTTGCATTGGTGTGGTATTTGTAGTACGTATACTTACACTTCTATAATTTACAAAAAATCTTGTTTTAAGTTATAGCTTTTTAATTTTTTGTTGAAATTAGAATTTAGGCATCTTTATTCGTATAAAATGTTAATAATAAATAATATGTTATGATAAATAATTTATTTAGTATAAAATGAAGTCGCTTCCGCTGTCTGTTCGCTTAGATCTTTCAAACTACTTACCGGTTTTTAAGGCAGTTTTCAGCAATAGATAGAGTAATTCAAGAGGAAGGCTTATATGTACAATACATGCATATTATAGTACAGAGAAGCCGAGAAATTCATTTGTATTTCATACTAACCGTCAAAACGTACCTAGGGACGAACTCGAGCGAAGCGAGGGTGAGTCGCTAGTTATTTATAAATGTATGCTATAAATAAGTTTATTACTGTAAAACGTAAATCTGTATCTGACACATGACTATGCTATTTCAGATTTTTAGCAATAAAACCAGGTTACGGTTACAATGCATTACTCGAATTTTATGGCGGCCTTTAAATATTTCACAGCTGTGGCAGGTCTGGTTTCGTCGTTATAGCATGAGTAAATTACCGTTTTCATATCTAAATAACTTCAAATTTAAAAAAAAATTATATACCCAACCAACCTATTTAAGTCATTATGGCGTATTTCGCCTACAATTTTGAAGATGAAAAGGTCGTCCCTTTTCTTGATAGCATTTCTCATAGAATATCTGAAGGGAAAATGACGTACAGTGACTACAGTAACTTATCTTTATAGTTAGTATACACTATACACAGACGTTTAAAAAATAATAAAATCAAGTTAACAAAAGTAAAAATATTCCTTCTCTATTTTTTATTTCGGATGAAAATGTATTTAATAAATATTTATAAAGTGTTGTACCTTACTAGGTATAACATTTTACTACTGTAAAGATAATGATGAATATAATAAATAAAATATTTTGAAAAAGATTTGACTTGAAGTTAAAGATGCTATACAATGTAAATCATCTTCGTACCAATCAAAGGTTTGTGTATAAAATATATGTAAATAGTTTGTCAAAAAAACTTTTTTCGTACGTTTACCTCACTTACTCTGGCTGAACCTTAAGAGATACATTAAAATTCAATACAATATGCAAGAAATTCTAGGTCTTAAAAAGGCCTACAAAAATTCCACGGTAGCATACACCTTCTCCTAAGTTAGACTCACAATAACTACATATTTTACTCAATAAAAGCATATTTTCTGATTTTTTTGCGGATTTATTTCGTTTTGTGCTTTCCGAGGTTTCGAATGCATTACAGCAATCATGGTTACGAGAAAGACATATATCAAAATAAATCCGCGAAAAAATCCAAAAAGATAGTTTTATTTAGAATGTCAAATATTTGCGTAAATCTATGAAAATACCTACCTATTATGTGATGCAATTGCTATTTAAAATATACGAGTACCTTGGGGCGCAGTATGTAAAGTGAAGCGAGGCTAAGTCACAAGTATAAATAAATAAAAATATAAATATGTTGGGACATTAACACACAGCACCAACTAACTCCATGATAAACTACGAAGCTTGTATAATGACTACCAGATAGTTGATATATAATACACATATATAACTGTAAACACACATATTATCTAAGTATATATTCATACGTGAAGCAAAAACTTTGTACCCCTTTTTACGAAAATTGCGCGGACGAAGGAGTATGAAATTTTCCACACTTATAGTTTACTAACAGAACCCGCAGCTTCGCTCGCGCTAAAACTACAGAAAACTCTAGAACATAGGTTTCATATAAACTTTCACCCCCTAGGCTATTTTACACGTCTTTATTTAATTGTATTGAAGAGCATTAATACCAAGTTTCAATATATATGGATATAGAGAAGAAGTGAAAATACTAATATTTTTTAAAAATTATGCAAATTTTTTTTATTAAATCAATAAAAAAAACATTTATTGTAAGAGTCTGTGGTCTAATTGAGAATTATGTATAACTATTGACGAGCTTTAGTTTTATAAATAAAAAAAATCAATAATAATCATGGTCAAAGCTCGACTCGACATGGTCGAAGAGCGAACTCTAGTAAATATAAACACCCATGACTGGAGTACAAACATTCGTGCTCATCACACAAATGAATGCCCCCAGTATGAAATAAGTAAATAATATTTAATAAAAAAAACAAGCTATGTTATCGTAGTTCGTGAGTAGCATCAAGCATTCCGTCATCAATAACTTTTCAACCCATTAATAACCTTTATCGTGTTCTAGTTCTGCCGTGTCGGTCGATCGTGCCGCTAATTCTTAATCAAATCGATTCATCCTTACACTTTCCTATTCTATTTAATTATTAAGAAAACAATGTTACAATCAACATTTTACTTTAGTAAAAGATAATTTTTTCCTGTAAATAAACAAGAAATATTTTATTTACTGATTTTAATGTACCTACGTGCTATGTTTCTAGGCTACCTTTTAAGCGGTATCTGAAAATCAGCGTTAGTCTTTGGGGTTGCGGTTTGTGGTTGGATATGACAGTGGTAGCCCAGTGGTAACATTCTCGCTTGGGACACTAGTGCAGTAGACAATAGTGCATATCTATGTGTTTTAAATAAGGCTTTTTCTATTCTAACTAGACCTGTCGTGTGTATGCGAGACGCATAACCGAGTCGCATTACCTTTCCTTATTATTATACGCATTATTAAACGCATGAACTTACATCCCTCAGAATATTCTTTGGACTAGGTCCACTAGCCATATGCGCAGGAGATAGTATAGTGTACAAATGATGTTCTCCTAGCCGATTCCGGCCACGGCAGCCAATCTCATTGAGACTAGCCAATTGCGCAGGAGATATTATAGTGCACAAGTGTACGCGCAGACACAAGTGCACTCTCTATTCCTGTCACTCTCATACTCCTGTGGGACAACCACTCGACACGACCAGTCAGAGTTAAGGCGCAGGACCGACGGCTTTACGTGCTCTCCGAGGCACGGGGGTGAAACACCGCCAACTTCCCAACTCCGGGCTGGTACAGAGACTTACTATACAGAAAGACTCAATAACTAAACTTGGCCCGACCCGGGACTCGAACCCAGGACTTCCGAGTGTGCAGCCGTACATGCTAGCTACTAGACCACCGAGGCAGTGTACATAACAGGAAATGAGAGTGCACCAGTGCACTCTTAGAATTAAATTGAAAAATGGAATTTGATGATGGCGAATGATTTTTCCGTTTTCGTTTTTATTATCTATATATAAAAGAAATAATCTATTACGAGTAATAGGTTACATATAATAAAGACATTTCCAATGTTCAGAAATATAAGGCTTTGGGTTTAAGTCCATCATACTAACAAAATGTAATAAAATACATAATCACTAAAAAATATATTATATAATATTCCTTTTTATATAGGTACATATAATACTAGGTTGACAATTTATGTTTTCTTTGTTTCAGACGCGTCAGTATCTGCTTCCACTAGTTCTCCTGACGACAATCACACTATCCTCAAGTAATGTTCTTCCAATACTAATTAACAAAGTAGACTCAGATTCCTTATTGGACGACCAAGATGGTGACAATACTTTTAATAACAGACAAACTCGTATAAATCCCAACATATTTTATAAAGTTTTTATTGGAACATCAAAAGATAATTTACCGAAGAAATCTCAAGGATCTCGACTTAAATATTTAGAGAATGACAATAACCCAGACAGAAGGACATTCAACGGGCTAATCGAAAGTGAAGATAATTATGATGATGAGGGCTTTCGGAAAGAGCAGTGGCACAATTACCCGAGGCAGTTAGATCGACTTCATAAAAATTTATATATTTATAAGATACTTGAAAAGATTCTCGATACTAACGACTTAGAACGACCAAAACGTGTAGATAAAACTCGACATGATTTCTATCAATACTCGAGCGATGATATTCTTGGCAACTTTGGCCCAGATGTAATAGCTGGTCCACTTTTAATCTTAAAGATACGACTAGCATATTTAACTAGTAATTTAAAGAACCACGATTCCAACAAACACATTTACAGCCGTTCGGATCCATTAGATTTGACATCAGAAAATGACGAAATGACTAGTGAAGAAAATGCATTACTTGAAAATGATGATAAATCTATTGTAAAGATAAAAAGGAATAGAAAACTCACAAATGCAGATATACAATTTTTAGGTAGGTAATATTAATATTGTAAAAGCTCTGTAAAACAATGTCTGTAGTACATATGTTACAGTCAAAACATCGTTTTAGTCAAAACTACTTTTGACTACTTTTAATTTTTGGTTATGTGACAGGTCCGACTTGGATTACGTAGGTTGAGAAGGCTATAAGGCGGGAGAGAGCTACGCCTTACTCTGAAGAACCCTTTCTTTCTTTCTTGAAATATGAAAACTTGTGTAAATGTGCATATTACTTCTTTCTAAACATAACGTACATAGATACATATATGAATGAGCTTCTGAATGGAAATAGCAATCCGAATTTAGTGCAATAAAATTAGTTAAATAATAAAAGCCAACTTAAACATCGAACTATTGTTAATAAACTTTCTTAACTTTTTATATAAACTAAAAATAGTTGATTTTATATAGAGGTGTGATGTCACAAAATATGCAATTAATAATATATAAAATATATATAAATTGTGCTATGTGGTTTTTTATATTAATCTGCCCAAAAATATCAAAATGCCTACGCATTAGGCATATTTATAGTATCAAATAACCCATGATATTATTAATAATTTAAAAGATAATCATATAAATATTTTGTTTTAGAAAACTCATCGAACGAAAAGAAAACTGTGAAAAAGAGAATATTTTCTTTATGGAGCCGTTTGCAAAGCCTGTCACACAGAGGTCATGAGCTCCACCACCGCAGGCACATGTACGCGTTCTACGGTCTACCAGAAGACGGAGGTGGTACACTGACTGCAGAGACGAGGGCTACTATGATGCGACCACCTGGATCTCCTTTACGATGGGGTTGACCGCGGACATCTCTATTTATTCTCTTTTTTTTTTTATATTATATATTCATTCTTAAAATTTTACTGATATCTAATAGAAATAACATCTGAATAATTTACTTCTTTAGAATTCTTCTATTTAATATCTTAAATATCCGATATTTTTGTTTACAACATTTCTGTAACATAAGTAGGCATCGTTAAGGCGCCGAATAGTACAATAATGTGACCAATATTCGTATTAGATATATTCATTTATTAAGTATAATTATTTTTCTTTACTTTATTAAAAAAATTGTATATTCATTTATGAAGGTTTTACTAATAATACTAAAAGAGCGATAGTTATTTTAGAATTAAAATTAAGGAGTTTTGGTACCCTAAATATTTATTCTACTAGTATACTCATGATATTTATGTAAGGATCTATGCTATTAACATAAAAAATAAATAATTGATAAATATTAAAACAATACTTACCTACTAGCAATAAATATGTAGTAAGAAAACTTGTACCTACTTTATTTCAGTTCCTATACATATATTTCCAGATAATATTTGAAGTAAATAATTGAAATATTAATTTAAATTATAATCTGTATGCTTCGTTTAAACTTTTTGTTTGCGTAATATATATATATATATATATATATATATATATATATATATATATATATATATATATATATATATATATATATATATATATATATATATAATAAAAATATAATAGAACAGTAGAAATGTTAAAAAACCTTCAAATTAGAGAAAAATGACCTAACTGTAGTCTATGTATACCTATCTATATAATCTTAATATATATTAGAGAAACTGTGTTACTAAAGATGATAATATATTATATAAAAATTTACCTAACTATCGTCTAATAAATGTAAATAAACGCCATGATATCAAGGTTTTTTTTTAATTTTCCTATCATCAAATTTTATTTTGTCTATGGAATACAACATGGCTGCCTACTTTTAGCGCCATCTATTTTTATCAATACGAAACTCGAAAGTCTCTTTAATTATCAATGTTGACTATTTTAGTGTTTACGACTTACCTGACAAAAGTCTAAACACTTTATCCACTTTATTGGTTGATTATGCAATTATTTTTAGATAACAAGAGAGTGTTTTATTCTTAGAATGAAAATATCTTTAATGAATGCTAATTTATATTGAGTGATATAAAAAAAGTCATGGCCGTAAGTAACTTTATAGGTTAATTTGAGAACTAGTTACTTTTTATTTATTTTTAATACTTAAACTTTCTCTCCATTTAAATTCGAAATGTTTTTTTATTGGTATAAATTTACATTAAAAACATGCCACCTTTTAAGTCCAGTTTTCATTATAAAAGTCAAAATATAAATTACCATGAGAAAATAACCTAGGTAAACTAATAATAAGATAGTCTCACGTGCAATACAATATCAAAAACAATGACATTTAGATAAATATCACTAGTACTATGATTTATATTGACTTCTCTCATAAATATATAAAATTAGTAAAAAAAACAATATACATAGCACAAAACATTATATTCAAAGGCTGAAGGTCGAGCTTTACTATACGGTTTCTGGCTGTCATCGTGTAGTTGGCGAGTGCGAGCTGCTTTAATTTTAAAAGGTGTACCTTTCGAAGAAAGACGTGTGGATATAATCCGAGAATGTAAACACCTTACTGATGAGTACAAGAGTATTAATCCATCGCAAAAAGTGCCCGCTCTAGTTATTGGTAAGTATGAATGTAAAATTTTGTGCCTATAAAAATTAGGTACTCCATCAAATTCAATTACTCTAAAGTTTTAAATTAAAGTTAAATTCCCATCAATATTAGACATACGTAAAAAAACTATTAAAAGCTAGACCTAACCTAGAGTTATTATTCAGTATAGGTATATGTCTATGTCATGGTTAATAAATTTTGAATTCTTCGATTTAGGATTACGACCTAACATTTATTTTCGGCCTTCATGCTACCGTAAGCGTCCTGCGCTTTCAGAGAACGTATCTCCTATCCTGCAAGCATCCTTTTATTTTAAAATAATACGAAGTAGCTCACCCAATCTCAATATCCGTCAGTGAAAGCCACGATAAAATGGTTCAAGCTACTACTATTCTATCTATTCTCCGAAAACGCTTTCCCTGGATTAAAAGTACCTAACCTAAGTCATTCTCGACGAAGTCCTCTATAATCAAGTAGGTAAGTCTCATAAAAATCAATTGAGTTTCCAATCTCGACATTTGCCGGAAACAGACAGACAGTCATTTTTATTCATAACTTTTTTTTACTTTTGTATCCTACATATAATTAAATCAAAGCTCAATATAAAATAGGTATATTCGAATCACAAACTATAAGTGAGAATTCATTTTATTAAAGTTGCCCAGCGATATACAGTATACTTTACAGTAAAAGTAAACTATAAAGGATAATAAAATATTAGTAGAATACCTAGACTGGCATTATCGTAGTGGTCACGCGTAACTTACCCATAAAAAAATCATTTTAAGACCTAATAAAATAAAGTAAATTTCGATACATCAACATCGTGGCACTATCAAGTGACATAAAATATGTCAAACATCCGCTAGACCCAAGGGTAATTCCCAAAGGCAGGTTGAATAATAACTTCCTTCTCACGAAAATCGTTTTGCGATAAAACCTGATTACATGTGAGAGCACCGAAATGAAATTCCGATATCAATTTCGAGTTTTTACATATGATATATTACCATTGCATTGACAGCAAGCACTTGTGTGAATGTTTTTTAACAGAATATAAAATATCTGTTAACTGATTTAGCAGGCTTCGGAATACTCGCAGTCTTTTCATCGCATGCTGAGCAGTAATTTTTCATACTACAGTCATAATTTATCATAAGATTTAGGTATAAAAAGAGTAAATAAACATAGGGTGCGGTGACTTTAATATTCATAAAATATCTACCTACAGGTATCTTTTAAAATGATTAATAATACATAGTAACTTAGCTATTAAACAAAAATAAAATTTTCCACATAATATAAAAGAATTGATTTTAAATAATAAGAATATACATATAGCATGATTTAAACGAAAAATATTATTAATTAACATATAAACAATAACTTTGAAAGCCTGCATCAGAATGCATGAATTTGTGTAGTTTAGTTTTGTTTTTATAGTTGTGTAGACACAACTATAAAAACAAAACTAAACTACACAAAATTACTTCCAATATTCCGTAAGAAATAAAAATTTTATGATAACACAAGCTGCTTACCTCTAAACATGAAATAAAATCGTACGTAGTTCCCAAATTCTTCATATTGTGGAGGAATTGTACGTATTTTGTTGTGAAATATTTTTGAGTCGATTATAAATCTAGTGATTTAGTTTTATTGCAAACTAGCGACTTCGTCCCTATGTACGCTGATTTTATTCACAATTTCATGGATTTTGACTTTTTTCTGATTCTTTTTCTAAAATAAAAGTAGCTTAAGTTACTCCTTATAACATTAGCTATGTGCCAGTGAAAGTCCCGTCAAAATTGGTCCAGCCGTTTCGGAAATTAGCTGGAACAAACAGACAGACAAAAAATTAATTTTATTTTTTCATATTAATGCCGTATATACTTTTATATGCATTTAGTAAAAAGTTATTATTTTGACAATAACAGACTGTCAATTTTATTTATCTGTATAGATTATGCCGATATTCCATTTCAGCAGTTAGGTAGATCCTCAAGCTCTCCATACAATACTTAGATTAGGGTAATCAACGTGTTAATCTCATCACAGTTAATTAATCACGCATCTCACGATCAAATTACGAAACAATACTCGGTTATTGGAATAATTAGCATGAGGGCTTCGTTCGATGAATTGTATGTTGTCATAGCCTAATAGCCCATCAAAACCTTTCGAGTACACTTCATACGTGTTATCGCGATTTAAAATAGATTTGGTTCAGCAGTAACGACTCTTGTTTGCAATATAAATTACTTATTTTGCCAAATACCTATATACATATTATGTATGTAGTATGTACAGTAGAAATATACAATATATTTATAGCAAGCATGTTTTTGCATTCGGCTTTGCTCGCGGGAGCGAGTTATAGGACGAGGACTTGCGAAGATTATAGGCGTTTGGCTTTTGTAAGCTCGAAGATGCAATCTATGTTCCTGGTATCGATATTTGTTCAGTGGTTTAAGCGTAAAGTCACAATTGCAGTGCGCAGATAGCACGGTACTACAACATTATATAGATAACTAGCATTGCCCGCGGCTCCGCCCGCGTTAATATGACCAAAACCAAATTCTTAGGTCTTATATATTAGTATACTCGTATTAGTATATTAGTTGACCAGGATAACCAGCTATTACCATACCAAATTTCTTCAAAATCTCTAGTAATTTTTCTGTGATGCGGTCACAGACTGACAGACAGACAAAAATTCTTAAGACTATAGGTTCAGCCTCTGTTAGCGATAATAATGTGTATTTCAATAAAATTCACCAAAAAATATTAAAAGCACAGATACTGCTCCATTAAATTTTAATGTATCTTATATCTATAGATGTAACTAATTTATAAAGCCAAAAAGATTGTTTTTTGATAATTTAAACACGGGCGGGGCCGCGGGTAATTTAGTAGTAATTCTAATAAAATCATAGAAAGGTCGAATTTGTACATTCAATTTTTTAGAATTAAAACTTTACGTATGTTAAAGACACATGGCGACATCTATTGTCAAATCATCATAATCAAATCAAATCATCTAAATAATACAAAAATATATATTCATTAAAATATTTTTTTTATGAATAAATTAGTGCTATTGATATACTTTTTTAAGATTAACTATTTTTAATAGTTTTTGACATATTTAGTAAGTTAACTTGCTAAAATCTATATAGTATCATCGTTTTTTTATTCTAACCAGTTTTTGTATTTTTTCTCAGAAATGAGATATTTTTCTGCGGTAAAAAGTCCTATATGTTAACCCGGATAATCAGCTATGACCATACCAAATTTCATCAAAATCCGTCCAGTAGTTTTTCTGTGATGCGGTAACAGACAGACAGACAAACAGACAGACAAAAATTTTAAAGATTATAGATTCGGCCTCTGTATCGATAATAATGTCTATTTCAATAAGATTTTCTAAAAAATATTTAATGTACAGATTTGACTTAGTTAAAATTTTATTATATGTATAGATATATAATATTTATCCAGTAAACATAATCCATACTTCCATACTAATATTATAAACTAGTGACTCACTCTCACTTCGCTCGGGTTCGTCCCTAACTGATTCCCCATATGAAGTTTTTACCCCCTTAAGGGATGATTTCCAGGATAAAAAGTATTCTATGTCCTTCCCAGGGTCTCAAACTATCTTATTACCAAATTTCACCTAAATCGGTTCATTAGATCCAGAGATTACCCCCTACAACGCCACAAACTCACAATCTCACAAACTCACAAACTCGCAAACTTTACCTCTTTATAATATTAGTATACATGTAAAAGTGTGTTTGTTTGTTTGTCTTTCTTTCACATCGAAAAGGAGTGACGTATTGACGTGATTTATTGTGTGGAGATAGTTGAAGGGCTGGAGAGTGACATAGGCTACTTTTTACCGCGGGAGATTATCGAGTATTAAAATACAACCCAAAATTATTAATGATCAAAATTACTTGGAACTTGGTATTAATGTTCTTCAATACAATTAAATAAATACGTCTTTTATTGTTTGTCGAAATTCATCTCATAAGGGGGAAAAATAGGGGGTGAAAGTTTGTATAAAACCTATTTTTTAGAGTTTTTCTGTAGTTTTATCGCGAACGAAGCCGCGGGTTCTGCTAGTTAGTTATAATTTTAGTACTAAATAACTTAAAAAGATTTAAGCAATAAATTTCGACATAATGCGTAATAAATAATACATAGAACTGATTTCGACAATCAAACTACAATTCGAGTTGAACACGACGCGACGCCAACGACTAAATGAGTGGGTCAATAACTTCGCAATTCAACGAAATGTGACGCCCAATGAATTTAATAGAAAAAGCTCCTTCAATTGACAACTATTTAGGTCACTTGTGTTTATTACACACGGATGTACACATACATATTATTTCTAAGGTAAACAAGAAAACGATTCAAAAGAAACTTATTAACTAAACCAAAATATGTTTGTTATTTATTATGAGACGGAATTATTTCCGAAAACTCCGAATGTCTATTGTCATCGAATGTATACTCCGCGCTGCTTTGTTGTAGATGTCTTTTGTGCCCTCAGGCTTATAAAAATTCATATTCATTTCCCCGCAAAATCTTTGATCCGTCATTCAGACATGTTAAATTTATTTCATAATCGATCACATACATACATTTTCTTGCTTATATTTATTAATAACAATAAAAAGTAAATTGTTTGTTTTATTGTGTTTTATTATATTTGTTTGTTTTTATTAATTCAAAGAAATCTATAGAGTGCCACTTGTACGAAATTGTGGTGACATATCTGTACTCTGTACTTTCAGCTATTTAAAATCGGTTTGTAGTTTGTAGCATAAAAGTAATTTTATAATAAATAATACAATTAAAATTGCATATTATACTATAAAGGCACTATCAGATCGAAATTTCAGATTTAGTTTTTATAGTAGATCTGTGGCTACATTGAGTTGTTACTTATTTTTCATTGTAAAATAATAAATAAATATTTACATAGATGGAGCAACTCTTGTTGAGTCTATGGCTATACTTCAATATCTAGAAGACACTCGTCCCAAACCCACTCTACAGCCTAACACACCCCTACAGAGAGCTCGCATGAGAGAAATATGTGAAGTAAGCTAATACATAATATTATATAAAATTAAGATTTACATAACAAAGCACAATTTTAATTTTTATACTAACTATATTTAAACGATTGTAAAGGACATTACAGTGTGTACATTAACAACTATGTAAATATTTGACTGTCTTAACTGACAACTGTCCCGTTGTATGTTGTTTAAATTACCGCTTTAGCATTTCCAACCTAATATAATAGATCACAAATGTATCATTATACATATATGTACATTATATATGAAATGTTACACGTAAAATTGCAAAGAGAAGATAGTCTATAACATTGTCATACTTTTTCAGTAGTAAACTCCGTTGGTTTTGTCATTTTTATAAAAGTCGTAATTGAAAAACGTTATTTTCTTTTTAGACAGTAGTGTCTGGTATTCAGCCGCTGCAGAATATAGGTATAAGAACTCATTTTGATACTGAAGATCATTATAGGAAGTTTACTAGATACTGGACGGCGAGGGGTTTGCAAACCCTTGAGGAATTGCTACAGAAATCAGCTGGTCGATACTGTGTTGGGGACAGATTAACTATGGCGGACCTGTGCCTTGTACCACAATTGTACAATGCCTCTACAAGGTATTTAAGTTTATATTAATTTTAGTTTACTTGGTCTTCTTGATTAATCAATATATTGTAATGAAATTATATTTTGTATATATTTGGTGCAAATCGGAATTACATAAAATAAATAAAAGTTTCACGGCAGCGTTTTAGACCAAGCTCGCTTTAGAACACTTAAGAACATAATGAAGCTTATTCAAAATCCAGGATCCGCACCTCTTTCACGATTTTCACATGCAAATCTCATACACTACATACATACATCATGATATCTGAGAAAACTTAACTAAATTTCGAAAGACGTTTGAAGTCTGTCTTAACCCACTTTTGACCAAGCCGTGTAAGTCGAATTCGCGTAAGTCGAATTCGCGTAAGTCGAATTCGCGTAAATTCAACTTTGCGTATAAATACATATAAAGTATGTTTAATCGGGACCAGAGTCTAAAGAAAACAGTAATTTAGAAGAACATGTTTGATAAAATGTTAGACAATAGAAGAATTTTCATTGTTATAAACAAAACAACGTAAACCGAAGATATTTTGATGTCGTTAAGTCGGAGTTAAGTTTTAATGTCCGTTGACGTTCGGTCCGTTTTGATACTTGATTCCGGTCATAGGTCAAATTTCTTTGCCATTTCACAAATTCTTATTTTTGCTTTAAAGTCTTTGATAAAATTCAGCTAATGCTCCAAAGAAAGTGGTTTTCTTTTTTTGTTAGGTTCAAATGACTCATTTTTTGTTCTTTTGGATGACATAATTAGAGGTTATCAATAAAACGCACAGCGTACGTAAAACAATTCCACGCGGAACACGTTCGGATCTGTCGTAAACGGAACACTAACATGGCAAAGTGGGAGAGCTGATCCACGCGGCAATGAAAAAGAGAAACCGCGTATCTCCGAATTCGCGTAAAACGGGGTAGCGTAAGTCGGGGTATTACTGTATATTAATAAAAATGAATATTGGTAAGCGCATAATTCAAGAATGGTTGGACCAATTCGGCTAATTTTTTTTTCGTATGTTCCTGGTCCACGGAAGGTTTTAATAAAGAGGAAAAATGAAAAATTAACGAAAAAAAATTTATATGGCTAACGCTGGTTAATAACTATTTATATGTATTCAAAACGTACCTAGCGACGAACCCGAGCGAAGCGAGGGTGAGCCGCTAGTTATCTAAAAAAAATTGAATATATGTAATATGTAAGTACATACGCTATGAGAATTGTTCAGGTATAGAAGTAAATTTAGATTTTTATTTGTTTCAATGGAATATAAAGTAAACAAATGAATATATTCATTGCATTTTATGAGAATGAATGTCTGTAAATGACTATTTAATACTTGTAGATTTAACTACGCTACAGTTCTATTAACGTTGTATTTTCTATTATGCTTTTAAAATAGATATACCTAGTACGAGTACATTTAAAAGAAGTTTTATTATAGTTGTTTTCATACTAAATTTTTTATGTATCGGGAGCTTTCATTACACCATTATCACTACTCTATATTTTTTTTCTAATAATACTAGATGCCGAATACTCTTTTTTTAATGTCACATCATGTAATAGGTATATTTTTTATACAAACTTTGCCACTCTTGTCTCATCCTGTGTTGGTGGTGAATTTAAAAAGTCGCTTCTTTGCGGTAACGTAAGTATTATTATAGGAGTTCGCTGTTAAAATTTCAGAACAGTAGGTTTGATCGCAGTCATGATGCTGTGGTACAATATGATAAACATACAATATACCATATGGTTAAAATTTACCATATATTCGTATGATATACCTACCATATGTATATACGCATATACAATATACACATATACATATGGTATATGGTAAATTTTAAAACAATAGTATATATTATATATATATATACAGGGTGGATTTTTGAGACGGGACAGTAAGGGCAGGTACCTTAACTGTTATAGTTACAGGAAAACGTTATTAGGAGACCATCCATAACTTTTTCAGATATTTTGAACAGCGTTCACAGATTTTGGAAAAAATGTACAGTTACATACGAAATACGAAATTTTTTATATATATCAATCGATCCTATTTCATGTAGGGATCAAAACACTCTATGGGACCATTTAAGGTATGAGTACAACAAACAAAAACTACAAATGACAGAAATCACCAAAAACTTTTCCCATGCATTTTGTACGGGAAAACGATTATTTCCCATGCATTTTGTACGGGAAAGCGATTAATCAACTCGAAATATTCTTTGTTCCCAAACGATCCATGAAAAGTCACCTGAGAAGGTTAATTTTCTTGCTCATGTCTCTTGCTCTTGCTAGTGAAAGACATTAAAAAAAGATTTTTCAAGTCAGACTGTTACATCCAGAGAACAAAAAAGGAAAAAAAGAAAAAGGACCAAACAAACAAACAAAATCAAATCACTAGCTTCATAATATTATACTATACACTAGCATTGCCCGCGGCTCCGCCCGCGTTCAGATGACCAAAAACCAAATTAGGTTTTACATATTAGTAGATATACTTTTACATTGCAGTTTTTGTATTTTTTTGTCAGAAATCAGATATTTTCCTGCGGTAAAAAGTATCCTATATATTGACCCGGATAACTATCTATCACCATACCAAATTTCATCGAAATCCCTCCTGTGGTTTTTCTGTGATGCGGTAACAGACAGAGAGACATACAGACAGACAAAAATTCTAAAAACTATAGATCCGCCCTCTGTATCGATAATAATGTTTATTTCAATAAGATTTTCCAAAATATATTTAATGTATAGATTCAGCTTAGTTACAATTTTATTATATGTATAGATTAGACGTATCGTGTTGATTTATAAATACTTCAGTTAAAGAACAAATTGTATTTCCAATATGAATTTAAAATTCTTCAAATTAATATAAATTAATTTGTATATGAATATTGTGACTTAAGCCATTCTATTATTCCCAGTAGTATTACAACTCGTGATATTTAAATGAAATCAAATTTTCGTTTTTCCTCTGGGAAATTTAGCCAACCATCATTACTTGTCATTATTTTATGAAATAGTGGATTGGTTTTAGAAATTGCATAATATTGTCATTTTTAAATTTCAAAAGTCAATAACCAGACAATTGAATTGATTCTAAATATAGACAAGGCACATCTTGTCGCATTCTGTTAGACCTACTTTTCAATTAGAGCGCCGTCATAGTTTTATTGCATAATTTATTATTTGGCTTTCTTCGTATGAATTTATGGATCTGTTGTCTTATAAGAGTTCAGTAAAACTATATTTCAGAAAAATTTAATGGCTTTACTTGTGAAAGTTTATATTAAACTAGCAGCACCCGCGGCTTCAACCGCGTTCAAACTACTAAACTTCACAGGATCTATCAGGATCTACTGGACTAATCTGAAGATTGCCTGAAAATTTCATCAAAATTACTCCAACCGTTGTAGACTCAACACACATTGATTTTTATACATAGACCTTTTGCGGGACTTTGACTATTATATACGCTCTTATGAAGGACATAACAATATAATTGGACGGAGAATATTAATTAGGACGAAGACGTCTCGATGTGCCGAACTTTTTATTTATGTGATATTTCTTCCTTAATCCCTCCACGACCGCGGACACGCCGGCGTATCAGTTAGCAATAGATTTCTCAGAATTTTAATTAATTTTTTAGAAATTTACCTGAAGGTGTTATAATATCTAAAAAAAATGTACTTAGCAAACTTTTTTATACTTTCAGTGAGCCTGTGGCAATTATTGTTACTACAATCTCTGTAAGTGAATTTATACCAATTCAACAATTGCTTAACAGATACAATGAACGCGATCAAAAGGCTTTAATTTAATTGGTTAAAGCTCTTTGTGTAGGAAAATCATGTGTGTATTCATTCAATTTCACGTGCCTTAATAGCAACAAACACGTATGTTTTTTAAAATCTTCATTGTGAGCACAATTACATATATAGCACAACTAGCATTTCCTGCGGCTCCGCCCGCGTTCAGATGACCAAAAACCTAATTCTTAGGTTTTACATATTAGTATACTCTTACAATGCAGTTTTTGTGTTTTGTATTTTTTCTCAGAAATGAGATATTTTCCCGCGGTAAAAAGTAGCCTATATGTTGACCCGGATAACCAGCTATCATCATACCAAATTTCATCAAAATCTGTCCAGTGGTTTTCTCGTGATGCGGTAACAGACAGACAGACAGATAAAAAGACAGACAGACAGAAAGACAGACACACAGACAAAAATTCTAAAAACTATAGATTCGGACTCTGTATCGATAATAATGTCTATTTCAATTAGATTTCCCAAAAAATATTTAATGTACAGATTTGACTTAGTTAGAATTTTATTATATGTATAGGTATGTTCCGAATGGTATTCCTTATAGGTACATTAAATTCTAAAATATATGAGGATATTTTCAAATAAGCATCAAGTTCACGTAAGCATTTCTAACTAATTAATCCCATTTAGTACAGAGAACTAAGTACTTAAAACCTAATTGTCGTGTTTAGATTGACATAGCATAATATATTGCGCAGAACCTTATCTGCAGTCTTATGATGCAGATGACCTAACTAATAAATTGCTATATTTGGTTATGTACATATGTACAAAATTAAAAAATAGCTTTTACCCAACTATGGTTGTAAGAAAATATACTTCTTTTACTCGTATTTAGGTACGTTTATTGATTTGAATCTATACTTACTAATATTATAAATGTGAAAGTTTGCTTGTATGGATGGATGTTTGTTACTCTATCACGCCAGAACGGCTGAACGGATCTGGATGAAATTTGGCACAAAGATAGATTATAGTCTGGAATAACACATAGTATACTTTTTATCCCGGAAAAATTCAAAATTCAATTGGGGTTCCCGTGGGATATGTTGGTTTTTGTTTGCCTAGAGGCGAACCCGAGCGAAGCGAGGGTGAGCCATTAGTGTAGAATAATTTAGGTACCTATATAATACCAAAGTTAAAACATCCTACGCGTATTATTGTTCCTAAATATAACATACGTGACTTATATTTCTTTACAGACATAAGTTAGACCTGAAAATGTTCCCAACAGTTTCCAAACTGTACGAGACGCTATTAAAAGAAGAAACTTTTAGGGAGAGTCACCCGGAGAACATCAAACAGAAAGTAACCGAATGAAATAAACTATTCGTATCCATATCAAGGTCTTTTTTTACCTCTAAATACACACAACAAACTTTTCTAAGGTAGTGTAATACATCGTTTTCTTACTATTATTCTAGTTAGTATACGACAATGTTATACTTTATTGGTGATTGATGTGTTAAACAAATGAAACGAGTTCAAATCTCGGGTGCTCTAAGCTTACACGTGCAAATCATTTCTCAACATGATTATCTTACTAGCCTTACGGTAAAGGAAAACATCACGAGAAACCTGCATATCTGAGAGGAGGTAACTAGTTTTAATAATATGATAATATTTGCATAGATTGTACCTACGCACCTTGGACGGGGTGTTTAGGGACTGGCTCGAAGGACATGAAACCTAACAAACGACGGGTTTTATTGCTATATGAATAAATGTTTATATTTAAAATAACCTAAAGATATCTTTCTATCTGTATAGGACGTAAGTAGAATGTAGATATAATAAAAAGTAAATTATAATAGTCTTTTCATTTTTTGATAATACTCTATTACCTCAGACTAAATTATTACGTGTAAAGGTGGAGTCCGCCAAAATATATGTCAAAGTCAAAAATAGTATTCTCAACAAGTATATTTGTAGTGAGTAAATAAAGTAATATAAATTTTTGAAAATATAATATGTATAATGCAAAAAAAAATAATCTTTCGTATTTTTAAGTAGGTATTAGTTCTCTTTACTAAGTTTATATGTTTTTTTCTGAATTATAACAAAATCCGTAAGCTATTTATTTTATTTACTTATCATATACCTACAAATTGTTATTTGTATACTGATATAAAACATTATTTGCATTATTTTATATTGTTTGGCTTCATGTTTAGTTCTATGACACTATCTGTATTATTACTTTGTATTTATTACTGTGTATTTGTGTTTGTGATTGTGTATTTTTGTAAATTAAAAATATTCCTTACATTTTAAATAAATAATTCTATTATTTATAATTATTTGAATATATTCTGTTTAATGTTTTAATTTTAATGTTTTACAATTCGCAAACAAATTAGCTATCCTGAGATAAACCGATCTAAATGGCAAGTCATTATACACGAAACATTAGGTTTAATTCTACGGAACCCAATACTTTCATAATTGTTAAATGGGTAAGAATGGCCTTAATAGCCTTTACTCTGCCTACATACATAGTATAATTAGATATGCAACTTATTCAAATGAAGTTGATGTATATCTTTAGCAGAATGTGTCAAGGCTGACCTACATTAGGGAGGCACTTCAATAACTGGAAGTGTAAATCAAAATGGAATGAGTAGACATTATACAGATTAAATCGTCGTGTTCATCAACGTCTTTTTATCCAAATAATTGAATTTCACAGAAAATTTCAAACACCAAATTAAAAATGCCAGTTCTAAATTTGATTTACTTGCGAATTTATCCTATTATATAATCTGTGCTGGCGCTACTTCTTCTTTATATTGAATTAAATTCGAAATAAGGTACCTATTCAATTATTTCATCTAGTATTAGTAAATTTTAAAAAACAAACAATCTCAGCAGGAATCAAACTCGCGACTTTTGCGGTATATTGTGAGTACTAGTAATACTGATAGTGCCATTGAGTCCCAACAACAAGTTCACATTGTTAGAATGTTCTTCTGATAAATTATACAGATAATTTTATTTGACATTACAGTACGAAAATAATTTCTTTCAAATTCAAAAGCATTTCAATACAGTTGCTGGCGAATGAATCTGATAAATCTTTATCAAAGCCCCGTTCTTGCCAATGCATAAACTGTTCTAACATCAAAGTAAAACTCGTTACATACACTTCAAAGTTTTATCTCTTGACAGAATTTTATCTACCTTTTTACTTTTTATAGCGATACAAAATGAATAAATTTGAAGTTCAACAACTTCTTTTCTTCTTATTACATGAAAATTTTTAACTTATTCCCGTTATAAAATACATACTTAATTCAATCTATTGCGCGTATTAGTGATGTAAATGTGTTCATTTGACAAACAATTTAACGAAATTATATATGGTATGAATATCCATTCATACCATGATGTGGATGTGGAATGATAAAACGTTAAATTTAACTTTTTTTTTGAATTTGACTTAATTTTGAACTTTAAATGACTAACTTCATTCATTCAAACTATATCGACTCGGCTATGTTCGATTTAAACATGGCCGACACGGAATGTAAAACCGGTGCTTTATTTGAAAGTCAACATTCGCATTCACATACGTATTCGCGAATATGGGTGATTAATATTTTCATTCGAATGTGAAAAATCGAACATTCGTTACATCACTGGTGCGTACCTATCTATTAATCGAGTTTCAGAACAATCTTTTAATATAATTATTAACAAAGAACTGTAAATATTTAACAGCAACTACCTAGAGTTTTGAAGTAAATCGTCAAGCCTAGAAGATTTTAAATAAAACTTTAATTTGTACCATCTTAAGTAAGAAAACTTTAATAAATCTTAATCTAATATGTATAACAAATTGTGAAAAGCTCTACAAAGATTTTTAACCAACGGAAAATGGACGTGTTTATTTTATGTATACTTTTTATTGCTTCACTCACTTAGTCTTAACGTAACTCGAACTAAAACAAATCTAAAAAATCTGAAATGAACCTGGTTATTGTATATAATGTCAGTTTCTACATTTACTTTTAAACGCTGAGCTTTAAAATATCTTTGATTTATATAAACAACTAGCGGACCCGACAGACGTTGTCCTGTCTACACGTCTTTAATTTGAAAATTTCAAACTTTTTGGACAAAATTGTGAATCTAAACCATTCCCAGATCCCCTTGAACACACACAAAAAATTTCATCAAAATCGGTCCAGTCGTTTGAGAGAAGTTCAGTGACATACACACTCACAGAAGAATTATATATATAAAGATGTATTAGACTTAACGTAATAATGGATGTGCATTGAAATAAGAAACTATAGGTAAGACAAGTTGTAAAGATAAATATTTTTAACAATTTATTAAAATAAACATTATAAAATTACTGTAATTTCTATAACTTTGAAAAGGGCTTTGAAAATCTTTAACTTTAGATCGTAACGCTTATTATTTCAAATATGGAAGAGACTTGATATAATAGCATTAAGATAACATATTCTAAAGTAAGTTGTAAAACTCCTTCGTCGAATTCAGTCAGCGATCATAAAGTTTTTCTTTATATTTCTAGAACATAAATAGACATAGAACTCATGAAAATCGTTATATTCGATCGTTATATTCGATAGACATAGAACTCATGAAAATCGTTATGATATAGGTAAAATAAATGTAGCTTAATTATGAAGCCATTAATTTTGTGTATATTATTTGTAATAAATCAAAATAAAAAGCTGCTGATAATGATGATAAGAAAAATTTAATTATAAAAATAAAATATCCGGCTAGGTACGTAAAAACTAAAAAGCGAACTAAAAGGTGGGAAAAAGTTAAAGGAGAAACAGTATTTTTACAATCGGAGACATACCTACATGATTTAAACTTGCTGCAAGTGAATTTTTAGTTTTTACGCTACCGGGTTTTATTTATTATTATAATATATTTTTTTATTTATAGCTTTTTAGTTTTGGTGAGTTAGATATTTGAAGTTTTATTTCTTCACCGCAGTCGGGAAAAATAGCGGTGACAATTTCATTATCTCCAGAGAAAACTTCATGAAAAACGTTTCGTAAAAATTGTACAATTTTTTTTAATTACGAATTACAATAAAATTAAAATATAAAATAAAATTTAATTATAATAATTTTTACATTACTGTCGAATTGTATAAGCTAGTTAATTAAGAGCTAAATATAGGTAGGTACTGGTGTTCGCCGAGTGATTGAAATTGGATTATAATAAAATAAAAACTTTTTAACAAAAAAATAAAAACCGACTCCAAACAAAAGCACTAAAAAGTAAAAAATAACTGATTGGTAGTTTTCATTTACTATACATACCTAATCAAATATTTTCGAAGTCGGTGTGCTTTGGCTAAGTAATTAAAGCCTACCTATTAAATACATACCTAATCAAATATTTCTGAAATCGGTCCCAGCCCATACATAGCAAAGCACACCGACTTCGAAAATATTTGATTAGGTATGTATAGTAAATGAAAACTACCAATCAGTTATTTTTCACTTTTTAGTGCTTTTGTTTGAAGTCGGTTTTTATTTTTTTGTTAAAAAGTTTTTATTTTTCCCTTTTTAGTGTAGACAGTAGTAGCAAAGTAAGGATTCTAACGTGTTAGGCTTGTCAAATCAAACAAAATAAGCCCAAACTCAAAGTATCTACTATTAGCCGTTGAAGAGTTCCGCCTATCCACCTTCTGGCCTTGCCATCAGATCAGGTCAACAACACCGAACCACTGTACTATCAACGAAAATAGAAATACTTGCAAAGTTTCAAGTCAATATGACAATTAGAAGTAGGTAAAATTCATCATTAGTTGTTTTTCCACCCTTAGGGGTGGTATTTTTTTTTTGAAATTTAAATGGGACCAATCTGGAAGTATACCCTTTCAAACAAAACAAAAATTGTCCAAATCGTTTAATAAATGACGGAGTTCTGAGGTAACAAACATTAAAAAAAAAAAAAAACATACCGTCGAATTGAGAACCTCCTCCTTTTTGAAGTCGGTTGAAAAGAAATTCTTAGGTTTTACATATTTAGTATACTCGTACATAGCAATTTTTGTATTTTTCCTCAGAAATGAGACATTTTCTCGCGGTAAAAAGTATTCTATATGTTGACCCGGATAACCAGCTATCACCATACCAAGTTTCGTCAAAATCCCTCCAGTGGTTTTTCTGTGATGCGGTAACAGACAGACAAACAAACAGACGGACAAAAATTCTAAAAACTATAGATTCGGCCTCTGTATCGATAATAATCATTATTTCAATAAGATTTTCCAAAAAATGTTTAATGCGGCATAGTTACAACGTTATTGAGCAAATTTTCCAAGAAAGTATGTACTATGAAATTAGCGTTTTATTATCCTATATGTTTATATGTTTTATATCCTGCTTTTGAGATGCTCTATTTATGCAAACGCACATTACACAATACACGTAGCAATAGTATATTTTGAATATATTTAATTTATTTAAAGCTCATCACACATCGTACAGTCATGCTTAAGACAACACAACCTCTATTACTTTAAAATATTATTGTGTTAAGTCAATTTTCTTATAGAATGAACAACAGACGATATAAGAACACAAAACACGATAATCCCTGAAGCCAACATCTAACAATGAGATTAATCTTAATCTATTTTACAATGGAAGTGTCTGCACTTATAACAAGACTTAATTATTGAACCGTCCAATTGAATTGAACTAAGTGTCCTGAGCCAGACATCAACAAACTTTCCTCAGAATAAACATTTTGAATAAGAAACAATTCATTCGTAATTCCAGAAAAGAAATATATTTCAAAATAAAAACAATTCTAAAGGTTTTTCTCATTAATTATAATTGTTATGTCTAAATGATAAATTTCCTTATTTCTCACCTACCTTATAACTCAGCTTTAATGTTCCCAAGGTAAAATTAAAAATTATTATAATGTCCGGTCATATAATATAAAAAATATTAAAATTAGTTTGACTATAGACGAAAATATGCATACCTAATAATAGTACCAACATTGAGAAATTCCTTCTTTTTTAACTCGGTTAAAATATTTACATCTATTTAAAATACCGATGAATAAATGATCGATTACCAAAAAAATCTATACACTATGATTAATAAACGGGAGCGTTGATCCTATTTAGCAATTGATATTTATTGTTTCGACACCAATGCAATTTATATGACAATAGCGAAGCGTGATGCTGGATCGGACCCGAGTATCAGTCAGTAAGACGGTACCCGTCTTAGGGGGCGCGTCATGCCTTCTCCCCTAGAGGACGGTGTATACCTATAACTTACACCCCTTTACAACCGGGATGGGACCAACTGCAAATACTATCCCTCTGATATATTTATTCGGGCCGCAATGGCTCTTCAGATGAAAGGGCTGCTCCTTATATTGTTTTTCGTATTTTGCGTGGGAAAAGGGGACGGTGAGTACCTAAATTATATATTGGATTAATTTTTTCCCATTTGTTTTCAAACTTTGCATAAGTAGATATTAGGTAAATAATAAATATATAATGTTTATATTGTTTTGAATTTACAAACATTTTAAAAATTAGATTTTTAACTTTATACTATTTACACAATGTAAAATTAAATAAATTATTATGAATGGTGGTATCTTCAAAAATTAAAAAGTTTTCGTATTTTTATAGGATCCTTAGAAAATTTCGAGGTGTTCGACGTGCTATCCGTGGTACAAGATGATCTGCCAGAGGGGGTATTCCGAGTGCCAGGGAGATGTCAACTGCCTACCGTCGATGAAACGGAGTATTCAGCCTACTCCCTCAATGAAAACGCTACTTTACACCAATTAGCCGCTGGCATATTTTACAACACTTTTCCTGAAGACTTCTCGATATTGGCTGTAGTACGACTACCTGGTGAGTAAAATTTATAGTAATCAATGTAACGCCTCGTTGCGGGTATTACCTCGTCGAAGGTTATAGATTCAATCCTGTACAGAATAGTTGTTTAGATTGCTATTTGCTTTATGTTATTTATCTATACATATAATAAAATTCTAAGTCAAATCTGTACATAAAATATTTTTGGAAAATCTTATTGAAATAGACATTATTATCGATACAGAGGCCGAATTTATAGTTTTTAGAATTTTGTCTGTTTGTCTGTCTGTCTGTTACCGTATCACAAAAAAACTACTGGAGGGATTTTGATGAAATTTAGTATGGTCATGGCTGGTTATTCGGGTCAACATATAGGATACTTTTTACCGCGGGAAAATGTCTCATTTCTGAGAAAAAATACAAAAACTGGTAAGAATAAAACCACGATGATTTATACTATAATAAAACGGTAGAGGTCGAATGTCTGTACATAGCAAAAAATGCTAAAAACCGAGTCAGGGGGATGTAAGAAGACAAATAGAACAAACCCATTTTTTTTTTCAAATTTTCTGTTTCTCTGTCTGTTTGTCTGTTTGTACGGGCTAATCTCCTTATACCCCCGGGCAACATCTTAGATACTTTTTATCCCGGAAAATTAAAGAGTTCCCGTGGGATACTTTAAAACTATAGTATCTTATACAGCTTAGTACACAACGACTTATGCATCTAATTTAGTAAAATTTAACATTCTGATACCTTATATTGCCGATCAAACAACAAGTTACTTTTCATCCCGGAAAAATGAACGGTTCCCGTGGGAACTAATAGATCTCTATTAGTGTTTTTCTAGAGGCGAACCCGAGCGAAGCGAGGCTGAGCCGCTAGTACTATATATATTTTAGCAAGGTAACTTAGTAAGGCAAAAACTATTAAAAATAGCTTATCTTGAAAAAAAATAAAAATAGCGCTATTGTATTTGGTTTTTGGTCACCTGAACGCAGTCGGAGCCGCGGGCAATGCTTGTATTGCTCTAAGAAAGAATGAACTCAACCCACGATGTTCTTCGATTTTGGGCAAAGTGGAACAGAATGAGATTGTGAAATAAAAATATTTCCGAATTTACATAAGCAAATGTAAACAATAAATATGATTCTCTAACCCAGGTGCGGAACAAAATACACTCTTCGTATTATATTCGGATGCCGGCGATGAACAATTACAGCTTGTTGTTGGTGAATTAATAGAATTGTATTACGAAGACACTCGAGGAGATCCTGAAGACCACGAACTCCTCACGTTTCGAGTGAACATAGCTGATGGAAGGTATGGATATTGGACAATATTTTTTACAAATGTTACGTTTTAAATATTTAATCAAAGCATTTCATTAACTATATTAATCCAATCTCTATTCAAAAAACTAAATATGTAAATAAAAAGAGTCATTTAAGTTCATTATCTATGTTAAATTTTAGGTACATAATATATATACATAACGTAATCTTTATCTATACTAATATTATAAATAGAAAATATTTTTTGTTTGTTTGTTTATGTCGAATAAGCTTCAATACTACTGGACCGATTTAGATAATATTTGGTAAGAAGATATTTTGAGACCCTGGTCATAGGATAGTTTTTATCCCGGAAATCATCCCTTAAGGAATGAAAAAGGGGATGAAAGTTTATATGAGGAATCAACCTACGGACGAACCCAAACAAAGAAGAGGGTGAGTCGCTAGTGCATAATAATAGTGCAAATAATAGTGATCTTTCATATGTACGTACCTACCAAAAGGTGTTTTATTTCATACTTTTAAAGAATGTATGTTTTTTCTACTGTTGATTCACTAATGACATAAGTTTCAATTGGTAGTTTAAAGCGAAAATAAATACTATAGATATTAGATACACGTTTTGCATAAATTTTCTTATGGTCTGTAGTGTAAATAGTAAATACTTTTGATTAAATTAGCCATAACAAAAACAAATCTATCCCTCGGGAACCGTATATTTTTCCGGGATAAAAGTGCCTGTGTTATTCCAGACTATAATCTATCTCTGTGCCAAATTTCATCCAGATCCGTTCAGCCATTCTGGCGTGAAAGAGTAACAAACATACATCCATACATACATTCTTACAAATTTTCGCGTTTATAATAAAACTATTTTTTTAATAAAACTATTGAAAATATTTGATGCTTTAGTTGCGTCCCTTAAATTCTATTAATAAAGAAAATGTATAAAAAAAGACACAACGTAGGTGTATATCTCGATTTAACGCTATAATTTCTTGTTTAGATGGCACAGATTAGGAGTTAGCATCAAAGGAGATTCAGTCTCATTGATCGTTGATTGCCAAATCAAAGGAACCTTGCCCTTACGACGCCACCCTGGAAGCACTTTTAATTTAGCCGGTGCTTTAGTCGTCGGCACTCAAGTCACGCCTGACCAATATTATGAGGTAAAACATACTGTAATCCTGTGAAGAATCTTTTTATGTACAATATATTATGAATAAAAGATATTATCTAATGTATACTACATATATGTATATTTGTATATTATAAAGCTGAAAAGCTTTCTTGTTTGTTTACTGCGCTTATCTCGAGAACTTTAACCCTTGCGTTTTATTTTTGAATTATTTTTACTATTTTTACATTTTGTAGCCTTTCTATACTAATATTATGCAGAGAGTTTGTTTGTTTGAACGCGCCAATCTCAGGAACTACTAATTTATTTTCAAAAGCTCTTTTTGCATTAGATAGCCCGGTTATTGAGGAAAGTTATAGTCTATATATCATATAATATATAGGTAGTCCCATCTATTCCATATTATGTGTTAAAACGTACCTACAGACGAGTACTTAGTCGCTAGTTTATTAATAAAGATAATATGCTATAATCTAATATCACGCTATGACTGAAAAGGTGGTTAAAAAATGAAAGAGTCTGTTATGTTGTCAATTTACAATTTGGATCAAAATATGTAATCTAATTGAACTTGAAATATATTATAAATATCATAGGTTTTAAATGTCTAAAAAAGAAGGTTTCAAAGTTCAGTTGATATTTTAATGCGTATACTATCAATGATTGTAAATCAAGTTTTAAACACTCTTTGTTGAATAGGCGCTATCTCAAGTAACCTTTTTAAATTATAAGATACTATTTTAAGTCAATTAGCTACTCTTAAATTATTTTAAAACTGAACTCAACTTTAGAATCAAACGTCATTTTAAATTATATGGAATAATTAATTATAATAACTTTCTTAGATTTAACAATTTAACAATTTATTATAACACAACAATAAAAACTATAAATTAGATAACAATATACATTTACATTTGAAATAAAAATTAACATATAATTTATTGATTAATTTAAAATTTATTTATTTATTACAAATCAAATCAAAATTTAAATTTTGTGGTTGAGATCCCCTTTTAAGCAAATAATTTGCCTGTATTAGGAGACCCCGCCCTTTCATAACAAAACGTAATTTTATCTTTTATCTGATTATAATATTATGGGTAATACTACAAACTTAAATAGATCAATTAAGACAAACAAAAAGTAGGTAAGTAAAAACCATTTTCTAAAACGTTCTACCAACCTCTAAATACCATAACTCATCTAGACACAATTCAAAACATAATTCCTCAAGCCTATCTCATCATTAATAGGCTACATCAAATTCATTTGCCTCCATTTAAATTCCTTTGACGTGACGAATTCATGCGGTATTAAAATCCTTGATTCATCAATTGTTTTCAGGGAGATATTGAATTGCTCCAGTTCGCTAATCAACCGGACCTTGCGTATGACATGTGTATATCTATAGCACCTGATTGTAGCTCATTTGGGTACGATTATTCCCAAGAATTGGCTTCGGGAAATCATGATTATGATAAAGAACTTGATTACGATACACGTCCAATAACGGAATTACCTGGAAATGAACCATATGAATATGGACCGAATAGGTTCTTTAATGAGAGAAATGAATCGGACAATTTATGGGCAACAGGAAGTAGAGATTTGTCGACGGCGAGGCCATATTGGCAAGTGCCGGAAAGTTACGGGTATACAGCACCTTATCCTATTCCTACTGACGCCGGTAAGGGGTATTGAAAACTTAAACTAGTCATTAGCTAAAATTACTTACATAATGTATAATTTGACGACACGTTTGGCTCAGTTTGTAGTGACCCAACTTGCCATGCCAGCGGTCGCGGGTTCGAGTCCCGCTGGGGGCATTCATTTGTGTGATATGCACGAATGTTTGTACTCCAGTCATGGGTGTTTATATTTATAATATGTATGTATTTAAAGTTATATATGTATAGTGTATCAACTATCTGGTATCCATAACTCAAGCCTCGTAGCTTACCATGGAACTGGATGAGCTGTGTGTTAATGTCTTAACATATTTATTTATATTTTTATTTAATATGTATGGCTACATAATATGACTGTGGATTTTAGTATTTTTTCTTAAATAATTTATATTAATTTTGTTTGTCACTGCTCATATGCATTAAGTCCAATGGATCGAAATAGTCATATAATAAAGTAAAATAATGATTTCTATTAATAGCATAACCTATTCGGGTGCATTGTTGCATCGAATTTTGTTAACTATTTCATTGTACTAAGTCGTAGATCGTGGATTCGATTTTTACATAGAACACACCTTTATTAAAATTTTTACCTACATACCTAGATTCCCCCGGTCTATAAAATCCACTTACATTTGAATTAGTAGAGTCATTTTTATTTACGTATATCTATATATATGTATATGCAATTATCCATATAGATTTTATATTAAGTAAGTATAATTTCAGACAAATATGATGTGAGAATTTTTTCTTATAAACCTAAGTGATGTTCGGACGGATAAGCACTTGTTGATCAAGTTTTATGTATTCTGAAAACAGATGAAAACAGCATTTTCGGCAGATTTCCTGATACAAACGAGTTTGTTACAACGCCAGGCACTATTCAACTTAGTTCACCTGGATCTTCAGAAGTAGCTAGCGTGACGGTAGGCATTTTTATATTTTTGTATTTCTTTTCTATAATATACTACCTATATTTATCGAAAGGAATCTAATAGGAGACTTGAAGTATTCAACTTTTCTTCACCTCCTGTACCTTAAGTGGTAGGTACTTATAGTCTACTTACCACATAGGTACTTACTAAATTTCAAATCGATTTGACAATTTAAAGCAGGTTAAAATCGACTTCCATCTATTTCATATTAGTAGGTATTATAAAGATACATAGTTACAAGTGAAACTGATAAAAATTCCTGTTGCGTAGTAAAAAAATCGTACCCTTCCCATCTCAAATGAAGTTTTTAAGAAAATTAATGTTTAGGCAAAGCGTGGGATCGATGACGATGAGGATGTCTCTACTCTCTCCACTACGGAATCTTCTTATACGCCGATAACGACCACCGAAGATACGGATTGGCTCACACATCCGCCAGATTTCGGCGAGGTAAGATACCTTAGGCACGTTTACCACCCAATTAAGGTATATATCGCTTGATATATTCTATGTAATATCATTTTTTTTAGTGTTATTTCGAAAAAAAATACTTTAGATTAACAAATTATTATAATGTTATAGATAAGGTTTAATTTTAAGTAGGTAAAGACTAAAGACTATTTGCAAAAGTTTTATGGCTGACATAAATATTTATTAGCTATTTTCTATTGACATAATATAGGAAGGTAGGTAAATCATCATAAAAAGTAAATCTATTCAACGACACGTTTGGCTCAGTTTGTAGTGACCACACTTGCTGTGCCAGCGGTTGCGGATTCAAGTCAAGCTGGATGCATTAATTTGTTGATGAACACGAATGTTTGTACTCCAGTCATGGGTGTTTATATTTATAATATGTATGTATTTAAAGTTATATGTGTGTAACTGTAGTGTATCAAGTTGATACTATCAACTATCTGGTATCCATAACACAAGCCTCGTAGCTTACCATGGAACTAGATGATGCTGTGGGTTAATGTACCAACATTTATTTATTTATTAAAATTTAATAATTATTTAAGCCATTAAAGTTTCTCAGTTTATACGTGCAATAGCACGTATTGTACAAATTTTACAATTGATAAAACTTAAGCGTATCAAACGTGCAATAGCGCTTTCTAGTTTGTATTGTGGATGACAGACTTTAAAAGAAATCACTCTGCGAGTTCTATTACAAAACTTTTCATACGTCTCATATTATAATATTTGAACTACGAGCATGTTTGAAAGCAAACAAGCTATTGAAATTCACATTTTCGGTATGAAATCTATTTTGGTAAGTAAATTATATTTGAACCCTTTTAGTTTTTTATACAAGCTAATAATGA
Organism: Brenthis hecate; assembly: GCA_951806755.1. NCBI lineage: Eukaryota > Metazoa > Arthropoda > Insecta > Lepidoptera > Nymphalidae > Brenthis > Brenthis hecate. The sequence continues at coordinate 3,602,120 of OX638264.1, forward strand.
AAGCTATGTAATTATCGAAAACGAACCCAAGATTTCTTCAAATATTTTAAAGATACTTTGTTAATAAAATAAGCAATTTCAGTTTCATAGAATTTGGCCTACCCACCCACTTTATGAAGATTAAAAAAAAATGGAATATTTTATGTAAATTTTCCTTTTTAAAATTAAAAATATAATTTTCATATTTTATACGTAACATGGCTAATGTTGAAGCGATCATTTTAAAAATTGTTTTTATCCTAGAACCTAATAAATTGATACCAACATTTTTTTCCATCGAAATGAATAATATCAAAATAACTGTAGTCAAGACGTCATATTAAAGTTCAATTATAATAATTTACTGTCGTTAAAAAAGATCAACTTCTTAACATATAATAAGCTCATTAAATTTATGTTAAGTACTCACACATATTACATGTAAGTGAAAATACATGCAAATTTTCTAATTTATAATACTAGTATGATTATTTAGGGTAATGCATCATCAGGATACGACCCATCAGATACGTATTACGACTATGGAAGTTCAGGTGTATATATGGGTCCACGCGGGTACCCTGGGCCCCCTGGCCCCCAAGGGCCAAGGGGTCCGAAAGGCGAACCAGGAAAACCTGGCTCTGAGGGCCAACAAGGATTTCCAGGAGCCCCCGGACACGTATTTGTAGTACCAGTAAGTTTTGCTACATTTTTTTTGAATAGAATAAATATAAAATATATAAGCAATATAATACCTAACTGATCTTTAAAATTTTCAGTTACAACAACCAGGCAATGAGAAAGGCCCAGATGCTCAATCAGAAGCACTGAGACAGATATTAACTCAACATATGGTACGTCATAGCTTACTTAAATAATTTTATGGTTACAGTACAAAATGATAAGAAGCAACATGAAAGTTAAATATTTTTGTAGTTATTATTCTTACAATATCTTCGTTTAGGCTTCGATGCGAGGTGCAGAAGGTCCTATGGGTCTTACAGGTCCATCTGGCCCAGAAGGTGAGATTGGGCCTGAAGGGCCTAAAGGAGAACAAGGTGACCAAGGAGAACCAGTAAGCATTTTACTATTTTGTAATAGAAATTTTACATAAGTAACCTGTAATGTGTTGCCGTAATGTGTAATATGCTGTAACCTTCAATACAGTTTTGTCTTCTTTGATCTCATATGCATTTTAAGTTATGTTATGTTGTAGGGACCACCTGGCCCTCGAGGTATCCAAGGCCCCCCAGGTAGACTAGGTCGAAGAGGGCATGCTGGTCGAGATGGAGAACGGGGATCACCAGGACCCTCTGGTCCTAAAGGTGATCAGGGTTATCCTGGTCAATCAGGCATACCAGGGGACAAAGGGGAGAGAGGAACACCAGGTCAACAAGGCGAGGCTGGAGCCCCGGGAATTGATGGCCCTCCAGGAGATGATGGGCCACCTGGACCACCGGGACTAGCTGGTGAATTGGTAATTAAGTTGAAATTAATACATTGAAAGATTACATCACCAACTTCTAAATACTGTAAACTGGATCTCATAATACATATTTTATTTAATATACGTTCATACTAATATTAAAATTGAATATAAATATATATTTTTTTATTTCTTCAATAAGCGGCTTCCGCTTATTTTTGGGCACAGCGAGGTAAATAATACTGAAAATAATTCTTTATACAATATGAAGAAGAAGTAAAAAATAGGTCACAATTTTAATCTACAGTCACTGAATATAAAAGGTGGTGTATTTCGTTAAAGTATGCATTTTGCCGTAAAATGTCTAAAAAAGATCTTTTCGAAGTCGAAACAAACGTGATTATCAACATTAAAAAAATAATAATAATAATGTGCTTGTATTATAACCTACTTTGTGTTTGCAATTAACATTATACTCGTAATTTACTTTGTATTCGATTTATTCTGTTTTGACTTAATTTAATTTATTGTTTTAATGATCAAATTATTCATGTCATTTTAACATGAAGAATACGAAACCTTAAATGAAACATGCATTTCATACAATCCCATAGGGACCAAGAGGATTCATGGGCCCTAGAGGGTTTCCAGGTTTGATCGGCTACCCAGGTATACCAGGAAATGAAGGGCCACAAGGCACAAAGGGTGCATCAGGGCAACCGGGTCCTCCGGGTTCACCAGGACAACCAGGTCCAATGGGGCCTGCTGGATCACCAGGACCACAAGGATCTATTGGGGCTCCAGGGATTCAGGTAATTTATGATTACAATTATAATAGTCACTCACTAATAAGATACAAAATATAATTGTTTTTATTAGTAATGAACAATATTTCTTAACTTGTACTTAATTCATTGGCCTTCATTGTTTTTTAGGGACCACAAGGTAAACCGGGTATATCAGGTCTTCCAGGCCCTGAAGGTTCCCCTGGAACTCCAGGCACTCCTGGACAGCAAGGTTCGCCAGGAGAAGTAGGTTCTCCAGGTCCACAGGTAAATATCACTTATTATCTATTTTAAATAGCGAATAGCGAAAAACATCGTTTATATTATACATTTAATGCCAACGAGTTTAGAATTTCCTTTCTTTTATTCATAAAGTGAATATAGTGACAATAGCATTAGAATTTATCATCATTCTTTATTTATACAGCAGAGAAAATAATATGAGGTTAAAATATTGTGCTACTGACATACTTTCAACGCATATTTTACAGGGCATGTTAGGTTTTCCGGGGCCTCGAGGATTAAAAGGGGACGACGGACCCAGAGGACTACCGGGTGACAAAGGAGATAAAGGGATAAAAGGTATTTTATAAACTCATCTCCGACATTTTTATGTACATAGAATACAATGAATATTAATAGTAATTATATATAGTGTCTAACCCTGGCTTCACTAGCGTAGAAGATAATTTGTACGTCGTTAAAAAAGATATAATCTATCTCCACTCTAAATTTCACTCAAATCGCAATCAATTATAGTCTAAAGAAATAATAAGTTCATCAGTCAAACACATTCTGTAGTGTGAATTCAACTGTATTAACTAAATGTAAATTTTTACAGGAATCGAAGGCGAGAAAGGCGAAATAGGGCTAAAAGGAGAACGCGGGTTGCCAGGTGAATCTGGCCCCCCTGGCATTGAAGGGCCTGAGGGGCAAAAGGTAAATGATTATAATGTTGTAATAAATAACATTTAATTTATCACATATTGTTATAATTCGTTTTTAGTCAAATAATTTATCAGTAAGTTACTCTCAATTATGACTAACCAAAACTAGTTACTAGCGTATATATGACGTTTATACGTGTTAATTTCTACTCGAATTATTAAACATCCAAGTCAAATACGGCATTATGTATCACTAGCGAGTAGCGACTCACCCTCGCTTCGCTCGGGTTTGTCCCTAAGTTAATTCCCTATACAAAATTTCATCCCCATTTTCAACACCTTAAGGGATGATTTCCGGGATAAAAAATATCCTATGTTCTACCCAGGGTCTCAAACTATCTTCCTACCAAATTTTATCTAAATCGGTTTAGTAGTTTCGGAGCCTATTCTGTATAAACAAACAAACAAAAAAATCAAATCTTTCCTCTTTATAATATTAGTATAGATTAGCAGTTACCTACTATATTAGTAGAATGGGAAGAATAGAATGAAGCTTACGTTATATTCTTGCTTCTTGAATTTTCCACAAACTGTTTGGCAAAACACAAAATTAATACTATCTAAAAATTCTTAGTTATATAAATTTTAAGAGTACCGAAAAATCAATACAATGCTCGTAGTATTTATTGTATTGTACTGATTTTTCTGACACAACATTCAATTTTATAATTGTAATTTTAGGGTGCAGAAGGCCCAAGAGGAGAAACAGGATCTATCGGACCTGCAGGAGAAAAGGGAGCAACTGGTTCACAGGGTCCTCTTGGGTATCCAGGGACTCAAGGGGAGAAAGGGGACAAAGGAGCCTCTGGAAGACGCGGTCGACGAGGCACTAAAGGCGTTGCGGTAAATTATTTTGATAAAAAAAAGTCTTAAATACATACATATAATATTAAAAGCACAAATATTTAACTAAAACTTTTCTTTTTAGGGTTTAATCGGCATTCCTGGAGATCGTGGAGAAAGTGGTCCAAGGGTAAGGAAATATTATTATATTTAAAATTTACGTTACTATTTTAGCATCTTACTCTATAAGTAATTTACTAATATTTCTCAACAATTTTTTTTTCCTTTGCTGAAGTCGAATAATTAAATGGCAATTTATAAAATGTCTTCAATATAAATCTGTTCTTCAAAATATATGTCTGTTTTATTTTAAAAGTCTGTTCTTGTTATAGGGTTACAGAGGTCCACGTGGTCGTAGAGGATCTGATGGACCGCCAGGCCCAAAGGGTGATACGGGTCAACCAGGTCCTCCTGGATCTGTTGGGGAACGAGGACCTCAGGGTCTAGAGGGACCACGAGGTTTCCCTGGAGCTATGGGACCACCAGGAACTGATGGGAAAGCTGGGCTACCAGGCACACCAGGAGAGCGAGGCCCAACGGTCAATATTCTGTTATTTATATTTTTCCAATATTATTTTTATATTATAAGCATATAATAAACAAAATAAAACTAATAGAATTATACTTATCGTTTGATTAGCTAGTAAAAGATTAAAAAATAAATAGGAATAAAAAAAATGAAAACATTTTTCATTTACTTTTTAAAAGTGTATTAGAATTATATATGACATATATTTTTTTTATGTTCTTATCAACTTTTAGGGTGTAACTGGGTCACCTGGTGTGACTGGTCCTATTGGGCTTACGGGTCCTCAAGGTCCAGTTGGCGAGCCTGGTCCACCTGGATTGCAAGGTCCTTCAGGAACACCGGGAACTCCAGGGGAAGTTGGGATGCCTGGAGAAATGGGTAAAGAAGGGCCACCTGGTCCACCTGGACCGGAAGGAAAACCTGGTCCTGTTGGATCTCCGGGTATATCAGGACCTAGTGGAGAACCAGGCCTACCCGGGTCTCCGGTAAGAATTTAAAATGAACATTTGTAACATAAGACAACATTTTTAAACATTTTTAATTTAAATAAAAATCAATTTAAGTAAACTAAAAAAATGTAGAATTTCTTTTTCTTTTACGTTAATAATATTAGCTTACTTTATATTCTACATTTATTTTCAGGGCATACCAGGCTCTAAAGGTGATATGGGTCCCCCGGGACCTCCGGGAGTTAGAGGGGATAAGGGGGAACAGGGTGAGGCTGGACATGAGGGCTTGCAAGGCCCAATGGGCCGAGAGGGACCAAGAGGATCACCCGGTCCCGGGGGGCAAAAAGGAGAAGTAGGGGAACCTGGGCCTGTTGGTAAATATGTTTTTTTTTCTAAGATGTCATAACTTATAATACAAAATATTTACTATAAATACACACTATGTATGCATAATATTATTTTTTCATTTATTAAAAAAACAGTCTCACCTCATCAACAGGTCACCTACATACCTTCTTAGAATGTTTGTACAGAAAAAGTTTCAATAGAGTAGCCCATTGTTACGATGCCAAGATAATTTAAATATCATACTCATATTATTATGAATATCGACTTTATAATGGTTTTAATAAATAATACCATTAAAAATTTTTGTAAAACCTAAAAAGTTGGTTTTCCCTTCTGAAATATTAAACTTTTAAACTATTAATTATTAGGAAGACATGAGAACTTTCTAAAACAAATATTTTTTTTCTATATAGGTCCAGCTGGTCGCGATGGTTTACCAGGACCAAGGGGACTGGCAGGAGCCCCAGGTCCAGTGGGAGTTCCGGGTGAAGATGGGGATAAAGGGGAGGCTGGCCCTCCTGGGGAGAAGGGATTCAAAGGCGCTACAGGGGAGCCTGTAAGTATAAATGTTGTTTGTTGTAAGAAATGAAATAATAAAAATACTAATAGCAATATAGAACATTATTTCTTTTTTGTCTTTTTGGTTTTATTATGAATATACATCACCGTGGCCATTTAAATACATTCGATTTGCCAATTTAAAAACAAAATAAATTCTAGTACAATATTTAAAAGTCATGTTATTTATCAGCTATAGAACCATCACAGTACATGTATTCAAAAGAGTCGTGAAGTTTAAAGCGATACGAACTGTATTCATGTTGTTTTATTTTCAATTCTGTAGAACTGTGTTTTTGTATCCGAGTATATCGTTCAATACGAGTATAACTATGCTTTGTCACTCTACATTATAGTTCTGTTGATATCAGATCAGATTGGTGATGTAACATCAATCTCATACTGTTGTCATTTGAGGTAATTAATTTGTCACAATAATTTTACATAGGTAGTATATAATACACTGAATCTTTTTTTTAAATTTACTTGCATAATATACAATTTTAGGATGATAAAACATAGTTTAAATGGCAACGTATAATCAAAGCTTTAATAAGAAGTACAGTAACATCAAACAATTTGCAGGGCATTATTGGCGCACCAGGTATTCAAGGTTTGCGAGGAGAACCAGGCCCAGTAGGCTTACCTGGAGATAAGGGACCTCAAGGAGATCCTGGGCCACCAGGGAATTCTGGGATGGATGGACCAAGAGGTCCTCCTGGACCACCTGGTAAAACTGGGCCAGAAGGGCCAAAAGGTGAACAAGGAGGAAGAGGAGATAGAGGAGATATTGGGCCAAAAGGTTAATGATTGTGAAATCACTTGTGATAAGTAATATATAATTCAGTATTTCTTTTCTTATTTATTTAGATTGAAATTTCTAAATTCGTCCTTCAATGTGTAAGTAAATTTCTTCCTAGAAAGCAACTACATTTAATATTTTAAAGTATAAACTTATTATAAAACAGTACTATAAATTTAATATAGCCCAAGGAATGTGCCTAAAAAACTTTAATTTCCATGTTTCTAACTTTCATATGTAAGTTACTTGCTTCCATACAAACTAAATGATTTGCTTCTAAAAAAACTAAATGACTTGCTTCCATACAAACTTTCAATCTCGTTAAAGGACTTTTCAAAAATCCTTTATTCGTGTTCATAATAATAATAATAATCTTTATTGACATAAATCTTTCCAATCTTCTTTATATAGAAAACTACTAGGCAAATTTTAATACTTTTTGAGTTAACGGCTTACTTTAAGCTGGGTGTTGTCCATCAGTCAGACATTACTAGAATTTTATTAAGTATATAACTTATGAAAAAAGGTCCACCTGGTCCGGCCGGACCAATGGGAGCTCCTGGTAGGAGAGGTGCAAAGGGCAACCTAGGGGAACAAGGCCCTAGAGGCCCGGAAGGAGAACGTGGAGAAATTGGCAGTCCAGGAGCTACTGGTCCGCCTGGACCACAAGGAGTAGAAGGCAAAATGGTATTATAATATAACATTATAAAGATAAAAATAATCTTTACAAAAAAATCAATTATCTTTTCTTTACACATAATTTTAAACCTACTACAAACCCTACTATATTTATAAATTATTTTGAAGGGCCCTAGAGGCCCGATTGGACTAAAAGGAGAAGACGGACCACCAGGGATACAAGGAGAACCAGGATCTAAAGGATTACCTGGACCTGAAGGGCCTAAAGGTGATCAAGGTCCGGCTGGCTTCCCTGGAGAGAGAGGTGAACCAGGTCCTCAAGGTATAAAAGGAGAGCCGGGGTCAGATGGGCCCGACGGGAGTCCTGGCCCACCTGGACCATCTGGACCAATGGGACCTGTGGGTAAGCCGGGTGAAACTGGTTTGCCTGGTATACCCGTAAGTATCGAATCAGTTGTTTAAAATACTTTTAATTATAACTTTAGTTAAATTATATCTCACCTTAATTAAGTATGTCATTTCCGCTAGACATTGGTAAAGTCAAGTTATAAAACTAAAGAGCCTGTTATCTATGTATCTATGTAACTAAAAAATGAAAACATTGAGTGTACTTCTTTGGATCACTCTACCTTATGATGATTTTTATGGAACTATGTTTGGATAGGTCCAGCTATTTTATTTAAATAATAATTGTTGAGTTAAATACTTTTAAAGTTATAAACATTGTAGTCTATAACAACCTTTTATTTCCAGGGTACCGAAGGTCCAGCAGGTGCTCAAGGTAGTCCTGGGATACCTGGAGAAAAGGGCGATACCGGCCCCAAAGGTGCCCAGGGAGATGTTGGACCAGCGGGAGCTATTGGACCACAGGGGCCAGAGGGGCAAAGGGGATTACGTGGATTACCTGGTCCACCGGTGAATATTGATAATTTTAAAATAGTTCTTGTTATCTATACATATAATAAAATTGTAACTAAGTCGAATCTGTACAGTAAATATTTTTTTAGAAAATCTTATTGAAATACACATTATTATCGATACATAAGCCGAATCTATAGTTTTTAGAATTTTTGTCTGTCTGTCTGTTACCGCATCACAGAAAAACCACTGGACGGATTTTGATGAAATTTGGTATGGTAATAGCTGGTTGTTATCCGGGTCAACATATAGGATAATTTTCACCGCGGGAAAATCTCATTTCTATTCTAATATGTAAAATCTAAGAATTTGGTTTTTGATCATCTGAACGCGGGTGGAGCCGCGGGCAATGCTAGTTTATTTATAAATATGACCTCTCTGGTACTAGCTATCCTTACCTTTTTGCAACGTTCATGAACAGCGCCATCTATCGAAAGTGTAATAATGAAGTATCTCGTCTTCAATGTGCATTACTTATATTATTATTTGATTTTAATAGAAAAATAGATTGTTTCTACTACCAATACCTAATTATTTTACTCTATATAAAAAACGATGATTTATTATATAAATTGAATATTTTAATAGGGTGATGTAGGAACACCGGGTATAATGGGGCCATCTGGTGCACCGGGGACGTCTGGCCCTCCTGGCCCTCAAGGAATGAAAGGTGATAAGGGCAATAGAGGACCGAAAGGACATATAGGAGAAACTGGACCAATGGGATTAAAAGGGGATCAAGGTGAAATGGGGAAACTTGGCCCTCAGGGTCCAATTGGACCAATGGGTCCCAAAGGAGATATGGTAAGAGGCTCTATGTGTAAAATTTTAAATAAACCAATAATTTTTATTTAATAATAAGATAATTTATTATAATTGCCATATTTCTTTATTTATTAAAATAATTCTATCTACATATATCTTAATAACTATATAAAAACATTTTAACATAGTGATAATAAAACCAATATTCTTAGGGTCCTGTCGGTCCATCTGGTCCAAAAGGTGACACGGGTCCTCCCGGAACTCCTGGCTCAGAGGGTCCTGTTGGACCAAAAGGGTCCCCAGGTCCTGAGGGTCGACCGGGCCTTCCAGGGTCTCCTGGGCCTCCTGGACCACCTGGACCACCAGCACCACTCCCACAAATACCACCTGAGTTATTCGTATCTAGACGGCGACGAAGTCTTGATGACTCTATAGAAACTACAACTGATGATAGTTTTGATGAAGGTTAGTTATCATACACCAAGAATTTATTGAAATATTACTTCTTTGTTCTATTATAATAGTTTTTATATTAAAGTCTGAAACGCTTATAACACAATTGGTGCAGTATGCAAATCTATTAACGTTATACAAACATTTTGTCAGCTACAGAAATATTTACTTTTATTCAAAACAAGGATCAAGTTTTTACCTTATACTTTAATCTTTATGTTATTTTAACGTCCGTGACGTGACGAGGTAGGACTTATAGATCACAGTGTGTTTTCTCAGTTTGTAACTACGTGTCTTAGAAATTTGGTTTTTAAATCAGATTATTTAAACTGAAAGATAACAAACTTACATGTGTATGTAAATCTTAAATGGAACAATAAGCTTATAAATTTAGAAAAAAAAAACAAATTCAACTCGAAGTATAAACATAGCCTCCATTAAAATGTTATTAGGTATGTACATATTTACTGGTTCATGTACCCGACTTTGCTGAACGGTAGGTAGGCCGTTGAAAAATAACCCATGTTATTCTAAATTTCAATTTAATTCATTGAGCCATTATAAATCACATCGTGAAAAAGTAACAAATACAAGCTTTAACATTTATTAATGTATTTTTTACGGTGTATATACGTACATGACCTAGTTCGACACGCACGTGTTGTCAATTAGCCAGAAACCACTAAAGATAACCCTAGCTTTATATGTAACTATGTATACAAAGTATGGAGGTCAAGTAACATTTCTTTCTTCATTTCTCGTTACTCTATTTTATTATAATATACAAGAGTTTTTCCGCGGCCCTACCCGCGTAGCTCAATTGTAAATTACTAAACTACTTACTAATTTCATCAAAATCCAATCAATAGTCTTGCACTCACAATTAAAATTATCTAAGCCAGTCAGTGAGAGAAATTAAATTAAAAAAAATATATATTTGAATACAAAATGTATTTAACTACAATTTACAAATTTCAGTCTATATCGTTCGTCCAATTTCTTTACATTAACATTTGTGTTTTTACACAACTGCGGCAAAGCCAAAAGAGGGTTGTGTGTTTGACCTGTATGTATGTATATAATATGTATGTATATCCGATTCTGTTCCATCGTAATTACTAAACGGCTTAATCGATTTTGATGATTCATACGTCATTCGATTCGTCTTGATAACGCGGGTGTAGGATATATAGATATTATTAAAAATCATAATGGTGGATCCTAGGCACCAATGTGTGTCTTGAAAAAAAATGTTTCGTTCGAATCCATCGAGTGGGATATCAAAATACAGGTTTTTTTTATATAAGAGGCGATTACAAAAGTAACTTATATGTTTAAAAGTAATTTAGGGTAAGAAATTGTTAAATAAAACTAAAAATGTCTAACTTACCAAAACTAAAAAGCTGTAAATAAAAAAAAAATACAAAAATAAAAAACCGACTGCGTGAAAGAAGACGAGAACAAGTGTTGTAAATAAATTAACGGTTCACCTCCGTAAAAATTTAACCCTTCGCCACTGCTGCTACACTGAACTTACTACACTACATAAGTTTATATATTATATGTAAATATTTGTTCATTTATTTTACAGTATATAAGAATGTTATTTTTTCTTAGCATGGATACAATTTGTGGCTTATGAAAAAAACAAAATTATTGAAATAAAAAAAAATACTCAACATTGTGAGGTGGCCCACTGATTTTTAAAATAAATAATTATTTTTTTTTAAATTGCCAAAATGCTATATTACAATACACATACACCATAGTAAGTATGTATGTGTGTGTGTGCGTGCGTGCGTGCGTGCGTGCGTGCGTGCGTGCGTGCGTGCGTGCGTGCGTGCGTGCGTGCGTGCGTGCGTGCGTGCGTGCGTGCGTGCGTGCGTGCGTGCGTGCGTGCGTGCGTGCGTGCGTGCGTGCGTGCGTGCGTGCGTGCGTGCGTGCGTGCGTGCGTGCGTGCGTGCGTGCGTGCGTGCGTGCGTGCGTGCGTGCGTGCGTGCGTGCGTGCGTGCGTGCGTGCGTGCGTGCGTGCGTGCGTGCGTGCGTGCGTGCGTGCGTGCGTGCGTGCGTACGTGCGTGCGTGCGTGCGTGTGTGTGTGTGTGTGTAAATTAATAAATAATAAATTAATAAATACTTATACGTAGATGAGGAGTCGGAATGGGCGCGCGAGGTGATGTCGGGTGTGGTGGCGGCGCGCGCGGCGCTGCAGGACGCGCGACGGCCGCGCGGCTCGCGGCACAATCCCGCGCTCTCCTGCAAGGACTTACGTACTTCACACGCTAATATGACAGATGGTAAGCCTACGGATTTTCTTTTTCAACCGACTTCAAAAAGGAGGAGGTTCTCAATTCGACTGTATGTTTTTTTTTTTTTTTTTTATGTTTGTTACCTCAGAACTCCGTCATTTATTAATCGATTTGGACAATTTTTGTTTTGTTCGAAAGGGTATACTTCCAGATTGGTCCCATTTAAATTTCAAAAAAAAATACCACCCCTAAGGGTGGAAAAATAGCTAATGATGAATTTAACCTACTTCTAATTGTCATATTAACTTTAAATTTGCAAGTGTTTTTATTTCTTTTGATAGTACAGTGGTTCGGTATTGTTGACCTGGCTAAGTAATTAAAGCCTACCTATTAAATACATACCTCATCAAATATTTTTGAAATCGGTCCCAGCCCATACAAAGCAAAGCACACCGACTTCGAAAATATTTGATTAGGTATGTATAGTAAATGAAAACTACCAATCAGTTATTTTTCACTTTTTAGTGCTTTTGTTTGAAGTCGGTTTTTATTTTTTTGTTAAAAAGTTTTTATCTTTTTTGACGTGGTAACGTCTTATATATCGATGAACGCCGGCTGCACGCACGAAAAAGTGTCACGTTCCGCCTAAGCCGAGCGCGCAAGCGAGAGCGTGGAACAAGCGATAGAGAGGCACGATCGGCCTAAGTTGTTAAAAGCACATTGTTACTTGTAATTAATCTGTATAATTTAAATAAAAAAATATTTAAATTAACGAGTGCAATTTATCGAAAAAATTGTAATTTTCAATTAACTCTAACTTTGCATCATACAAAATAATGATAATTCAGTGATAATAATTCAATTCAATTCATAAAAGTATGCAATTTTTCATCAATGTTTTCTTATGACGTTATCACGTAAAATTATCGTCCCTAAACCGACTTTACAGAAAACCATTTTTTTTTTAATCTTAAATTCATCGCCAAATAAAGAGATCGTTCTTCGTAACGACGATATAGCTTCCCCGGACGTAAATGAGCAGGGTACTGTAAGACTCAGCTATATACAGACTATTGAAAAAAAAAAAGTATTTAACATAATATAATAATAAATTTTTATCCTAATCTACGACTTTAAGTGGTATACCAAGTTGATCAAATTTCTTCTATTCATATAATAAAATTGTAACTAAGCCGAATCTGTACCTACATTACATATTTTTTAGAAAATTTTATTGAAATAAAGATCATTATCGATACAGAGGCAGTCTATAGTTTTTAGAATTTCTATCTGTCTGTCTGTTACCGCATCACAGAGAAAACACTGGAGGGATTTTGATGTAATTTAGTATGGTGGTAGCTGGTTATCCGGGTCAACATATAGGAAACTTTTTACCGCGGGAAAATGTCTCATTTCGGAGAAAAAATATAAAAACTGCATTGTAAGAGTATACTAATATGTAAAACCTAAGAATTTGGTTTTTGGTCATCTGAACGCGGGCGGAGCCGCGGGCATTCCTAGTCGTCTAAAACTTTCAATCTAAACTAAAATGAAACTAATTGAATCTATCGGCACTATTTAATACTACATAAGTGACTCAAAGGTATTTAACAGTTTCGTTAAATCGAATTAGAAAAATCAATCGTCTCGTTTTGCCACTGCTGTAAAAATATTAAATATTTGATTCAAATAAATTAAATGTACATTTGACCAACGGCATGCTATTTAGTTGTTACCTTAAGCACTTTTTTTTTTCTTTAATCTGAAACCTATTTTTTTTTTCATTTGTCAAATAGGTTTTTACTGGGTCGACGCGCGAGGTGGGACCTCGCGTCCTATCCGAGTATATTGCAAGGGATACACTACGTGTCTGTACGCTGATAACTTAGAAAGTACTGTTTACACCGACTCAGGTCACAAGTTCTCCCAAATAGATAATGGATATCGGGTGAGTAATATATGTATGTAAAATAAATTGTTACTATAGGCGGTGTTTTAGAGTTCCCTAGTCTAGCCACTAGGCAAGGCATAAATTTTAAGACTTGCCAATGGATAATTTTCACAAAGCAAATGTGCAATCGTATGTCATTATTATTAATTTTGACGTTCATCCTTCGGTATAAAAATCCTGTTGTTATCGAATTAATGTTCAGACAGTGCATTGAAAACCAATATTCGTATGAAAAACTGAGCCATCCATAGGTAACTTTAAAAGTACTTGATGTATGTACGCGGATAAAAAGTGCAAATAAATATCGTATTATCCAACTCATGAATTATCTCTATGCAAAAAAAACCTACCGTTTTATAATAATACCTATAAACGCGAAATTTTGTAAGGATGTATGGATGTACGTTACTCTTTTTCGCAAAAAATACTAAACAGATTTTGATTGATGAAACTCCGTACTATAGTTTGAACTAATCTCAGGAACTACTAATCCGATTTGAAAAATTCTTTTTGCATTAGATAGCCCGTTTATTGAGGAAGGCTATAGGTTATATATCGTATAATATATCTATAGGTATAGGTAGTCTATCTATTCCATACTAACCGTTAAAACGTATCTAGGGACAAACCCGAGCGAAGCGAGTGTGAGTCGTTAGTTAGGTTATAATTTTTAAAGATATAGTAATTCATAATTAAACTACGCGTGTCAAAACGTTAGTAACATATCAACATCGATCTGCTGCTATAAGTCTTGGGAAAAGGCTAAACTAACAAAAATACTGTTGCATTTACAATATTATTAAGAATTGAACAAATTACAGATAACATATGAAAGCTCGGGCTCTGGTGCCATACAGCTTCGCTTCCTCAGGCTGCTGTCGAATGGCGCCAAACAAAACTTCACTTACACCTGCATCAACACTCTAGTTCCACAAAGGTAAATTAAACCACTTAATTAGTCTACACATAACTAATATTAGACGGTAAGGTACAAGTTTTTATGTTGATAGTAATTTTATAAAATAAAATAAAAACGCTTTTTCCTCGTCCTAATACTAGCCACGAACCTCCCACTAAACACAAGAGAAGGTATAATTATACAAAGAGATGGGAAGTAGAATAGTCCACCATGCCGGCCAACTTAACACTACGAGTTGGCCAACTTGACATATCTTCTAATATTTATGTTTTTATAAGACGTGCTGATTTCCTCATGACGGTTTCCGGCATCGTGTTTATATGATTGTATACTTAATATGAAAATCTCAACGAGCGAAATCCGAGATTTCTGTTATATCTTTTCACAAGTCTAAATCTATACTAATAAATGGAGAGCCGATTTTTTTGTTCGGTTATACTGCGATAACTACTGAACCGATCGGAATAATACTCATACCATAAGATGCAGCGTGTTTCGGAGGTTACAGTATGCGGGCGGAGCCGCAGGAAAACGCTAGTATCTAGTATATTTGCTTACCTTTTATGACTTTTTAAAAGTTAGAAATAAATTTTTCAGGGTTTTTTTTTGTGATATTATTTAATTTTTAACCATAGTAAACAAATATTATTTTGATTTACAGTCCTTATTATTTTAAAAGGTCAAATTCCGACCACACGTGATAGGGCATATACTAATAAATTCAATCAGATAAGTACTAGAAAAGTATGATACATTGAAAAATAAAATTAAATATTTAATCATTATATATTATATTTATAGATCAGACATCCCCGCTGATTTAATAAGAGCAAATGGCGTGAAGTTGTATGGACAGAATAATGTGGAATTTAAGGAGCCGCAAATAATACGGGACGAGTGCAAGGTAACTTTAAATAAATGAACAAAGGTTTATTGTACGTTAGTTTTAGTATTATACTATTTTAAACTTTAAACGTTATTTAAAGTATTAAATTAAACAAACAAGAGTTAACATTGCGTCAATCTCCTCATGATCACATTAAGGCCTTTCCGTTGAATATTTGTGTCAACTTCAAAAATGCTTGCGCGTACTAACGTGCTACAACATACAGAAGGACGTCCTAAAGACCTATGGAACTTCAGGAGGACTAATTCAGTCCTCTTTCAAGTTATCGAAGTAGACCTTTAAAGTCCATAAAGTCAGTATACAACTGTTTCTTTCGTAAAAGCAAGATTATGTGATCATTTAAAAAAAATCATTTAAAAAAAAAAAAACAAACATATTTATTTAAAAAAGCAAGACATAAAATTGTAAAATAAATATTAATATTCATATCATCACCATTTCAGGATGGTAAAGGAGAAATAGTTCTCGAAGTCAAAACATCTCGCAGTGAGCGTTTGCCCATCAGTGATTTCCAGCCGCTGTCCTTCCTCGACGCGCACCACGAGTTCTCCTTCACCCCCGGACCAATATGCTTCACTTAAATATAAACTAAAACATACATTATGTACTTAAGCTTGGATCTTTGTAAATATTGTAAATAAATGTTGTGACGACTGTTTTTTTTTTTGAAGTGAAAACTTCTATATGGCAGGTTTGGATGGGGGGTAAATTATTCATGTAAGTCGTTATTGACATGGTCACGTGACGTATTAAAGTATATTTATGCGTTACCATGGTAATGCAAGCATTTACGCATCACATATATCCATACATACTCGCTCGCTCATATATATCTCGCTCGCTCATATATAAAATAATAAACTATCTTTCTCTGTTATGAAAACGATATTTTTTTGCAATAGATATTTGAAAATATTTTATAAAAAACATATATTTTTTAAATTATTTCTATACAAGCGATCTTATCCTCGCTTCGCTCGAAGGTAATTTTTGAGTTTACAGGTAGCGCCACCTTAAGGCAATTTTATTAATAACTGTTTATAGTAGCTTTTTTTTTAACGTTGAGAAAAGCATTTAGGCACGGGTTGTGGGACTCACCGGCAAAGCCAGTACTACCCACTAAAACCCAACGGAACCACCCCCGTCTTAATGGGGCGTCGCAGGATCGCTTACGCATTCAACCACGACACCCCGACGGCAGGTCTGCCGAAGCAGACCACAACAACCATGGGGCTGCTCCACAGACCACTCTAGCTTATAGCATAGACTATCTGTACTTTTATACTAGCTGTTATAGCCTGAAGAAGTAACAAACACACACATACACAAACTTTCACATTTATAGTGATGATAGTGTGATAAAATTAATTATTATAAATCATATTTTCATCTGTGTTAAATGTAAGCCAAAAGTATGAAATAGAACTAATAAGTATTCAGAATTTCAAATATGGCAGTGCTCACTGATTCTGTGTCTCTCAGCAAACTTCCTATCGTTGAGTTATGTTAACTCAAAAGTCAAAATACATACTTCCTTAAAGATTTTATTAAGAAGAGACAGCTCAAAAAGTTGTTCCTTACCTATAATACAATTTAATTCATCAATAAATGTAAATTTTGTGAAAATGAATAATTGTTACTCGACCATACAAACTATAAATAAAAACCTATATAAATAAAACTTGGCCTATAGATATGGCCTAGAGCCTTTTTTTTCAATTTGGAAATCAATCCCCATTAAAATGCCTTTAATGTTCAATTACTATGAGATGGGATGGAAATAAAAAAAAAATGTTGTATTGCATATTTTGCAGTCAAAATATAAATTAAACTACAATTTACATTTCATACAATTCTGATAGATGCTATATAACCAAAAGAAATAAACTATACTGAAATCAGTCCACATATTTACATCGTATAACAAATCCACAAATTTATAGTAAGTATGATCTTTTATTTTTAACTGCTCTTTGTAACTATTTTACCACATTATTTATTATATAGTTTATTAAGTCTTTAAAGCTACAGTCTAATATTTAAGATAATATGTAATTTTAAATTATAATGTTCTATTTTATATATCATATATACAGGCAGTGTCTATTATAAACTTAGTATTACAAATGAAACATGTAAATTAGACTGTTTCGATAGATCTCCCACACAATAGACCAAAATTTAATACAGCAATTACAGTTAAAATCGTTTACGACGACATCGTTTCGAGCAACATACCAGTTGTATTGACCAAAATTATAAGTCCCGGCTGAATGCTATATGACTGACAACCAATAAGCGACAAAAAATATCCTCAACGAATGAGGCTTTTAATTTTTTTTTGTGTAAACAACTTTAAGCGTTGCATTTAAGGTTCAAATTACATTGTTGTATATTTATTTCAACTAGAATAATTACCTAAACACAGTCAGCGAGTTTTAAGAGAACTTTTGCATGAGATTTGATACTTTTTTGGTCGATGGTAATTACTACCAAATGTTACATCTGTACTGCAACATATAGGCCAAGGTGTAATAAAATGTTTAAAATTTCATTACAGAAGACTACAAATGTTAAAGTTAATACAAAACCTTGACAGCAATGACCAGAAAAACTTTCAAGGTTCTTGATGCCATCTCGAAGATATCAGAAGCATGGGAAAATTTTTACAAAAAAATATAGCTAATTTTAGACAGGTTTTAAACATTTCTTAACAATGTCATCAGTTGATGTGACAGATGATGATGAAGAGGACAATATCTTTGACTCAATTAGCGAAAAATTTACGACCTGCTTTATCTACTACTGCAGAGGGGTTTATTGATGTACATAACTCTATTGCAATTTATGCATCAGCTACTGAAGATATTGTACAAGAAGTTCAAGAGGAAAATGACGGTCAGAAAGAGACAGAAAAAGAGAGAACAATTTACAGAGCTGACTTTGATTAATGATCTCAGTGCTGTTAATGTGTTACAAAAGATTGTACTTTTTAATATGCAGTTTCACATGTAGGGAAGTTATGATGATACAAATTAAAATCAAATGTGAACTAAAAAAATCGTTCATATGACAGAAGTGT
This sequence comes from Brenthis hecate, assembly GCA_951806755.1. NCBI lineage: Eukaryota > Metazoa > Arthropoda > Insecta > Lepidoptera > Nymphalidae > Brenthis > Brenthis hecate. Next base: position 3,620,667 of record OX638264.1, read on the forward strand.
TTCAAACTAAAATTACAGATTTTATTGATTGACAGAAATATGATAATATTCTTTCATATTAAACGTTTTATATGAAATAAACAAAATGTAGTTTTATTTTTTATACATGAATATATTATTCTTATTAATTAATATTCATCAATCGAAAAAGTACTACAGAATCCCATTCAAAAGTTCTCTTAAAACTGTCACCTGTTGTGTTTAGGTAATTATCCCAGTTGAAATAAATATACAACAATGTAAATTGAGCCTTAAATATAATGCTTAACAAACATTTAAACGACCGCTCATTCTGTAAGGACATTTTTTGTTGCTGATTGTGTATATATTACTTTTTTGATCGATGTTAATATCTATGGATTTATATGTACCTACACATTCAAACATCATTGGTTGTTACGACTATAGATTTCTACAAATAAATATGAGTATTCTCTTCGATGTTGTTATAACAGATTTTGACTGTATTTAGGTAAATTTTTCTCACACAATAGCCCAAAAGTCAAAATAACAATTAACTATAAGTCACATGATAATTTAAAAAAAAAAACAATTTATACATCATTAACGACACTAGCACTTTGATTGCTGTTATTATTATCCTTCTCATCACTGTCTTGCACTATTGTACTTGACTCATTATTAACATTCAAAATTTGTTTTGGACTACCTTTTTGAACATTTTCTTCAATCTGCAAATCAACACTTTCCACGGAATTGGCATCAGACATACAGACATCTACAAGGTCTTTAACTTCATTGACCCTGTTATCATTATTTTGTAATGAAATTATTGAGCTTGTGGCACTGTTTTCATCTACACATTTATCCTCAATGTCTTTTGCATTAAAGGTGGATTCGCTTATACTTTGTAAAGGATTTTCATTCACACGAACAATAGAATCATCATTATCAGCACTTTCTTTCTCACAAGTCTCACCAACCAGCATTGTTTCCGATATAGATAAACTGTCATCTCTTAAATTAATACAGTCAATATTTTCTTGTATTGGATTTGTGTTTTCCTCATCAGATGATGCTAAAAGAATATTTTCAACGATTTCTTCTCTCGTATCATTCTCATTGTCAGCAATCAGAGAAATTTCTAATTCAGTGTCTTTATTTTTAATGTCTTCGACTATTGGTGTTGGACAAGCTTTCTTGTTTTGCCCATCCATTGTAGATTCACTTTCGGAGTAACTGGAATTTTCGATGCTTATAACATCTTCACTTATTAGCCATGGACCATTTTCATTTTCACTATCAGTTCCTAAAGTATCCAATGTTATTACGGATACATCTGAATCAGAGCAATCTTGTGAAGAATCCAATTCGTTTTCTGAATACAATTTAGATAGTAAATTTAGTTCGTCTATACCTGACGCGACATCATCACTGTCCCACACGTCATCCACTCCAAATTTATCTTGTTTTTCTTCAATCACATAATTCTGTTTAACATCTAGTGCTATATCGACATCCATTTTATTTGATTCATCGTCTTTAGTGGTAACTTTTGTTTCAGTTGTTTTAGATTCTGCCATCTTTGTTTCATCAATATTTACATTTTCTAATGGTGTGTTATCTTTCTTTTCCTCATTCTTTTTGCTCCTTTCTTCTATCAATCTTTTTAGCGTGACTTTCCTTCTTTGCTTGTCGTCTAGCGAATTCTTTTCTTCTACGAGATCCTCCTCCTCACTCTCCACTGGAGACTCATCAGCTTCCTTATCGCCAATTTCTACAGGCTGAAGGTTCATTTGATTCTGCCTTTCAACATATCTGAAAAGTAATTAATAACCATGTGAATTATCATAAAAATATTTGTAACTATTAAGGATTCTTCAATAAAATAGTAAACAAAGAATATAAATATGAATAAAACTATATTCAAATATAAAGACTTGACAATTTTTATGTGCATGTAATGACATTTCAGAACTCGGACAATATGATATGATAGATAGAAGTAAAAAGATGGTACTATATACAAATGTAACTATACAAATAGTTATGTTCATTTTACACCTGGACAAGACCGGCATAATAATAAATAATAGAATAGCTACAATGCTTGTGTTGTGGATACCAGATAGTTGAAACACTACACATATATAACTTTAATTTTTTCTTCTTCTTTTATATATATATATATATATATATATATATATATATATATATATATATATATATTGATATAACAAAGTCGTGTTAGTTACACCATTTATAACTCAAGGACGGCATTTTTATGATATTTTATTTTTTGGATTTGTCTTAGTCCGGAATAGTATAATAAGTTTTAAAACATCAGAAAAATTAATAAAGAAAATAAATTTTATATGGCTAACGCTGGCTAATAACTATTTATATCTATTTAAAACATACCTAGCGACGAACCAAACGTGTTGTCGCACATTAGATTGTTAAAAAGTATTTTTTTAAATGAAACCTTACTTATTAAGGAGTTCAGACTCTTTGATAGCAGCTATCTTTTTATTTTCTTCAAACTTTTTCTTTAAATCTACACTACTCTCCGCGGGGTCGACGTGATGAGCTACTCTAGAAGACGCTATTCTCCATTCATTCTCTTGGCGACGTCTCTGAAGTTTTTTACCGCATCTCGTAAATAAGTCTCGAGCTAGAAAATTAAATGAAAAGTGTTATTGGACAGACTAATATAATTTATTGCCTTAACCCTTTGGGCAGCACGCCGGTAAAGCAACTCAATGGCAATGTTTTTAGACTTCAATTAAAGTTATATTTATATAGTTATAGTTATTATAAACACATTTTCATCCGAATAAAAAACAGCTTATAGAACTCAGCAGTTATGTCTGAGGTTAATTGCTGATGTGAAAAACAAAATTTATAAGAAGCTTCATGAAAGATTTTTTTACCAGATCATTAATTTCTGAGATTAACCCCTACATATAAAAATACAAACTACCTCTTTTTATAAGTATTGGTGTAGATTTGAAATTTATAAGGGACAACACTTGGGATGGAATAAAACATATCGCGTAACATATATCATGTTGGAAATTATTCGCACATGAAAATTACAGATGTGCGAGACCCGGGATTTGAACTCGCTTCACTCGGTTTCCTAAGCAGCGCGTTACCACTGGGCTACCACTGCCTTAGCACCAGTAAAATTACCTTCCTCCATTATGTCAACTTCGTTCCAACCGAGTTTATCTTGATTATTGGCCTCACGAACACAACGAAGCACATCATGGAAGTCCGGGAAGGGTAAAGGAGTCCCTATAGGCACTTTTTTATTAATCCACATTTCTAGTTTTTTTGCTGGTCCCGGGGGCCTGCCCGGTCTTGCTTCTATGTGAAGACGAGGCTCTGAAGGCATTTTAGTATTGGTCATTTGACAGAGCTTCTCATAGACTCGTATTAGTCTCTCCTTATACCTAAAAAAAAAATATTGAAAAAATTATTTTACTAATAAAATTGAAATCAATACACAGTACAAGTGTAAAATAATTATTCATTTAGCAAAATAAGCCAAAACCATTTTTTTTAACTATTGACCAGCTAGCTGTTCAATCTCATCATTTAATAAAAACTGATTAGACAAGACTTTTTGATATTATGAGTATATATGTCTTTATCAAAATATAACCATATATTATTTATCCAAACCTAAAATAGCATAGATTATCCCCGTTTTTCATGCTCCTATGCAAAGTTGGTGTCATATAATTCATTGATATGCCGACTAAGGCTCTTGAAATATATATAAAATTCTTGTGTCACAGTGTTTGTAACAAAACTCCTCTGAGACGGCTGGACCAATTCTTATGAAATGTATATTCAGTAGGTCTGAGAATAGGAGTATTTTTCATACCCCTAAGTGATAAGGGTGGTCCACCCCAAAAATTTTATTTTTATTTTTTGGACAAAATTTTTCATTTTATTTTTTTATGATTCGGCATTAAAAAAGATATTCAGCCATTAAAGTTTCAATCAATGAATACCTATACATATAGTAGAATTGTAACTTAGCCGAATCTGTACATTAAATATTTTTTGGAAAATCTTATTCAAATAGACTTTATTATCGATACAGAGGCTGAATCTAAAATTTTTACAATTTTTGTCTGTCTGTCTGTCTGTTACCGCATCACAGAAAAACCACAGGAGGGATTTTGATGAAATTTGGTATGATGATAGCTGGTTATCCGGTTCAACATATAAGATACTTTTTACCCTGGGAAAATATCTCATTTCTGAGAAAAAAATACAAAAACTGCAACGTAAGAGTATACTAATATGTAAAACCTAAGAATTTGGTTTGTGGTTATATGATCGCGGGCGGAGCCGCGAGCAATGCAAAATATATATAAAAAATCCTGCCTGACAGACTAATATATGTCTTAGACACATGAAATTTAGAGGTGTGTTCTATGTGATGCGTTTGTATCCACTAAGAAAAGGTTTTTTGAAATTCCACCCCTAAGTGGATGGAATGGGGGTTTGAATTTTCTGCGAAACTTTTTTATTATCCGAGTGGATTGACTTGAAAATTGGTACACATAGTCTTCAATTAAAATGATGAGACACGTGTATCACAGTCTAAAATCTTCCCCGAAATAGTCAAATAGGGCATCGAAAATCCTTAACGGTATGGTAGAGGGGCGCAGAGTGGCGCAGAGCGTGCGGGGCAGTGGGGTGTTTCTGTATTTAATAACTTAAAACATAAAGCCAAAGATTTTTGTAGTTTTAACGCGAGCGAAGCCGCGGGTTCTGCTAGTAAAATAATATAATTATGATAGTTTTATTAATGTACCTCTCAGTCAATAAATAAACTGAATCTTCATCATCTTCAAAATCAACTTCTTGTTCTTCAAGTTTTTGCACTGCCCTATGTAATTTTTTAATGGTTTTCTCAAGCTTTCTTATCTGCCTTTGTCTCTTATAATCATATTCTTTATCTTCCTGTGAGTCACAATGCAATGAATCTGTAACTAAGAAAAAAGAATATTTTAATCTATACATATAATAAAATTACAACTAAGCCAAATCTGTAAATTAAATATTTTTAGAAAAATCTTATTGAAATAGACATTATTAAAGATACAGAGGCCATATCTATAGTTTTTAGAGATTTTGTTTGTCTGTCTGTCTGTGACCGCATTACAGAAAAACCACTGGAGGGATTTTGATAAAATTTAGTATGGGTTTAGCTGGTTATGCGGGTCAACAAATACTCTCTCCTGGTCAACACCACCGGTGCCATTTTTGAATCATTTTGAGTCACTGGTGCCATTTTTGAATTTTTCAAATCATTTTTGCAAAATTGTGAATAGGCACTGTCGAACAAGTATATAACGCCTTCGAGATGTCTAAAACCTTAGTCTTTAGTGACCATGGTTGCTGTAAAGCTTCGAAACGTCAGGAACCAAATATCAAAATATATCCGCAAAATAATCCGAAAAGATAGTTTTATAATGTCAAATGTTCGCGTAAATCTAAGGAAGTATTATTGTCTTAACAATTTTCAGCAAGCTTTAAAAAAAAATTACAAACATGCAACTTCTCTATCAAACACCAACCGACCATTTTGTTACTTTTTATATTTTTACACAGAAATCTACATAATGGACTAAACACAAACAACAACAAACAATTAACATTAATGGGACGGAGGACTAGAAGGAAGGATGTCATAGATAAGATACTGAAGTTTAGGACAGAAAAAAATACACACAAATTTCACAAAGATAATATGAAATATTTGTATTAATATTTGTAGAAATACATATTTTAACACACCTGAGGTAAATTTCTAAGAAATTAATTAAATTTCTATGACACTTACGAGGGAGCGTTTTTATGTTCGCGGAATGAAGGGTAAGGAGTTGAAATAAAAAAACCAAATTATTTTTCCTTTTCAATATATTCACCTGCAAGACGGACACATTTTTCAGATCTTTCAATTAATTTATTTATACCCTCTTAAAAAAATGTTTTGTCTTTGTCCTCAAAATACGATGAAACTGCCTCCTTAACTTCATAATCGGTGGTAAATTTTTTACCCCGCAGCTCTTTATTCATTTTTGGAAAGAGGTAATAATCACTCGGGGCCAGGTCTGGGCTGTAGGGTGGGTGGTTCAAAATATCGAAGCCCACTTTAAGCAGGGCAGCCAACGCAACGCGGCTCTTGTGGACGGGCGCATTGTCGTGCAAAAGCAGCACACCTTTCGTCAATTTTCCCCGTCTTTTCTGTTTAATGGCTTCTTTTAGTCATTCTAATATTGAAGCGTAGTATTCTCCGGTTATAGAAACACCTTTATCTTTATAATCGATCAATAATATTCCTTCTGAGTCCCAAAAGACCGTTGCCATGAGTTTCCCAGCTGACTGTGACACCTTAAACTTCTTAGGGGGTGCTGCGCCCTTTTTATGCCACTGCATAGTCTTGTTTCGACTCAGGTTCATAATGATAAACCCAAGTTTCGTCTCCAGTAACAATTCGACTCAATACACCATCCTTGTCTTCATTACAGAGGTCCAAAAATGCACGTGAACACTCTACGCGTTGTTGTTTTTGCGGCGGCGTGAGCATTTTCGGTACCCATCTTGCGCTGACCTTAGTCATGCCAAGATGATTGTGCAGGATTTTAAAAATGGTTGTATCGGATACTCTAACCATTTCTGCGAGTTGTTTCTTCTTTAGTCGAGCATCGTCGAGTACAAGTTTTTCGACTTTTTGGATAAGTTCTGGCGTGGTCACCTCGATGCTCCTGCCCGGCTTCGGGTCGTCTTTAAGGGATTCCCTTCCTTTTTTAAACAAACTGTGCCACTTGTACACCATGGTTTTTCCTGGACAAGTCACCGTAAACCGATGACATCTCATCCATTATGGTCGCAACTGATTTTCCTTGCTTGGTAATGGACTTTATAACAGCACGATATTCGATTTTTTCCATATTTCACTTTTCACTCCTGATTATGTTGCCTGGTTGGCAATAGCTCAAAGACTAATAGTCTAATAACAATGAAATCTCGTATTTATACTAATTATGAGTCACTAAACACGTTACGATCCTAACGAGCCTAATCACCCCATCCAACCCTCTCATTCCGCGAACTTAAAAACGCACCCTCGTATTATATTTTAACTGTAACACAGTAATTCAAATACTGCCCAACCTCTGTAGGTGCATCACTTTAGAACGGCTTGATGAATTTGGATGACTTCTTTCTTTTTTAAACATATTAATAGTTTGAATTAATTTTTTTTTAAAATGTTGAAAACTGAACTAAAAAAGTATATGAAACTCAAAGGTGATAGACAAGTTTATATTAAAATTTTGGCAGAGCAATGTTTGCCAAGGGACCTAAAAAAAATTACAAATATACTTAATTATATATACAAAACAAATGAACACTTAGTTATTACTGTAAAAGTCATGTCCACATGAAATAGTAGCAAGAATGCTAGTTGCGTTGCCCCTGTTGAATGGAAATGCCAATTTGTTAGGTGAAAAATGCGCCAGTTCTCCTGTCACCAGTACAGGTGATAATACAAGGTATTATGTCTTTTATAATAATAATTTCAAATGAATAATAAACTACATAGTTAATAATATAAATATAATCTAATTACATATTAAAAACTGTCAGGATTTATTGTTTACCTTTATTCAGATCCTCCTTTTTTGGTTTATGAGACTTAGTCATCTTCCTTTGTAAATTCAACTCATCGACAATATCTTTGATAAATAAATACATTTTTTCAGGACTAGCTTTTATGGAAGTTATTTTACTAGAGACCATTTCAATGAACTCTTCAGATTCTACATATTCCTTTGGACATTGCTTATAGTATGCCTTAATTTTCTTCTCAACTATTTTAGTCATGTCGGCTGAATCTTCTAGTTGAAAACATAAATCTATAAAGTTTTGATAAATTGGATGGAATTCACATGAAGTGGTCTGGTCTTTATTATTTACCTCACTAGCACCATTTTTAGAATCAATATTTACTTCTATCGGAGATTTCTCAATGTTTGATTTGTTTGTGCAAATTGTTTCTTCTTTAGAATTATTATTACAATTATAGATGTTAGGCTGCATAATATCAATTTCTATTTCTACTACTTGCTTCTCTTTATCATTTTCTTTTGGATATTCTAATTTCTTTTTACTTAAGGGTGTTTTATCTCCACACTGTTTACTATCACTATGAATATCCTTATTATTTTTTAAAATAGGTTTAACTGGACTATCATCAATAGTAATAGTTAATTCTTTACCAATTTCATTACTATGTTTTGAATGTAATTGTTTGACAGGACTATCTTCTATTGTGATTTCTACAAATTTTTGAGTTTCTGGCTCCATATTATTTTGTTCTTCCATTGACATTTCTGTTTTATTTTCTACTACATCTGAACCTACTTCTTCATTAAAAGAATTATTATCTCTTTGTTCTTCAGGCCTCAAGTACCATTGAGGATTACCAGTAGATGGTTCTACTGGCTCATCGTCAATTTCAACAGTTGATACTCTTGGCATAAGAGTTTTTGGTTTATTTACAATCTGCTTCCTTTTCGTTCCAGATGCACCAGGATTTGTTACAGGTTTTATAGTAATACCTGGTGGTAAATTATTTAGAAATTTTGGTCCCCGTATTACCATAGCAGTATAATTTTTCTTATTTGGGTTGGATTTTGTAATAGTAAGCTGGTTTTTATTATTTAAATTCTGAATATAGCTCATTGGATTAATCGACAGCTTTTGCCGAGGTACTACAGGACACTTCATATCATTCGAAATATTTTTAATGACAGGTATGTGAACTGGGATCAAGTTTGACCTTTGCTTTAAAATATTAGCGTTATAATTATTGTTCATGTTGCGAACTATTATCGGTTTTGATCCCATAGCCATATCATTCGTAGAACTTATTGGTTTTGGCTGAATGTTTGCATTTTTTAAAGAAGAGCTTGATTTAACTCCTTTTATCGTTACTCCAGAACATTCACTTGGTATAACAACCATGGCATTAGGCATAGCTTTTCTCTGTAAGTTATAATTAAGCAATTTGCATTATAAATCATAGAAAAATAGTTACAATAATTAAGATATACCATATAATAGCTACTTACCTTCTTTGGAGCAGGTTCGGCCTCCTCGTCAGATGAACCCAATTCAATCACATCCTCAGTAGACATTTTAAAAATTAAGTACAGTTTAAACTTGACAAACAAATATATACTTTTACTATAATCTTAACAAAGTATTGCAACAATTTAAATCACAAATAATCACATTTTAGTTTAAAAAACTAAAAAGTTTTGCATTTGCGATTGTTAGAGCATCAGCAAACCGTAAATCATAAATAGTAAAATGCACGTTACAGATAACAAAAATTTCACAGATTAAGTAATAAGTTATAAACTATAAAGTACATTCAAAATTTTATTTGTCATCCATGATTCAAAAAGACATGAAGTGGTGGAGTAGTCACTGAAAGCGTGCTAAATATTATGTTTTGTTTGAGTTCCGAAAGGACAGATTTTCGAACAATGGTTTTTTCCTGTTTAGAGTATACTCAATAGCGGCCAAGCTTCAAACTAATTATTTTACTTATAATATCAAAAAAAAAACATTTACAGGAAAATAACTTCAACTTTAATGGAGAAACCCATTTTCGGACCCTGATAAGTAGGATAAAAATATATATAAAAAAAATCCTATTTTTTTTTTAATATTTCATTAAAATCTTAATTTCATTTGCAATGGCCAAATTATGAAAAAATGCATTTTTCAATATTGCTTAATGCTCCTATAAACGAATAATATATCTTATTTATTTTGTAAAACGTTAATGTGAAACTTTATAAAAGAAATGATTTTATACTTAGAACTGTTGTATTAAAAATTATGATCAATTTATTTGAGAATTGATGCTGTGCGGCTTGCCTACATTTTTGTAGGATTTAGACTGAATTATATTTTAAGTATATTGTTAAAAATAAAACGAAAATCTAAAATATGATTTATTTCTAATGCTAAATAAAAACCTCCTTAATTATTAAATATCTGAATACGAAAATCGTATGACATAATATTATCATTTGCCAAAGAGCCTGTAAATGAGTTGCTTTTCGTATTTGTACGCAAGTAAATGTGTTTTAACCGAATCCTAATCTCTATCGAAGTCCTTGTACTTCTGCACGTATACCGATTATTATTATTGATTGCATACATAATAAGTAATAACTTAAATCAGCGTAGGACGCAATTCCGACCAATAGATGTCAATACAAATAATTTTAAAAGATTTTCCTAAATTATCTTAAGCTGGGTTCTCACGGCGCGTGATATCACCAGTTGAGCCACGCCGAGCCGATTTGTACGTACAAGCACGCGCCACGGGCGATCCCGTGTCACCCGTGCTCACGGACGCTGCGCGGCGCGCGTTGTAACTTCACAGACAGACAGAGGCACGCAATGCACCTGAAATATCGTGTGAGTCTTTGCATAGCCACCTCCAACCATGGAGCAATGTTAATGAAGAAGAAGACATCACTGTTGCTTCAGCCGCATTTTTACGCACTTCATATTTACACATGCATGAGTACTTCAAACAGTTCACAGCAGTTTATTATGATATCTTTTTGGTACCTGGTTTTTGCTTCTATTGCGTTTGCATCTTACCTGTGCAATATATTGAACCTAGAAGTTAGACCAGCTGAAGGAAGATTTGAGGAGAGGTGCATCCTGTGGTGGTCCTGACTGACTAATGAATCAACACACAGACCTAAACCGCTGTCGTAGAAACGTGAAATTTTGAGGACGTATTCCTGATGTAGGTATTCGATAAGAAAGGATTATTTTTAAAATTCATCCGCTTAGTAAGTAAAATAGGGGATTAAACATTGTATGAAACTCTGTCATTCTTAATGTGAAATACACAGAAAGTGATATTAGCTTTAAGATAATAAATAAGATCGATTTTTTTTTAAATTCATCCCTTAAAGTGGTAAAAGAGAGTAATAAAGTTTAAATGTGCAAAGAATTTATTTATGATCAGAATTGCTTGAAACTTGGTATTAATGCTCTTCAATACGATTAAACATAAATACGTGTTTTGACATTTTTCGAAATTCAATCCCATAAGGGGGTAAAATGGGGAATGAAAGTTTGTATAAAACTCTATAATTAATATGTAAAAAAGTACATAAAATAAAACTAAATTATTCACCTGTAGACGATTTAAGAGTTTTGAAATCACTTACGTAAAATGATGCTACATAGCCTTACATATAAAGATTGTGATTTCGCCAATTTTGGAATCTTATTGAAATAGTCATTATTATCGTTTTTAGAATTTTTGTGTCTGTCTGAGACACATTGTTTTTTATTTTATTTAATCAACAATTTAAATTCATTTATTGCTCGGAAAATAGAATCTTTTATGAAAATTGAGTACACACCGACTGCACCGCCACCTACCGGGTTCAATTGTGTTTTCAAACCATCCAGAAGCCCATTGAAATATACACAGAAAATTTTATCCTAATCGGTCTAGCCCTTTAGGAGTAGGTTAACAAACACACGTACAGAATAATTATATATATTAAGATTTAGTTACCGAATCTAATATATAATCATGATGCAATAAAGTTGAATTTGAATTGACATTGTAAGAAATGATTCATATTACGAAAATAACTATGTTTTTTTAGAAAACAAATAAAGCCGTAGGGCGTGTTAGCCGTAAAAGCCGGTCAAGAAAACGTGTCGTGAACAACAGGCCTAAAAGATGTGCTATATTTTGCCCCTATAAAGTTGTCATATATTTTTGCACTTTGCAGTCGAAGTGGCATCCTATTTTTACATCGCGTGTCTAGTCAGATGCAGACAGTTTTGTTATTGCTACTATATGACATAATATTTTTGCTAACAGCGTGAGAATAAATATTATAAAAAGCGTGAGAATATAGTATATTAATAAAAGAATCGTGCAATCGGATATTATATTGCTGAACTATCCATGGTTGTATATTTATGCGTGACTGTACGTAGCAGTCAAAGACATACATAATTTATTATTTATACTTAATGTGTCTTCGTAAATGTTTTGTTTATAATTTATTATAAATTATGTACAGTGCCGTATGTAAGTACTAAGTAGCACAGACCAGGAATAACAAAACTAAGTAATAGCTTTTTTGCTCAACGATAGTTCTGCGATTTACAGATAGGGAATCTGCCCATGGGTACCTAATTTTGTTTAATTAGGCTTTGAAGTTTGAGTCTATTGACATCTCTCAAGTTGACCTATGTTTTTACTTTAATCTGTGGTTAATTTGAAGTTTACAAGTTTGATTGAAGTTTAGCTGTCTGTCAAAATATATCTTGGCGAAATCAATTTCTAATTTCTTTGGGTCATATTAGTACAATGATTAAACTTTTTTCATTAAAACAACAAAAAAAAGATGAAGAAGGCTCCGCCAGGGCCGGTGGTTCACAAAAAAAAGCTTCAGCAGCTCAATTGCGGATCACAAAAGGTAGTATGCAGTAAAAATTATTAAAGACAATATTTTTTTCGTTAAAGAATATTATAAATTATTTTTTTTAAATAATATGTGTATCGTAATAAATTACCATTTATATTGCCTTACTTTATTTTTACATTATTTGTATTCACTTTGAATTGAAAGAGTCATTCTGCATCTTTCAGATTTGAATGAATTAAATTTACCCAAGACATGTAGTACAGAATTTCCAGATCCAGATGATTTACTAAATTTCAAGCTAATTATATGTCCAGATGAGGGCTTCTATAGAGGAGGCAGATTTATTTTTAGCTTTAAGGTAAGGTAGTTTACATAAATTGAGAAAAATATTGTTTGAAGAATATAAAAAAATATTTTAAAACTTACTTATTGGATAGTTAAGACTTGTTTTTGAAAAACCAATTATTTAATGATTTATTTTAAAAAATCCTATCTCTCTCTGAATATTGCCATATTGAAATATTTTTTTATCATTTCTTATATAAAGACAAATTCTAACTTTATAATAAAGCTTGTAGAAAAAATAAATTTTGTCAATTTTAAAATTGAAGAACTGATATTGGAATATTTCTTTGTAGTTTATTTATATGTTTTCTGTATTATAATTTTATAACAACAGATTATAACACAAAAAAAATATAAATAAACTAAAAAGAAATATTATATATTAATTTACATGATTAATATTAACAAAAAATATTAGTCATGTAAATCAATATTTTATTTATTTTTGCATTGAGGAAGAAAACCTAAAATGTAAATAGTATTTTATGATTAAATAGTACTTTTTTATCTTATCAAATGGATTGAGCTATGCATATAATGATAACAAAACAATTGAAAATTTGTATGTTGTATACATAATTTAATAATAATATATACATGTCTTCTTAGGTAGGACCAAACTATCCTCATGAACCTCCCAAAGTGAAATGTGAGACTGCAGTATATCATCCTAATATAGATTTGGAAGGAAATGTGTGCTTGAATATACTTAGAGAAGACTGGAAACCTGTACTCACCGTTAATTCTATAGTATATGGATTACAATATTTATTTTTGGTTAGTACATTATAATAGTTGAAAATAGCTAGATCATAAGTAATGAACTCAAATATTTATAATTTAATTCAAATCAATCAATTACATATATAATATAATAAAATTTAGAATCTTGAGTAAAATCTATTATCATATTCAGATGAATGAAAAATCACTAATAAGAAACAGTTAAAAATAAACAAAACAGTTGTTTAGTGGTACTGTTATATAATTATGAAAGTAGATTATATTTTTATTATTTTTGAGATATGATTTATTTTGGGATATATTTTGCATTATATATGGACTACAATATTCATTCTTGGTCAGTACATTATAATAGTCTAAAATAGCTAGATCACATGTAATTAATTCAAATAAGTATATAGGTAGATAGTTTTATTTAAAATGTTAAATTGGTATATATAATCCAAAACATATAATACATAAATATATAATTAAATGTAGAATCTTGATTAAAAAATATAATCTTGCTAAAGAACAAAACAAAAACTTGAATTTTTTAATTTTATTCAATGACAATGACTTGATTTTTTTAATTTTATTCAATTAGATTAAATTAAAAAAATCAAGTAATTTTTTTGTTATGTTATATCATTATCAAGGAAGATTATATTTTTGGCATACTATTATTTTTGAGATATTAAAAATTGAATAAATAAACTATAATATAGACATGTTGGCAATATAATTGGCTTAATGCAAAGCAAAGAAAATTCTCAGTGCATTATTTAATTGCAGGAACCAAACCCTGAAGATCCATTAAACAAAGAAGCCGCAGATGAACTTCAAAGCAACCGAAGACTGTTTGAACAACATGTACAGAGAGCGATGCGCGGTGGATACGTCGGCTCCTCTTACTTCGAACGGTGCCTCAAATGATCATACGCTATTGTAAATTAATTCACCCTGCTCTATATAAATAAATAAATCTCATTCATTTTATATTATTAAATGTCTATATTTATTTTAACGCAAATAATTGATTTTTCTTTCCTAAATATAGATGGCGCTATTCACCACATGGCAGGATATCCTTTTATAAACCATATGGTTTAACATTCTTTTAAACAAAATGTGTATGTGTGTAAATTAATCATACTTAAGAAATCTAATTTAAACGATAAATTAAATGAAGCTGGACTGACTCATGAGATATTTTACATTGCTTTGTATTACAATTACAAATAAAGTACCGACTCTTTCTGTTCGATTTTTATCGGTATAGTTTTTTGTGAGTGTCATTTGTGCATGTGTGCGTGAATAGATGTGAAGTGAGCGAGCGGCCGCATGAGTCAGTCCATAGAGTATATTGCTACGTCAGTCGTTAACTCGCTAGTTGGTGAGTGCTCGAATCCCGTGCTGCGCTATTTTGCCAGTTTCGACGCGATTGTCGCTTAAATCACACGTGCCCGTCGCTTTCTCTAATTTTGTTCAAGGCGAAACTGTTTCGACACGCCACTCGGTTGCGAAAGTCTCGCGATGATATACAAGTGAGAGCTACCATCGGACGCCAGGGTAACGCTTATCGCACACGGTGAGCCAGTTTGTTAAACGAAAGACATTCAAAACTTGCCAACCACGGGACGGGGGGCGCACGACGCCGTCGGGTCGCACACGCGGGAGCAACGATTCCTACGCATACTTACTGTTAGAGAGCCACAGAAAGCAATTTTTAATGTGTCAAGTCAGTATAGCTTATTGCTGCTACGTCAGATCGCAGAACGCTTCGAGTAGGAATTACAAGGTTATGCAAATGAGTTCTGAACGCTTCTACACTAGGGGTAATCAAAAGACCATTCATAATTTCAATAAACTTTAACGTTCGGTCTCACACTGTGTACTGGGTGCTTATCTGTATCGTATTCATATCCTTCATTATCGTTTGGTGTCACGATCGCTAATTGCTAATTACTTACCTGGAATCGAGTGATAAGGCTCGAGATCGGTGGCCGAGTGTACGACGATCGCAGATTGGCACAAGCAGGCGGCGACGATGGCGGCCGTGCAAGAGGAGACCTTGCTCTCGCGCTGCGAAATACCTATCATCGATTTGGCACACATAGGTAAGGGTACCTACAATTGTCATATAATATTATTTACTCCAAATACCTACTCATTAGAGAAACAAATCCACTGGGTACTCTTAAATTTTATGTGAAATCGAATATCATATCTTAATATACAATCGAAAATACTTACAGTTCAAGTATAAAACAGAATACGAATTTTAACGGCCCAAGTTCTTTTCCACTGATGTTGCATCGCACAAAGGCCCGGGATGTTTACCTGCCCGCTTTCCCCATTTATTGTTATTGACATTCAAAATCGACAGCTGCAGCTGAACCCAAAACTCGAAACGTCTTCACAATATTTATTTACGAATTACGAATGAAAGTTCAAAGCCCTTTTATACATGAGGAATCGTATTAAGTAGTTCAACCACCCGTAATAAATGCACTCAAAGTGATAATATATGTGTATGCGCGTTAGCAATTTTATTTAGCCAATAACCACTAAATATGAACCCACTTCTATATAGAAATGCGAAGTTACGAGGCTTCAAGCTACCTACTATTTGGCGTTTTCCATCACAAAAATTTCATTGAAATTCATCCCATATTATCGAGTAAAGCGCGTTAAAACAAACTAACTAAATTTTAAAAACAACTGATACATTATATAACTTACATAATATATGTTACATCCCAAAAACTCAAGTCTTTGACTCCGTTAAAATTTAAGTAGATACGTAGGTATATTGTATACTCATTGTATACTCACTACACAGCTGTTAGGTATGTAAAGGATTCGTGTGAATATAAACGAAATAGATAATGCGTTATGCGTTTTAATGATTATTGACACGGTAATATTATTGATATCGGTAAATTGTTCAAAAATAAAAAGTTAGTAATTTGTAATGAGTCAATATCAATAAATGTAATCGTTTATATTCGGGGAAGTGGAACAAAGCTTAGCGTTTATTATGACTGACATAAATATTTTTATAACCGACACTAGCAAAGTGTGTAATAGTACATCCTATCGTTGCTAAAAGATTTAAATCAAAATAACTAGCACACAACTGTCTAAAAGAATATGGACGCAAAACGATTTTCTTTATATATATATATATATATATATATATATATATATATATATATATATATATATATATATATATATATATATACATAAGTAGAAACTATGTAGGTAATATACGTATATATAGGTGTATATCTAAATGTATAGGTACGGCTATAAAAACTTTTTGTAATAAAATATCCCACTAGATAAGATGAAAGTAGCCTACGTAGTATATCTTTTGTTACTCTTCTGCGTAAAAAAAGGGTACACCACTAAAATACACTTTTGCATTTATTGTGTAGGTACGAGTATAGATTAAAAACAATTATTTTAATTTATGTTGATCAATTTTATTTACTTGCTAATAGATTAAACAAGAAACACGCAAGAATGACAATTGACAAGTTACATAATTAATAATTATCGCATTTTTATAGTTACCTATTAAGAAATACATAGAATTTTTCATAGAGAAACTACGAAGTAATAAATAAATATTACAGGTACTTTTATCACAATTACTTAAAGACTTTGCTAGTTCTTATTTACTTAGAAGCAGAAATCATTTGTTTCATGTTTTTTTAGAGCTTTTCCCGTTCCTTTGACTTAGAAAAAAAAATGGACTATGAGTGTTTTAATGTTTTTACATTTTGATTCTATGAATCGTAACATGAAACAAGGATAGCAGTTTTAATAAATCTTACTAAATGTCTATTTATTTAAAAGTACAAAAGTATTATAGCAAACTATTTTTAACAAAATATATGACTATCTATTTTAAATACTTCTGACAGATCCAAATCCAATTGATTTATAACGGATTTACTGCAAACAACAAAACCCGGATTAATGTCACTACTTAATTCTCCTTTATGAATGACTTGTTGTTCTTCTCCGAATGAATAAAACTTAAAACATTTTTTATACAAAAGACAAGCAATTAACTAAAATGCATGGTATAGAACGCTATACCTGATAGGAAACGATGATAATTTCAAAGCAGACAAAAAAAAAAATAAGTTAGGCGGAGGGCAACGGCCGGACGAGCTTTTGTAGCCCCGGTTCTTCGCACGCAATGCGGCTTACTCGACATCTGTCAGAATCCCCTAGCCCATATTATGAACGTTTCTTAATCACAAGTGCAGTCGACTAAAAAACAAACAAATCTTACACGAACATATAAATAAAGAGAGGACAAATCTTTTATTATAAACTAGAGACTTTCAACGTATGTAACTTCAGAAAGGTCATTGAGAAATAAAAATCATCTGTACATTTGTGATTGGCTGCGAATGCGAATCTTAAATTGTTTTTTAGATATTGAACATTTGCTTACGTCAGATTAATTCTAGAAGGCTACCTAAGCCTTGACTTAATGCATTGTAAGATACATAATATTTTATGCGATTCATGATTCTATTGTTTATAGAATAATTGTTTTATACACATTATAAGTTACGCTCCTTCCAACTTTACTGAAACTTCGGTAATCATAAACAGAATGTATTATTATATTATTATTATAACATCGATTTCTATACATTATTATAATCTTTACTCCATAGCCTTTACATTAGTTTTAGTTTAGTTAATAAAAAACAGATTTTGTTATCATGTAACACTAGAGTGGAAAATCAAAAACTCGAAAATAAGCGGTCAATCTTGCTTTGTAGCGAGTTTTTGTAGTAGGTATAAACCTTCGTCTCTACATCTTTATTATTATTTATACCTATCTACATTTAACGTCAATGGGTAGGAACGATGGTGAATCACACATAATTGCATAAAACGCGTTCGTCACTTTCCAGTAAATAAATCGTTTTGTTTAAACATAAAAAATTACGATAATAAAATAGCTACTTAGGATCATTTCTTAATTTAATTTAAATGTTTGTATCGTATGTTAAATTGTATCTAATATTCATTTTTGAACATAATATATTTTGAGGCCATTTAAATCAATTTAATAATAAAAGTGCGTGTGTCCATCAATAGTTTTAATGAAATAAGTTTGTTTAAAGTTATCATGAGGAAAGGAAGATTTACCTCTTGGCTCTTGAATAAGGCATTGCCAACCTCTAACGTATCTGTTTCGTTCAACGTTTCGCCAATTCTCGAAGGTCACTTAGTGTGTACCAGCATGATATTAGCTGATAGAGATGTAGTCAAACTCGTATTGCGAAACTGCGTTATCGAAATATTTTAAGGTCAAAGTTCCAAACGATAAAACATTACGTCATGGCATTATCCTTTATTCACCAAAATAACCAAAATTACAATGATTTTAAAAATTTACATCTACGTAAAGCACCAAAGATCAAATAAGCAACGATATTCAAAGTAGGTAATTGATGCATGATCTTTTTGTCTCAAATAGAAATGTCTTAGCTGGAATTACTATTGTCACATAATATTTTCAATGTTATTAGGTACATCCTCGAAGTTTTAAAGAGTTTGTTAGCAACTTTTCTCATGTCCTCCATCCAATTTCGTGTTAATTGGTCGCTCACAGGCTCACGGCGTCTCGTGTCGTCTGACCTACATTTATTTCATTCAAGTTATACTTGACTTTGATTTTGATCTTTACACATAATGATAGTAGATAAACATTATTCATTCTAAAAAGTGCCTATTTACTGAATTTCACTGATGTTTTATATAATATTATTTTATTTACTACAGCGATATGATAAGGAAAATTGTCAAATATGAATGCTAAGCGCTAGGCAGCACTTTCACAAGAAACAAGAGGGCGAAGTCCAATACAATCACTGCAACGCGCTAGCAACCGTTAATACAACATTATTAGCATTCTGAATATCTCTATTTTACTTGTTTTCTCATTACCTCCATCAATATGTGAAAAATGAAACCAATGAAAAGAGTATAGATTTGAATATTAAATGTAGATAATGAATTGTATAATTCAAATAACCCCACAAGTTAGGGTGGAGTTTTTGCTAGTAAAACATTATTTAAGTTCGTGAACACCGATATCTTTGTGTATTTTTTAATGGTGCCAGTGTTTCCGTGGATCTAATAATAACTTGGTGGCCTCTTAGCAACATGACACGCTATTTAATACTTAAATAGAAATGATTTAACAATTATATATCGAAAAACAAATTTATACAACAAGAATCGTACATTTTTTCCGGGATAAAAAGTAGCATATGTTTATTCTGATGTATGAGCTATATTATTGTAAAGTTTTATTAAAATCCATTCAGTATTTTTTGCGTGCATGAAAGGGTAACAAACATCCATACATCTATGCGTCCAGATATCCAGACATATTAATATATCCTCACAAATTAGTAAAATTATTACATGACGTTAATTATCTCATTTCCATAAAATGCAGGTGAGCCTACTTTAATGTAAGCGACCTATTCAATCAATCTATTTTGGCAGTCCTTTGTGTAACGGATGGACGATGTACGCAGTTGAATCATCAGTGTCTTTGTTTTGAATTTAAATTCGTTGTCGCATTATCTGTTACACTAGAAAACTATTTGAAGGGAAATCATTGTAGTTTGTTATTTTTTCACTTGTTACGCTCTAAATATTTGTTACAATAATATCTTTGGTGCACAAAATTTTTGTCTGTCTTGTCTGTCTAGGTCTGAGAACGCATCACGAGAAAACCACTGGATAGATTTTGATGAAATTTGGTATGATGATAGCTGATTATCCGGGTCAACATATAGAATACGTTTTACTGCGGGAAAATATCTTACCTCTGAGAAATTTATATAAACGGTAAAACGTAACTTGGGACGAACCCGAGCGGAGCGAGGGTGAGTCGCTAGTATAATACAAATTACACAAGTAAATAATAATACGACGCGATCAGACATAACAGTACATAAACAGGACGTCATGATTCAAAACGGTAACGTGTGCCGCAACTTCCGCGAAATGTGCACTTTTACTATTCTTTTTATCTTTAGGCAATAGGAATTTTACCAACTCGTTTAGTAGGCCACCATTTTTGACAGGCTTCTTATTGTAACTAGTGAGTCAATCTACTCTTTGACCTACTCTAGAAGGCTGTCTGTTCTAGTTGCAGAGCCTGCTAATAACAATCACATTTCGCAAAAAAAGTAAATGGCAGTTAGTATTATAGTCCCCATTGTTGCTATGATGTTACGAGTATGCTGCTTTAATTAAAATAAAGAGAATTTACTGCATTGACTTAATACAGCGTTATTTATCTATACAGGTACTTGTTAATGACATAACGTTTCTAAGTAAATTCTATTTCTATAGAAACCATTATTGTACTATTTATTTAGCACATTAGCATCTCTTTAACTTGTTAAATTATAGCAATTTATCTACTAATTTTGTTTATACGATGAGTAACTCATAATTTATAAGCGTCATCGGTAGAGCATTATTTTAGAGTGCAAAAGATCTAATTTATAAATTACTGATGTAAAAAGTTTTATGTTAATGTTAAGATGCTTTAAAAGAAGATAAAACTAAATATCTAGTAGATAAATATGTCCAAGGTATTTTCGGATTAAGCATGCTTATTTATTATTATAATATTGCTTCTGTTTACGTATAGAATATAATGTGTACGTTAATTAAATAAATTGGAAAGGAAATACCAAAACATACATAAATTAACGATAATTTATTATCTATACTTGATAAGTTTTACGTCATTGCTTATGATAGTTTCATATTATTCACCTGCACATATTTGTATATGCTACATTGTTTTATTTTATACGTATGATGCATCATTATTTTATAAAATCACATGATTACATTAAATTCAGTAGAATTATTTTTATCATTGTCACTTTAGAGTACACAATAAAAACAACATAAAGTGGAAAAAATCCATTACTAAGCAGTTTTTGGATGGGGTTTAAAACCGCGATAATCATTGTATTATTTGATGTCGCTTTAACTCATAGCTGTCAATATTATCAACGTGCAAGCATTTTAATTCTATTTAAATATTGCCGCTGGGACAATTTGCGTATTTCTATGTTTGCTGAACACCAATCATGAACTCATGACATGCGTGTGCCATTGTCCTCCAAGAACATGCGGATGACGTGTGATTCCCATTGTATGTCCCCAGCTGTACACATCGAAATTGTTACGGCGAAAACGGCACGAATTATTTAGTCACAGACAGCAGTTTCAGTTGCCTTTAAAACAATACATACATATTTAAATTACAACGTCTTAGTCAACATGTTCGTACAATTATTCCATTAACTTGTATCGAATTGCATTCAAGCAGCCTATTGAGTATTGGCACAATGTGATTTACTGTCTGTCGCCTTATTTAAAAGCACGTGCATAAGTCATGATAGGCTTCTAACTTGTTCTCTGGTATCAAGTTTCTAGCTATTGATCGTAAAATATGAAACAAGTTATCAGGTTGGATTTAAACGTATACTTAGATTATGATAAAAGTATTGTTTTAAATTCATAAACGTTAATATTATGGAAATTTACTATGAAGATATATAATATAAATACCAAGTATCTTTGTTTCAAACAAATATCTACTAAGTACTTGAAAACAGTTGAATGTAGTTTACATTTCTATGGACACGAAAGGGTTTTTCACCTACAAAAAGGTATTATATGTATATGTTTATACATTTATTTATCTTATCTGACGATTTCTTCTAATTATCGAAAAGCAAATTAATGAAATACCCATCTAGTATGTACTATTAAATTAATATACTATTTAAAAATATAAGAGTAATAATCTTGTAGAGGTTATAAAGAAACTTTGCTCTCTTCAATCAGAGCAAATTAGTCAGATCAGGCAAATTATTGATCTAATAATTCTTATCCCATAAAGAAGTGTCACAAATCACAATATAGAAAAAAATTAGAATTTATATATCTATTATAAAACAAAGTCGGGTTAGTTATACCCATTTATAACTTAAGAACGGCTAGACCAATTTTTATGATTTCTGATTTTTTAGATTTGTCTCTGCCCCGAACAGCAGAATAACTATTAAAATATCAGAAAAATTCAAGATTTTTTTCCAGTTAAAATTTTTAATTATTTCTGGTACTAACTACTAAGGGCTAATCTACACTATAGTGGCGATTACAGTCCGATATCAAACTGGTAAAGTATTATAACGTTGCTGGAGTGTGACTCGACCGGAACTAGGCTCTTACTGATAGTGTTAATACACTTATTGGTTTTTGAATAAAAAATAAAAATATTGTACCAGGCCGATATCGGATCGAGAACGAATAAGATCGGCGCTATAATGTGGATCGGTCCAAAACGTATCCGATGATATCGAACATAGATTACTGATTTGGAAAAACAATATTATTAGTCTGATTCACACAGTTTTTTTTTTAATTTTGGAAAGAAAACACCCACTTTGTTGTGTTAATGCTCCTTTGACCGACTTCAATAAAGAGGAGGTACTAAATTCTTAGCTATATTTTTGTGTGTAGATATGTTACGCGATATCTTCGTAAATTGTTTAGACTTATTACAATTTTACAATAAATTTTTAAAATTCTTTTTTTTTTTTGAAGATTGTTGTATCAAAGTGTGTTATTTCAAAGAAAGTTCCACTGCTGAAAAGGAAATAATTATTTTTGAAGTGTATTGTAGATGTGTAGTTGTGTACCTTTATAAGGTATGTAGTTCCTTTCCGATGTAAAAAGAAAACATGCTTTTTGCTTGTGAGAGACAGATTTATCTGTTGCCAGCATTTTAAAAGGTTTTATAGTAAAAATAAGCGCTTTAACAGACAATTTAAAAATTTATTTATTCGATTATGAGGATCTTTTAAACTTTATAAATAGGCAAAGACAAAACGATTCAGTACTTTTTTCTCCTCTGTTTTTGTTTAGTAGCTATTGACGAGCTTTTATGAATAAAAAAATTGAAATCAGTTAATTTTTATAGATAGGTAAAATCTATTCATATATGTTTACCTCAAATTTTCAATAATGATCCTGTAACAAACTTTTACGTCATAATTTTTATCAATATTTACAATTTTTTTTATCAATATAGAGATTTCAAAACAACTTACGTAATGCAAGTAAATGCTCTTACTTTATATTTTCCCCAATGTATAGTAATCATCACAGTATACGCTTAGCAGAGTTCGAAGAAATTATTTCGACAAAGTCATCATCTCCATACGCATACGTACTGTAACAATCGAGTGCAATGTGCATCTTATAGAACAGTTAATATTTTATGTTACGTTTTAACGTTTAGTATAGATTTCTCAGAGATGAGATATTTTCCCGCAGTAAAAAGTATCCTATATGTGGACCCGGATAACCAGCTACCACCATTCCAAATTTCATCAAGATCTGTCCAATGGTTATCTCGTGATGCGTTCACAGACAGACAAAAATTCTAAAAACTATAGATTCAACCTCTGTATCGATATATAATAATGACCATTGACTATTTCAGATTTTCCAAAAAATATTTAATGTACAGATTCGACTCAGTTAGAATTTTATTGTATGTATAGACACGTTGTATTATTTATTTTCATTATTAATTTATGGTATAAAGAAAATTTTGAATGATATACAAACGAAAATTATTAAATAACAAAGGTGTGTTATATAATCAAATATATTCGAGCAGGAAAAACCTATTATGAAACAACTATTTCTGTAAATAGAAGCATAAAAAATATTCATTGTAAGTAAATAGTGTTAAAATCTATAAGAACTTGTCAATTAAGTTTTTACCGATATTTCTAAGGCAAAGTTTCAATGATAGATAATAATAGGTCTATTTATAATAATAAAATACGAAGTACGGGAAACCGCACTTTTAAATAGATTTCACATTTTATTTTTTGAAATGTAGATAACATATAACCTTGAGTTGCTGCTATGATACTCAACGAGATTAATGTTCAATTCAAAGTGAATAAATAATTTTATTTCAATTGTTAATTCAATTTCTTATTAAACCAATAACATGCCTTATAAAAGTTTATTTCGGATTTTATAAACGATACGTGTGTACGTCAGGTCTGTTATGATTGATTAACTCTATCAATACTTACAATAGATATAAATATAATCTTGACCAAAAGAATAATGCGCACGAGTTGATAAAAATATGGAATGGATTTATCTAATATATTTACTTAGATCGATAATACAAATGGTGCCTCTTGTTTGTTTAAAGTAATCAAAATTTTGACTCATATAAGTAAAAGTGGTAATGATGTAAGGTTACGAGAAAAGTACACTTAATCTATACATATAATAAAATTGTAACTAAGCGGAATCTGTACATTGAATATTTTTTGAAAAATCTTATTGAAATAGACGTTATTATCGACAGAGGCCGAATCTATAGTTTTTAGAATTTTTGTGTCTGTCTGTATGTCTGTCTGTTATCGCATCACAGAAAAACCACTGGAGGGATTTTGATGAAATTTAGTATGGTGATAGCTGGTTATCCGGGTCAACATATAGGATACTTTTTACCGCTGGAAAATATCTCATTTTTCAGAAAAAATACAAAAACTGCAATGTAAGAGTGTACTAATAATACCTATGTAAAACCTAAGAATTTGGTTTTTGGTCACCTGAACGCGGGCGAAGCCGCGGGCAATGCTAGTATAATATAACGATGATAATAATAAGTACTGTAATAAATGTTGTTACATTGTGTATGATAAATATCTGATCATTTCTGAACACTAAGCTTTACCTATGTGAAGTTAGAAACTGACTAAACAATAATTAGTTTTTATCAATTCTATTCGATTGTACTACGTTTGTACCGGATTGTTCCGCTTTTTAAATCGTTTGTACCTCAAAGTGGTGCGAAAATATGTATGGTTCACAGCCAACCTAAAAACTTAGTTTCTAACTTCACATAGGCCTAAGCTTTGCATACAAAAATCTATCTTTTAAAACACAAGCAACCTTTTTTCTATTTTCTATATAGGTACTTATTATGTACATACATAAAAAATAATCTATAGGCAAACATTACTTGTCGATTTTCTTAACGCCCACCAAACTTTAATACAATAATTATACCTATAAAATTACATCAAAATCAATTTAGTATTTTATAAAACGAACGAAGCAAAAATATTCGAAGTAATTGTTTTATAATTACCAAGGCGTCATGATTGAATCTACGATAAGAAAATCACGTTGGCACACGTGTTCATGGTCGTAAAAGAGAAAATTGTAAACATTCTTACAATAAAACTTAGAGCATTCTTTTTACTTACACGAGTGTTGTACCTACTGTAATGTTTACCCTAAATAAAAAATATAAATCCATATATATAAATATAAATCCATGTATAATAAAATTGTAACTAAGCCGAATCTGTATTTTAAATATTTTTGGGAAAATCTTATTGAAATAGACATTATTATCGATACAGAGGCCGAATCTACAGGTTTTAGAATTTTTGTCTGTAACCACATCACGGAAAAACCACTGGAGGGATTTTGATGAAATTTAGTATGATGGTAGCTGGTTATCCGGGTTAACATATAGGATACTTCTTACTGCGGGAAAATATCTCATCTATCAGAAATCTGTGCCAATTAACGTTAAAACGTAAGTAGGGACGAATCCGAGCGGATCGAGAGTGAGTCGCTTGTTGTTAAATCATTGTGAAATAATTCATAATTCCTAAGTTATGGCAAATTTTAATATCTTAGCCAGTTTTGAATAAAACGAATTATAATAACATTATGTACATTAGGTACATTTTAATTTTTTGAGCGGAACCCTAATTCTTTTACTGCGATAAAAGTAGTCTAACTTACTCCTTATAACATCAACTATCTGCCAGTGAAAGTCCCGTCAAAATCAGCCCAACCGTTTCGGAGATTAGCTGGAACAAACATACAGACAAAAAGTTTTTAAAACTATTTTTTTAATTATAAGTACTTTCATATGTATTATATATTTAGTAAAAGCTGTTATTTTGACATAACAAATAGACACACACCGACCTCGAAAATATCTAATGAGAACTACCAATAAGTTATTTCTTACTTTTTAGTGGGATTTTTAAGTCTTTACTGTCAAGTTTTTATTTTTCCATTTTTAGTGTATATGTATGTAGTTCTTAGTAGCAAAGTAAGAAGAAAGGATTTTAAAAATTCAGTAGGCGAAAAATCAATCGTCAATATTTACTACACTTGGGGGTGGTTTGTTTTTTTTTCAATTTTAAATAGGACCAACTTTGAAGTATACCATATAAAAAAATATATATACGTCTCCAATTGAGAACCTTTTTGTTCATCGGTTAAAAAAAGAAACCTAAAATTATGTAGTTAGAAAAGACTGAGTAAAATTACTTCATGTTTAAATATTAAAACTACCAAGTTAAATACCCATTCTTTTTAAGTTGTCAGTTGCCACTAAAACGAATCGTGACGAAGCATTTGTGCTTACTACTAGGTTACTCCTAATGACGCAAACGTTTTTAAAAACATATTTTTCGAGCCACTTACCTCATATTATTAGTTTGATACTATTAAAATATATTAAAATAATATATTTTTTTTGCAATAAGAATTATAACTTTCAGATCTTGCTTCGTAACTAAAAAAGTAGGTACCAATTAATAAAATAAACATGTTGTGGCAAGGGATTTTAGATTTTATAAATAATATCAGGGAAGAAACACCTACATAAAGCTAAAAAATAAGCACATAATTTATTCACTTCTATAAAGATTAGATTTACAAGTGACGACCAGCCTTCGAAACTGCATTATATCACCCAATGACCCACTTACATATCTATGGACGCATCGCACCGTTTTCTCATGTTAATTATTCCGAATTATAATACGAGTATAGGAATTCTATTGCTGGGGAAGTATTCAAAAATTAAAAATCAAAGCCTAAAAATCAACATAATACATATAATCGTTTATTCTAAAATAAAGGATCTCCGTAGCGTCCATTGATGATATATTCTGTATCCGAAAGCATTCTTCCTGCAATTAAATTTTGCATAACATGTTTTTGATACTGTAGCTTTCCATTCAAGTGGTAAAAGATTTAATTACATCCGTTCAGTTGTTACAGAGTTTATCGATTAAAAATAAGCAAGCAAATCTCTCATCTTTAAAATATTGAGTAAATTAGATAATCACGAATTAGTTTTTGATTATAGCACTAACTGCAACTGGTAGTTCTATTTTTTATTACGTTTTTATATACCTACTAACATGACGAGTTCTAGCTAACAGATAAAACCCATTGATTTGAGTCTCAATTTTCCTCTTTCCTCATACTCCATGAGTTCACATATTTTTATGTGAAAGTTTTCCTCATACATTAACACAACATTTCTGATTATTTGCAGACAAACTAATCATTTGTCTTAATTTTTTTTTGACATATAATTTATAAAGAAGAAATTATAGGCGTTTTAAAAGGTCTACTCCCGAAAAATAAAGATTTCAATGTTATTTCATATCAGATACAAATACTATTTTTGATTCATATATCAATGTAATTTTGGTACTCCTCTACATGTCGTATTTTACAACAGATTTGGACGAAACTAGGGTTTATCAGGGTACTTACCAGGATGGGGAAACAGGGTTTACCACTTTGTAGATTATTTTTGATTGGAGGGGTACCTACTTCCTCCAGAAAGGAGGCTATTGGATATCTCCGCCTTATGAGATCCGATTTCGATGGTTCTTTTTTATTTGAAAGGTAATTTTGAATTGGCCTCTTAAAATTTTTGTGAAGATCTGATTAGGATCTTCGGCGTGATGAATAGAATAGCTCCTCAAAATACAGTTTGTGCTCGCGAAGTCTAGTGTTCGAACACTAGCTTAAAAATCTACATTTATTAAATACAATAATAGAGTTACATTTAAAACTTGTATCTAACTGCGGTTTTACTGGTTCACCTGTTTTGCAATTATAAGCACTGATTGACTACTATTCTATGCATTATGCCGTACTTGCCATACCGGTAGATAGTAGATACCTACCTTGAAAGTACTTACACACACAATAAAACGTACCAATACACCTATACATATAATAAAATTGTAACGAAGTCGAATCTGTACATTAAATATTTTTTGGAAAATCTAATTGAAATGGACATTATTATCGATGCAGAGTCCGAATCTGTAGTTTTTAGAAATTTTGTCTGTCTGTCTGTCTGTTACCGCATCACGAGAAAACCACTGGACAGATTTTGATGAAATTTGGTATGATGATAGTTGGTTATCTGGGTCAACATATAGAATAATTTTTACAGCGGAAAAATATTTCATTTCTGAGAAAAATAAAAAAAATGCATTGTAAGAGTATACTAATATGTAAAACCTAAGAATTTGGTTTTCGGTCATCTGAACGTGGGCAGAGCCGCGGGCAATGCTAGTATTAAATAAGTTATAACAATAAAAAACCTATTAAAATCTTTCCAGTTTACATGTGATGCGAAAACAAATTTTTAAAATTGTTATCACTTATCAGTCTTCATCTTCTTCATTCATTCAAAATCTCTAAACACTACCAATTCCGCTATGTACAAATAAACCACAAAAATCAAAGTGTACAATGTACATAGCTGAAATAAGTAAAATTGTAATATTATATTAAAAATAGACAATAAAAAGTAATAAAAAATAATTTGTACAAGATATAATAACTAATAAAAACGTGACCTTCACGATTTCGTCACTGAGACCTTTGTTGTATGTACGACTAACATACGGATAAGGTTAACGTTAACGCTTCCGCGTATATACATACATACATCTCACAGGTTAGGATTACAGTAATTGAACAATATGTAGCAAAAAGCAGTAAAGGCATAGTGTTTTTATATTTTAAGTAGATAGAACGTATGAAAAAGTTGTTAATAATGCCTCTACAATTAGGTATAAGTAAATTCAAAAAAACAGTTTAAAATATTATAATAATTTAAATTTAAATGATCATTTCATAAAAATACTAAATACATAGTTTATAATTTATAAAGTTTGTGGCGAATGTCTACTCTTGCAGTAAGCTGCTCAGAGGATATCATTGAAATTGTTAAAAGATTATTTTTTTTAACGTTGGGAAATTACGCATACCACCTTGATACAACATGCAGGTGGTTATGTGGGACTAAATGTAAGATAAGCCAGTAAGTACTAACAACTAAAACCTAATAAAACCTTCTCCAAAAAAAGATGGAGAAGTTTTTATTTTATTTACCCATTAGGGTCGCCGCAGGATCATTAAAGAGATTTTTTCGCAACGTACTTACCAAACGTGCGAAGCAAAAAATTACTAATTTTCTTAACGCGTTACTCATGTAGCGTGACGCAAATGTCCGAGATGATATAATAATATTATTATGAAACCTTTTGTTTTTACATTTAAAAAGTGAACGTACAATGTACCAGTAAGAGTTGATTTATTTATATTTTGCCTTTTTTATCATAAATGAAAGTAGATTAATCGCTTATAAATTATTATTAACATGTACAAAAACTATTTATGAAACCTTACGACTTAAACAATCGACATTTTTACATATACCTAGCGCAATAACATGCTCTCTAAATAGTATTAATACATATTTGCAATGGTACTAAAAATACTGTGTAGCTTTAATTCCTATAAAGTTCACAATACTTACCTTAAAATATAATATGACATGGGCCCAATATCAAAAGGTACGTTATTGTGTAAGAAATATTGTGAGCTATATGAAAACGTAAATAAATAGGCAGGAACAAAATTAACACAAATATGTACAACAAACTATCAGAAAATGTAACTTCAGCATTATTCAAGATAGCTTTATAACTTTATAATCAATACTAGCATTACCCGCGGCTCCGCCTGCGTTCAGATGACCAAAAAGAAAATTCTTAGGTTTTACATATTAGTATAGATACTCTTACAATGCAGTTTTTGTATTTTTTCTCAGAAATAAGATATTTTCCCGCGGTAAAAAGTATCCTTTATGTTGACCCGAATAACCAGCTATCACCATACCAAATTTCATCAAAATCCCTCCTGTGGTTTTTCTGCGATGCGGTAACAGACAGACAGACAAAATTTCTAAAAACTATAGATTCGGCATCTGTATCGATAATAATGTCAATTTCAATAAGATTTTCAAAAATATATTTAATGTACAGATTCGGCTTAGTTACAATTTTATTATATGTATAGTATAGATTTACATATAAATTTGGGTTGGATTATTATAAATGTCTGCTGTATATATACTCGTAAGTACTAAACTATTAAGTTTCCTACATTAATACAATTCGTAATCAACATTGTCAGCAGTCGTGAGTCGGCTCCAAGTTTACAACGGTGTAGTTCATTTTTTTATTACGGAAAATTAAATTAAGTAAGCGATGAAAAGTCACATGTTACAATAACATAATACAGTTAGAGAACTTGCTACCCGCCCATACTTTAGCATGCTCTAAGTATAGTAGTATCTCGCGTTAAAAAAGCTCACAAAACTAGACTCACATCAACATGGAGCTTATTTTTTTATTTCAGCTGAATTTTGTAACTAGTGAAAGTCCTATTTAAGTCATTTTAGCCATTCCGGAGTCCGATTAGCATTAAAAATAGATAGTGTTTAACTATTGTGCTAATTACGATTGCTAAAAATATATTTTACTTTAAATTAAAAGGAAACTTGATAGAACTTATTTTTTTATATTTTTAAGAGGTAAATATTGACACCATAACTCATTATTTGATTTTTTTATCAGGCAACAATTTAATTTTTTTTTTTTAAATGTATTTATGAACCTATGACGTATTTACAACATTATTTCCAAAGTTCTTACAACTCACAAAGATTTTGCATGGCGATATGAAGAGGAAAACGTAATCACGGAAAATTACCTAAATGTATCCGAAAGGTTTGTTTTGATTTGATTGTTTCAATAATAAAAGACATATAATCCACTTATTTTTTATAATCTTGGCTGTCACAAAAAAAATTGATGGATTGCCATAATCGATCGTTTTTCGATAAACAAAACTACATTATGACGTACGGCTATAAGTTTACATAAAATAATCAAGTCTTCATTTTATTAATCGAACTTGTTTTTATTGTGAACTATAAAAACAAAACAAACTCGACTTGCCAAACAAGGAAGTAGTAATTCTACTGAAAACTAGCGTAATGTTTCTAGAAACCTGACTCTCTTGAAAAACTTAGAAATGGGCAAAAGAATCCAGTTATACATTTATGGATGAGCGTCTAAGAAAGAGAACTACGGAGCGTGAATAAAATGAGATGTACATATTACTCGTAGATAAATAAAATCTTTAAATTGATTGACGATAAGTTCCCGGTTCGAGCCCCATATATCATTATCATAATTACAACCATACGTCATAGGATACAGCATGAGACACATGTACAAGACATCAGCGGTAATACACATATTATCATATATCCTATACTAGCTTACTGCTACTACTTAAGTTTTAAAGTTTGGTATCGATTTCTCAGAGATGATATATTTTCCCGCAGTAAAAAGTATCCTATATGTTGACCCGGATAACCAGCTATCGTCATACTAAATTTCATCAAAATCCCTCCAGCAGTTTTTTCGTGATGCGGTAACAGACAGACAGATAAAAATTCTAAAAACTATAGATTCGGTCTCTGTATCGATAATAATGTTTATTTCAATAAGATTTTCCAAAAAATATTTAATGTACAGATTCGGCTTAGTTACAATTTTATTATATGTATAGATGTAGTATGTATCTAACTGAAACTATCAATTAATTATTATTTATTTCAACGTTTTTGTTTTTTTCAAATTTTCGTCCACTGAGAAGTAATTAAATAAAATTGCGAGGCACATCCGCAGCGTGGTGGTATTTTTGCTAACGTTAAATGACTAGCGAAAATCTTAAAGATAAGCTAATTGTTACATTATATGTAGCTACAATTTTTTTATGCTATACTTGTATCTTGGGCATATAATTCTTATTCAAACATTCAATATATGTACATATTTAAAGTTCAAAAAATAACATGTTAATAAATTCATAAAAAATTGTCCGCTGGCATTTTAAAACCACAGACATTATTTTAACCATGTTCGTTATCGTCACCACATTTCAGTAACACTACTACAGAATGGTATACAGTATATTAGTCGCAGTTAAATACATTTTTTTATTCTACTTAGATATAAAGTATACAGTGACTTGAACCGACATGAATTAATCATCGTAAAATTAGGTCAAACAACCGGTCTGAATCCCAATATAGGAATAAGATCATCGTATATGAACCACTTGTGCTTTACATATATCCAATGCTAACAAAAAATACTCATGCATCTCGATTTTTTAAAGAAGGTCCTATTTGTATCGTTTGTAGTCCTATTTCGGGCGTAATTTCTTATAAAAAGAGTATAAAGTCGGTTGCCGGGTTAAAAAATACTTGTATTATTCTGACTTTTCTACAATGATTCATTTAATATCAACAAATTTCTAGCACAAGCGGTGCTATATCGATTATCATGTTAATTGTTTATCAGAACAATAAGTACGTAAAAACTAGATCAAGCTGTCATGATAGTTACCGTTAAATTAAACAATACTATGTCAGTCACGAAATATGAACATTTTCACGGTGCAAACCGCTAGAATCAACCAAAGGAAAATATACATTGGATAGTGATTATGAAGACCAAGATTTCTGTGATGTAAATATGCGTCACTAAACAGAGTATAATACTAAAAGATGTAATCTTAACGTTCACTTCTTAAATAACAATTGATGGTAACATATTATTTAATATTTCATTAGGTTATTGCATCACGATTGTTTAAAGCTTCTTCTATTATCGTTGAATCTTGCGAAATTGATTTGTGTTCGGAAATGTATGTCGGTAATAATTAGCTAGATGATAAGAACAACTTGTCGTGTGAACGCCTATTACAAATGACAATTCATAATGCTGGGGAACTAGATATAACGGTCTCTATTAACGTGTTGGCGGAATCGCTTCACTATTATTTACGTGTGCTCAAATACTCAACGTTCATTCGTCGTTATGTTTATTTTTGTAATGGACGAAACAGTTAATGTGAAATACGATCACATGTAAAGTGTAACTGTTTACATTCAATGAAATCGAATGTTTCAAGTAGATTAACTTATAACTCATATACTCAAATTACTTTTTTTTAATATTTTTCTATGATTCACTTTCATTGAATCGATAAATTGTGTTAGGCATTTTTTTACCCGGGAAAAGTAAGTTTCCGCAATTACGAATGCGCCGTTTCTATGCGGAACTAGCTGCATATTTTTAGAAATCCTGCTTTAATTTGATTATATTTAACTAATTTAAAAAATAGATTCACAAAATTTTATCCTAAATATAATTGATAACCTATACGAGAGCCATAGCCCTAGCACAAAATATCATTTGTTTGTAATTTATAAAATTTCAATACATTTAACTATATTAAACATGTATTGTTCTTAATAAAATGATTGATCAGGCCATGAAAAATGTTTTAAGTAGTTTATGAACTTATACAAGCAGGATATTTGTGTCGCTAGCTGAACCATGTCAGGGCCAGACCTTCAGTTACTCGAACCTATCGAATGAGCACGTGGAATTAGGTTTTAATGTTAATATTAATTTGGGTATATTTAAGAATTATTAGAGGAGGCTATTAGCCTCACAGGAGCTTTTAGTATACCCAATATTTTCATCTACTATGTTCAACTTACAAATGTCTAGTATAGGCAAATAATAATAAAAAATTTTTTGTAGATCATCTGGGGTTAACAAGTATGATATTATGTTTTTTCAGGTACGGATGTTTGTCCCATGAAATCAGTGGTAAGACGCATCGGACAGCAGTTATTTGCAGCTCTCAATAGCAAAGGCCTCGCCATGCTTGTCAATCATGGCATCGCTGACGAAAAGGTATAGGATTTATGGATGAAATATATTACTTAGAACAAAAAAAATATGTTAATATATAAACATATTTTAATTACTTTTTAATGTAGCTAAGATGATTAAAGAAATAACAATTAGTAATTTAAAGTTTTGTTTTTGTGTTTGTTTGTAATAAATTTTCAATTATTATTTTTCAATAGAAACATCTATTATGTTTATTTCAAGCTGAAAGCGGTATATGCGGATCTGGACAACTTCTGCGCGTTGCCCGAAGGCTGCCAGGCGCAGTACCTTCGAAACCCAGTGAGCAACCACGGCTATGTGAAGCCAGGCATGGATCAATTTGACAGCACTAAAAAGGTACGTTTAAATAAAAAAAAATAAAAATAAGTGGCACATAAATATAAAAATCCAGTAAATTTTTATACTTAAGTAACAATTATTTTCTATTGTAATAAAAATAAAAAATATTTATATGTGAAGATTTTTACATATTAAGTACACAATATTTTTTCATAAAAATATTATATATTTAACTACTTACTTACTTATAAATAAACCTTTTTCCATTTTTTTTTTATAATTATATTAAATAAATAAATATTCTGGACTTCATAAACAAAAACGCTTATGTCCTTTTTAACTATTATTCCAGGAGTTACGCCATTCATTCAACATCACATCGCTGGCGGCGGCTTCGATGCCCGCTCAGGAGGTGCCAGAGTTCACGCAGCACGCCGTGCCGCTCGCGCACGACCTCACCAACC
Source organism: Brenthis hecate (assembly GCA_951806755.1). Classification (NCBI taxonomy): domain Eukaryota; kingdom Metazoa; phylum Arthropoda; class Insecta; order Lepidoptera; family Nymphalidae; genus Brenthis; species Brenthis hecate. The sequence goes on from OX638264.1 coordinate 3,656,067, forward strand.
TCTCCCGCGTCCTGCTACAGGCTTTAGCTTATGCTTTCGGTAATTACTACACTTATTATTAAGGAGCGATTTCCCGCCGTCTTGCTCTCTTATAATCTACATTACTGTAAAGTTTCATAAAAATCCGTTTAGACGTTCCCCATTCCTATGCTCTTAAATATTTTCGTCACAGACTAGTAAACCATTTAAATTACTCGTTTGTAATGTATCGGGAAAAGTATCATAATTTGACTCCCTAACCACTATACTATGTGAAATACAACATCGTATAATTGCTGCATGAAATCAGAACAACCCAAACAACTCGTAAAACATTAAACTCTCGCATTTTTAGTGTTTGTAAGGATATTAGTAATAGTACATACCGTCTCGTCATTGTCAACGGAAAGTGAATCGTGATGACTGATGTCACTGTACATTACACAACTTGAACATAAATTGTTTTACATTTTACCTGATACATAAAATACAAAATATTATATATTTATGTCATATTTTAGTGCAGTACGTGATTTTTGAAAGTTCTAATTATCACTGTTTTGTTTAAATATAAATAAGGCAATTTGTACATACATGGATTTTACACAACAATGGATACAATCTACATTTTATGCTATAAGTACATAAAAGTTATATATTTTCAGAACTATAATTATTAATTAGTAATTACACTAGTGTCTAGATATAAAACAATAATCTGTTACTTTGACACAGTCTGTCTGATTTAAAGAAATTTAATTTAATTTGAAATTTATTTAAAATATATCCGAAAATAACATTAAAAATTTAAGTAATAGTATAAAAAATGTTTTAAAAGACAAAAAAATCAAAAGTACATATTACAAGACTTCCGCGATACCATTCAGATAAAGAGAGACAATAGCATTCCCAAGGAGGGTTGACGTCAGGCGGGCGGCCGGTCGTAAAACTTTTGCCAAATTCTATCAGCAGTACAGAAGATGTACTGCGCCGACCCCAAGTGATTGGGAAATGGGCATGGAGTCTGTCTGTGTGTCAGCAAAAAACAAAAATAACATACACGTAAGTTTTTACACTTATAATGATAGTCCGAATGACGTGCATCTACAATAACATTTGTTTTTTTAAGCCAAATTGAACACGTCATGTCTGCACATGTACTACACATACACACTGAACTTGTATATCTATGTCATTTGATTGTTTGTAATGTTACGTCACTGACGCCATGTTTCCCATAATAACGGCGGCCTATTTAATTTTTTACATTTTAATTGCAATATTTTGTAGAAATACTTATAATGAAAAAATAACCATTAAATAATTTGGAAGGGTTACCATAAACCGGTCAAATAGCCTATTGAATTAAGAACCTATACGACAATTGCAGGTCTTCCCCCCGCGACGCTACTAGCGTGCCACGCGGGCATGCTCGGCGGCGCGGGCAACGCGTCCAGCATGCGCATCCTGTACTACCCGCCCGTGCCGCCCGACGACGAGCGGCCGGCCGAGCGCGGGCTCGCCTACACGCGCTGCGGCGCGCACTCCGACAGCTGCACCTTCACGCTCGTCGCGCAGGACTCTGAAGGGGGACTCGAGGTATGATATTATTAAATTTGCAAACTTGCTACTGTTCAGTTATTGAACCGTGCTATTTCATATAGGAGCTGATACCTTGCGTAGTTTAGGAAACATTTAATGTACTGTCGACGTATGTTCGCTTCGCTCTGTGCCTTACAGCCTACTTGTTACTCCAGGTCATAATTTATCTGTGTACAAAAGTCCACTCTAGCCGTTTGCATTCACACATAAAACTTCACATGTAATCCGATGACAAAATTAATTTTCGGTAAATCGGTTCTTCTGTTTTAACGTGAGGCGATTACTAGTACTAGATATACAAATGCCAGATTGAAACTCACGTGATATCGCTATATCATACCATGCATATCATAGCATGTCTCAGATGCTACTGCTTCTTTTTTTGAATGATGACTATAATATTATAGAAACATTTCTGGTAAAACTGTTCAGTTCCGTTGATGAACATTATCCAACAAACATTATCAACTCTAAAAAATATTATGTATATTAATGATAAATAAAAAAAATGACAAATAATATCGCATAATGTGGCTTTAATATGACACTGCCTAATTAAATAATAAATAAAATAATTTTACTATTGATAGTTATTAAAATTTAAGTACCTAATTGGTAATGTCTACTATGTCTGAAAGCCTCGGATTTAAATCTCGCGCGGAGAACTTATGAATTAACCAGTTTGTCTGGTTACGGCAATACGTATATGTAGAAACGGGGAAAAAATTATTACGCTAATGTTCTTCCTCCTCCTCCTTATTCCGCGAGGAAAATAGCATGACTGTGTAGAAGCACTGAATTTTATAGTATTAACTAGCATTGCCCTCGGCTCCGCTCGCGTTAAGATGACCTAAAACCAAATTCTTAGGTTTTACATATTAGTATACTCTTACATTGCAGTTTTTGTATTTTTCCTCAGAAATGATACATTTTCCCGACGTAAAAAGTATCCTATATGTTGACCTGGATAACCAGCTTTCATCATACTAAATTTCATTAAAATCCCTTCAATGGCTTTTCCGTGATGCGGTAACAGACAGACAGACAAGAATTCTAAAAACTATAGATTCGGCCTCTGTATCGAAAATAATGTCTATTTCAATAAGATTTTCCAAAAAAATATTTAATGTACAGATTCGGCTTAGTTACAATTTTATTGTATGTACAGATAATACAATTATCATTTAAACTCTAGGTGAAATTGAATGGTAGTGAAAAGTGGCAAGCTGTTGGGCATCTTCCAGGAGCGATCCTCGTTCAAACTGGAGAACTTCTTGCATCTTGGACCACTAATTTGTTGCCAGCACTTGTGAGTATTCAATTGCAAAACTTAAATCTTATAGCTCTAAGCTACATTTTTCAATAATAGAATTAGGAGTTCATATGGCATTTGTATGGCATTTGGATAGTAAATATCTTTTTACTTTATCAGATACCCTTCACTATAAAAAAGATAAACTATAAGTAAGGTAAAAGATTAAACATTCTAGAAGTCTTCCTGCCATAATGTATTATCACTCATTTATTGTGTATTTACTAAAAGATTAAAAATTCAAATTTACGAAATCTGAAGTTATATTAAAAAAAGTAAAACATTTTGAAATTATTTTAATAATATTATGAAAAATTATCACGTTCAAATGCAATATTATGTGTCTAGTGGAAACACATAGCACATTTTACACTATACTTCTTAACTATATAATAGATAATTCTTACATAAAATTATTATTACAAATATATGAAATTCTTAAGTGAAATCCGCTATGAACACGTATTTTGTAAATTATCGACTGACAAGTTAATTACACTTCAAAAGCAATTGTCGCTTAAATGTTCATGTTTAAATGTGATTACGTAAAAAACTAATTTGATTTTAATAACATCTCATCATTCAAACATTCTAACATATTAGTGGTATAATTTTAACTGCGTTATAATTTTTGAATATATGAATTGTTAACATGAAAATAATAATTATTTTCTGTGACATACATTTTACTGGAACAGGTGTAAAATACAAATTGTTTTATTTCACAACATTGATAAGATAACATTAGAACACTTAATGCGTATACGTGGCGAGGTCAAATACACTTAAAACTTCCGTATTCTAATTTTAAATCGTTTACTTTTGTAACCGATACTTCTACTAACTCATTTAAGGCCAAGGTTTTACCTATGTAAAAATTATTTCTTATCTAACCAATAAGTAATTAGACTTTAAATTGATATTTCTTAGAGTTAACTCTGTGAGTCTGTAGTTTTTGTTGAATTAGATAAAGAACTACGTAAATGTAGTGACGACCATCAACATTTTTGAAGTAAAACCTTTTTTACGCACGCTTGCCTTTGTTGCCATGGTAACCGTTGTTATTGTCTGACAAATGATATATAATATCTTCCTTTCTTCCTTTCTTCTTCCCTTAAATGATATTCTATAAATATATGATTGTAATATGCCTAATATGCGTTACTTTTAGTATCTCACCTATCCTTATTATTTAAAACTTAAATTGAATTTCATAAAGAGTACCAATAACCTACGGAAGTATTACTTATTGCGCGTGTACAGATTCATACACGCACTCTTTAATTTTTTTTACAGATGCATCGAGTGGTAGTTCCCTCCGGCATGTACGCGCGCGCGCGAGGGCGCCACTGCGTCGCCTTCTTCTGTCACCCGGACAGCGACGCGGTGATTCCCGCTCTATCCCGCGTGGCGCCCGCGCCCGCGCCACCCGCCTTCACTCCGCACCCGCATATTACTTTCCACCACCGTCTGCTAAACGCGGCCCATCATATACAAAAACGTTTTAGAGAAACGTACGCGTGACTAGTACGGGATAGTAAGGACGCGTCATACAGAACAATCGCACGACGACACGCCGCGCCTTAACGTACAGTGTAGCAAATGCACGTTTTTTAACAATTTATATTGCTCCAATACTACAATGTCACTATGGAAAATATTTTTTTTTAACGTCATATATTAAATGATTTAGCAAAACTTGAAATATGACATTTATAAGTTGACTTGACGCGTCCTGAAAATCATAGACAAATTCTGGGTTGATTGATTTTTTAATTGATAAATATTAGAAAAATAAACATAAAAATGTTATTTTATATAGATATCAATCTGAATATTTTAACTATTGAATAATCGTTCAAGTACATTTAATGAAAATCTGTGGCAAAAGACTCTAACCGAAATTATTATGAAATAAAAAAATTCTTTTCAAAATAATGCCTGCCTTTGATGCTCAAAATATTTCAAGTCCTATATCATCTATTTGATCATTCCAAATTTTGACATTGTATGTGACCAATTTAATTTTACTGCTTCAGGCATTTTATTAGATCTATAAAAAATTAATTTCAAAAATTTTTATTAACATTAAGTACTTAGCAATTAGCAATGAGACGTCTCATCTATTTTCTGCTTATTTGTTTACTTAAATATATTCTTGTAGTCCTTGTGTTCTTGCTTCTGCATTTTATAATAATAAGTTTTATTTAAATTTTTACTTTATTTATTATTGTGTATCTTCTTCATGCATACTTATCACATTTGTTTAGTAAATGTGTGATATTTTTAGCTCAATTTATAATCAGTACTTAACTATTAAAACTTTTTGTTTATCTACCTACTTTAGAAGAAATCATATCGCCGCGCTGTTTAAAGATTACTTAAAATGATAGGAAAGACACTATATATCGGATTTGGGAAGTTGATTATAGAAATGATGAGAAAAAAAAAATATTTTTTTAAATTAATAGACACATTTCATCTCTTTTTATTTGTTTTTTTTTTTCATAATATGTACTCATATTATGTCAGAAATTATAATTTCATTTTGCTTAATTTGAAGTGTACTTATCGCATATATTTTTATTTTAAAATCCATTAACCCAATTAATATGCAGTTAGACTAAGTAAGTCGTATAAGCAGACAGTATTTTTATTTACATACGCAGCATGCTCCAATGCGCAAACATAGATATATAGCTTTAGCTATTTTTTATTTTACATGCACAATCGCGCAGGACTTTGTTTTTTCAGTCAGTACTTATCATTTTTACTTTATATACTACATGACATCTCACTTTTTGATTTAAATCTGTGATCCCATATAATTTTTATGTAAATTAAAAAAATCCGTATTAATAGTAAGGTACTTAATTTTATATACCAATCATACAGTATCAAGCTTATTGTACTTAAAAATCAAAGCGACATTTGTAATATACATACCAAATTCTTATTTAATGCAATATTATTTTTAATTGTGCATTTTTCGTTTTATTACATTTTACTTATTCCGAAATGTGTTCAGTAAATATTTTAAAGTTTGTTGTTCTATGTTATTACCCAATTTAGACAATGACAAGATAAATTAAGTAGATGTTTAAGTAAAAAAGTTTCTGTGAATTTATGTTCTAGTTAATATTTTAAACTATACTCGTATTTATCTGTTGCGGTTGACACATCTTAAGAAATTCTGTTGCATTGTCTTTTCGATATCAGTATTCAAATTATTTTTAATCTCAGAACAAAAAGAATACGATAAACGGAGTGAGAAGAACTATCTCTTTATTCTACTTTTTCTCCACTGCGCCAGCAGATTCATATGGTAGTTTGGTCTTACTTTTAATACCATATTATATGGTAGCAAAATGTATCAAATAGTCTGAAAATATTAAAAAAATTAGATTACCTTTTATTGGTATGAGTATAGAATAGAAGAATATAATAGATTTCAGTTAACGCTTTTTCTCCGTCTGCTTCGTCTTTCTTATTTTTTTGTCCTGAGTTCTTAGTATAAATATATAAATTCTTCAAGTTTTCAAGAATATTTGATAATTGTGACTATTTTTAATCGAATTTATGACCTTTGTTATATATATATACACACATCTCTATTCCAAATGAATCCTGTAGAACTTTTATATTTGACAAATAAAATAGCTAATTATTTTAAAAACGTTTTTTATTTTGCTTATTTACCTACACTTTTATTTCCTCGATACAATTAATTAAATATACATATAAATACCACAATTCAGACATTTTCCACAATTGTTATGGTGATAAATATATATGTGGATGATGTTCTAATATTAATAATATCTTTCTTTCCTTTAAACTACAATACTAGTTACCTTCGGGTTTAGTAAACGTTAATTTCTCTAATATACGAGTTACATATTAGAATGCTTAGAACTCCTAATATAATGATATCTGTGTCAGGAGTACTCTGAGAAGTTTCATATAATTGAAATAAATAATAAAAATTTTTTTATAACAATACAATAACTGGAAAGTATACATATGAAGCGAAACATGAACGATTTACCTTATTTCTGGTGTTGAAATATGTTAGTGTGTGTGAGTGTACGTTTGCCATATACCTATTAATATTGTTATATAGTTTTGCAAGAGATGGATTCTTCGTAACTTACTTTTTATAGGTTCCGTCCATTTTATTGTATTTCTTTTTTTTTTAACCTATTTTAAAGAAATAGTAGTTTCTATCCCGATTCAAAAGTGTATACCAGCAAAGTATTCCCAATTTCGCCATAATATTGAATTTAATAAAGAATCTCACCACTCTATACAGTGTTGTGAGTTTGTTTTTTATTTAATTATTGATTATACATAAAAATATACGTGTCAACTTGCGGACCTCTTTTTTATTCAATTAAGAAATAAGTAGAGGTGAACATACATGTAACTAGGAAGTTAAAAAAAGACTATCACTGAACAGACCCGTTACCTTTCGAATTTCAACTAGGTATGTAATCTTGGCTGATAAAAAAATATGAACAAATAAAAGTAATTACTTCCTAATCAGATATTCCTCGATCGCTTTTATTACTTTTTTTATCCTAATTAGAAATATTCACGTTTTCATAATATATTTTTTAATATAGATAATTATCATACTAGTATTATAAATGTGAAAGTGTGTTTGTTTGTTTTTTTGTCCTTCTTTCACGTAGAAACGAGTGACAGATTGGCGTGATTTTTTGTGTGGAGAGAGTTGAGGAGAGAGTGTAAAGGGCTGGAGAGTGACATAGGCTACTTTTTACCGCCGGAGATTATCTTATTCCCACGGGAAAACTCGATTAGAGTTTTTTTGTAGTTCTGCTAGTTATATTATAATTATTACCGGCCTAGAACATTCATATTTAACAGAGCTCTATTTTATATTTATCATGATAATATTTAATGAATTGTATAAATTATTTGAATAGTAACTTCTTAGTGATCACTTATTTAAGAAAACTCTGTTGGGGGGAAACAAGATTAGCTAAAGACAGGTCGATGTATGGCTATTTTAATATAGTCGACGCATAATCGCGGTGGTTATTTTCGAGGTTTTATTTTGGCGCAGTTCGCGTGTGGTCGATCGCGCTATGATCTTTTGGCGGGAAAGTAAACGTCACCAGTGATTAACTGAGTGTTCCCGGTGTAACTACAGGCTCGAACAAAAAAAAGAAGAAAGTACATGATATTTTTCTAATATGGTGAGTTATTATAATGTTAAATTACTATTTTTAATCAGTCCGAAACCGCTTTAATGAATTGAAGCTCGGTCTTGAACATGGCAGATTGTAAGCACATCTTAGTATAGTAGTACTTGATTTATCTGCTTTTTAACCCCCGACACAAAAAGAGGGGAGTTATAAGTTTGTCGCGTGTATAATTTGTCTGTCTGTAGCATCGTACCGCCTAAACGGAGAAGCCGATTTTAATATAGTTTTTTTGTTTGAAAGGTGATTGTTTTTAGCTGTACCTAACTCAAGAAAATCCGTACAGGCGTTTGCAGGCTGTATGTTGTAAGGCTATAAGCTGTTTTTATACGGTAAAAGGATATTATGTACATTGTACATGTACATAAAGGGTCGATTATATTTAATTAATCGATTCGAAATTTGGTATCTCGTCACTTTAATGAAATTGCAATGATTTTAACCTGAAATCCGCAAGAATCTGCTCATTAATATAGCCTTAATAAATAGGTTATTCTGTTAGGTTTATTTTTAATTTATGAGTTATTATAAATACCTAGGTAACTACTAAGACTGCCTATTCTGCTCAGGCGTAAGTGTTTTCAGCAACCCATACAGTCAACTAAAAAATTTATCTAGTTCAACGTGATATGAAAGAATACCATATATCACATACTAACGACTTAACGTCGCTTCACTTGGTCTAGGTATATATGGTTATATGTCACAGTGTATCTGTATAAAATTTCGTCCAAACCGTCACGCCGTTCCAGCATTAAGGAGTAACAATCATATATAGGTAGGTTCACATAATTACTAATAATAATACAATCTTTCGCATTTATAATAAATAGTAGTTTGATTATTATTATTTATGTATAGGTACATAAATTATGTATCTCCAAGGACAATTGTTACACTCACTTAAAGTGCTTCAATCATTCTTATAATACAGTACTTTCCATCTATCTATGAGCTTTTGTAGCGACACGATTCAGCTCGAATAATATATTTTATTAGATATTCATTTTCCTTACTTTGGAGTGGAGTCACAAAATCGCTCACATAGAGTCACACTGTCTTAGAGAGAGACTTATGGTTATGGGACTCACTGCAAAAATCTGAGAGTGAGTGGCTACTACTTACCCATCCAGCGTGTCTTTTACAGTATTAATTTTTACAGTATTTTATATTTCAACATTTTGTATATTTATTTTTATGGTTACCTATGCACATTCAAATGTCGATACTAGTTTATGTACAGAATATAATCTTTTTTGGATGCTCGTTTTTGTCGCTCGCATGGATAAAATACATTTTTTTTGTAATTGTTACGTAAATTCAGCGAATAAACCCATTAATTCACATTAATTTTGTTTATTTATTAAGCTCCATAATAACTTATGTTATATCGAATCCTATTCATTAGTGAAATCTGTACAAGCTCTTTTCGCGTTTTTCCGGAATATTTCATGTGACACTTACGTGAACCGTGGTCATGATAATGCTATTCACATGCTCGTTTCTCAGTAGGTGTTAAGTCTTTATCACATATTGTGTCTAGCTATCTTCATCGGTTTAAGATAGTAAGTAGAAGTATGCGACTGTGCGTGTCAAAATTTAACTAAATTACCACTTTCTGAGATTTAGACGAATATTTGACATTTTACTCACCCTCGCTTGGCTCGGGTTCGTCCCTAGCAGCCCCGGCCGAGCTCCATACAGGCGCATATTCATAAAACCGTAGGCGAATAAGACGAAGCGGGGGCCGGGGGGGTCGAGATAGTCAAAGAAATATTTTTCCCCATTTACCATTACAAATTAAGAATTAGTACATGGAATATGTTAATTAATATTTAATTATATTATAAAATATACTTAAGTTAAATATGCTTAATATGTTTTTTTTTATAAATCATATGTGCTATATATTGATTTATATAATTATATTCTAAATGATTTTAACTATTATCGAATATCTTATATTTTAATTATATTTCATATCAAACATAAAATATCTATTAACATAAGTTTTTATGTTATAAAAATTGATTTATATTTTAGAGCTGTGTCATGATATTTGCCTTAATATGGGGACACTTATGGCATACATGGCAAGTCAAAATATGCTGTCACTTTCGCGGCTATTGTATTTCTTTTGAGTCGCCACGCATCTCTTTCTAAGGGTATGACGTCATATGCGAATCTGGGAGAATTTAGTTCGTAGTGATGTAAAAATCGGTATTCATTACGATTACGTAGGGATGTATTTTATCGTAATGTTATCGGTTTTCAACAACTGTTATCGGTTTTATAGTAAGGTTTTCATTTTTATGATATTAATTATATTAGAAATAAAATACAATGATAGGTTTCTAGTTTTTTTATTTTACTATTTTAATGCTACCACTAGTTCGGAAAAATGCCTCAGACCTGAGAAGAACTAGCAAGGACTGAAGTCCTTGACGGGATAACCTTTTTTTTCTTAACATTTATAATACATTGTTATTACAATAAAAGGACATTTTTAAAGAATTTTATCAATTGAATACAAAATACAAAAAATATAAATTAGTACAACGATTTGGTATAAAATATTACAATGCAATAAAATTAGAAGTAACATAGAACAATAGTTTTTGTTAATAAAAATATCATATTAAGCGAGTAGTAGGTTTAATTGTAGGTATAAATTAAAATCTAGCTTTTGTTTGAAATTTTAGCTCTAGAACCACCTTCATCTTTAGTTTATAAAATGCAAAGATTTGAGATTAGCGCATTTGAAAAAACAAACATTTTAGTCTTATATAAATTAAAAAAAATGCAAATTTCAGTAAAAAATGAATAATAAAATTAATTTTCTTAAAAGCTTAAGAAATTTAAAATCAAATATGTACATAGTAATAGTAAATATTTGGTGTAAAAAGAAATAACAGCTAAACATACTCTAAAATAAAATTTCTAAATACATAGTTCTATCAAATGTAACAATTATAATTAATATATTAAAATTATATACTGCTTTAGTAGTATATTTTAAGAAATTATAATATTATTTCACAGAAATCAAATGAATATTCATACATTATTTTTATACTTAATAGAAACATAATGAAAATGGAAAATTCTAAGTGATATCTTTTAAATAACCAAGAAATGAAACAAACAAGAGTAATAAATATTAAAAGTTAATTAATGAATTAAATAATGAAAAAATATTGGAAAATCATTCACTACTCTGAAGACTAGATGAGTTCAACCATAGCTAGACCCTTCTGAAACTTTCATATTAAGCAAATTTTCTATTTCCAGACCCTTTTTTCTCGAATCCACTTTATGCATTCTTCAATTAAAATTTATACAATTTTGTCTAACTTTTATACATATCATAAATAATGAGAATGCTCTTAAAAATATTTCTTTATGATCTACACAAGTGTAGAGGTATCAAGATTTTCAAATGCTTTTATTAAATCGGGAAATATGTAAGTTTTACAAATCTTTGGTAATTGTCTTTCAATTATGTAAATTGCATACCATACTAGAGATGACAGATTCTTAGAAGGGTCATGTATTTTATTATTAATGAATAAAATAATCTCAGCAATGAATAAGCCATTCTCAATATTTACATTTAATGTATTACAATAATTGTGTTCTTCCTGGAAACTAAAGCCTTTATCAGGAGACTTATAGATGCTGAAACACTTCAACTGCTGAAACACCTGCGCAGCATATACTTCACCTGTAAATATATTATTATAATAAATTAATGTAATACAACAAATTCAATAGTCACCATAACTATAGTATATGTACTAGTAACTACTATAGATGAATGTAAGTAGCTTATTTAAATATAGTTATAGTTTATTATTATTAGGGTCTAGGTACCTAGATAAGCCAATTAGGACCTTAAATAGCTTTTAACATTATACAATAGATAGGCTATAGAGTTGATAAATTGTTTTTAATGGACTGAGCATTACATGGATAAATGCATTCAAACAATAAACAAACTCTTCAATTTTACATATTAGAATAGAATAGTATAATAATAAATAGTATAATAATATCAATAGCTTCAAGAAGTTTCTTTCTTAAAAACAATTTCATATTAAAGATAAGATAATATCGAAGATCTAAAGTAATATAATAATATCTTAATTTATTAAACTTAACAATATAGTTACCTTCATCTTAACAGAAGAGTTTAGATAAATATGCCTGTCAGTAAGTTTGTTAGCCTTGGAGCACCTTTATGGTCATCTACTTTATACAACATATGAACATAATCCCATTGAGCACGCTGACTGCCAAGGAGCAAATTCTTTTTCTGAAAATGATTACTGAAACATTTCAGTAAATGAGGTACATCATAATTATGATAGGTTTTTTTTGTCATTGTTTTATTTGTCATCCATGGTCCCTAGTTACGTTTTAACATGTAGTATAAATCTTTAGAGATAAGATATTTTCCCGCAATAAAAAGTATTCGTTATGTTGATCCGGATAATCATATAGCATATCTATCATAGCTATCATCATACCAAATTTCATCAAAATCTATCCAGTGGTTTTCTCGTGATGCCCAGACAGACAGATAGATACACAACTGAAAAAAATCTAAAAACTATGGATTCCATATTGAATAATGTGTAATGACTATTTCAATAAGATTTTTCAAAAAATATAACCCCCGGCAAGGGTTAAAAAAATGTCAAAAGTGTTTTTTCGCAATTACTCGAAAACGGTAAAAATTAAAAAGATAAACGTAAATTTTAAACAATCGTAGGTGGTTAAAAAATAACGATTTTTTTAATTGCTTTAAAATCTAATCTTTAATGGGGAAGATTTCTCGCAAGGAGGGCGCCACACGTATGGCCTATTTACATTCAGTCTGAGGTTAAGCAATTTATTGTGATATTTCTTGTGCCTGGTTTTTTGCTTCTTTTGTGTTCGCATCTTACCTGTGCAATATATTGTACCTGAAAGTTAGACCAGCTGAAGGAAGAATTGAGAAGGAGTGGTGGATCCTGTGGTGGTCCTGACTGACTGATGGATCAACACACAGCATAAACCGCTGGTCGTAGAAACGTGAATTGTGGTCCTCCAATTAATTATCGTATTCCTTATATCATGTAGGCATCCGATAAGAATAGAACTTTTCGAAATTCATCCACTAACTACTAAGTGAGTAAAATATAGGGTTAAAGATTGTATGAAACTCTGTCATTCTTAATGTCAAATACACAGAAAGTGGTGTTTAGCTTTAAGATAAAAAATAAGAAATATATTTATTTGATTTTTTTCGAAGTTCATCCCTTAAAGGGATAAATGGGGGTAATAAAGTTTATATGGGCAAAGAATTATTTATGATCAGAATTACTTGAAACATGGTATTAATGCTCTCCAATTAAATACGTGTTTTAGCATTATTCGAAATTTAATTCCATAAGGGGGTAAAATGGGGGATGAAAGTTTGTATGAAATTCTGTAATGAATTTATTAAAAAGTACAAAAAATAAATACTAAATATTTATCTGTAGACGATTTAAGTTTTAAAATCTCTATCTTTAAAATAATGTCCACATAGCCTTAAATATGAAAATTGTGATTTCGCCAATTTTGGTCGTCTTATTGCTTTATCCTACAATAAATAAATATTTTCTTTGGATCCTGGCACTGCACAATTTGTCATTTTAATTAAATTTTAAATAAAATAAAAAAAAACATCCACGCTATAAATATACAATATACTGAGGACATTTACACAGATTTACAATATATTGAGGGCTATAGTGTTCGCGACCTCTGGCGGCAGAAAAAGGTAAAACTCTTACCCATTTCAAAGATACAGATTTTTTTTGTTAAAAAAATTACAATTTGAAATTTTTAAATTGAAATTTGAATACTTAAAATTTAATGAATAATTTATTTTCTGCCATATTTAAATTCCTCATAAAGTTTCCTAAATTTTACGATTGAAAAAACATTTTTACCTGGTATATTTCAGCAGGTGTGAATTTTTTTTTAATCGTAAAATTTAGGAAAAATAGACGACAGAAAAAATAAAATTAAAAAAATACAAATAAGTATATATATATATATATATATATATATATATATATATATATATATATTTTAATATTACAAGAAAATAAAGTAAACCTTTACACGTTCTACCCGGAAGAGTTCACGTGCCCCTTGCGTGAACATGCTCATGCAATTCATATACTCAGTCGTGGATTAAATCCTTATCACATATCAAAGCTATCTTCATCAGTACCTACAAGATAGCAAGCAGACATCTACGTGCCAAAATTTACCAATTCTTTTATAAATCAGGTGTAACTTTTAAGATTAGAACAATAACAGGTACTTCATTTAGTATGTATTTTTGTCTCTTTTAATAAAGCTCACAAGGCTTACTAAATACTAATAAAGCATAAGACCAGCTCCGACTAAGTTACTAAAATTAATAAAATTCATCAAAATTGAACTCAAATAACTGTAGCTGAAAAGTTAGTTTTGTAATCAACATTGAAATAAAAAATAATACAACTTTGTAAACATCAAAAAAGTACTAGATACACAATCAGCGACAAAAAATGTCCTCACCGAATGAGCGCTTATTTGAACATTTCAGCGCGCTTTTAATTTAATTTTCTTTTTTGTGAAAACAACTTTAGGCATAGCATTTAAGGTTCAATTTACATTGTTGTATATTTATTTCAACTAAAATAATTACCACATATAAAAAATAATTGGTTGTCACCAATTATTTTTTATTTTAAGAGAACTCTTGCATGGGATTGTGGATCTAGAACTTTTTTGATCGATGTTTGCAAAGATGTACCAATCATCATCACTGCTTGGACCTCCCCAAGTACTGTCATCACTTTCATGGCACTATTACGTACATAAATATAACCTTTATTCTAAGAATGCGAGTGTCTGAATTCCTTTTAAAATGATGTTATTGTTGTCATTAGCCTAAGTAAGTCCCTTTGAGTAAGACTCAATACTGTCTAACACAATGCTATATTATTGCTAAATAGAGTAATTTTTACGTACGATTCTACAAATTCTGATAGAATATAATTATATAACAATAAATCGTCGTAGGTACATATACTGCTAACAAGGGCCTCCTTAAAATTTTCCACTATAATCGGTCTTACGAGTATGTTCTGCATTCATTGGAGTGCCTTGGGCTTTCACTAAATCGCATCGGGTTATGTGAATTGTTCTTATCCTTGGTCCTTTTACGTTTTTCTTGTTATTTTTATCAGACACGTCGTTTCTCATCTTTTTTTCTAAAGTGTTATGTCTCAACAGAGTATTCGGGACGAGAGGATTCCTGAAGACGGTCTAGACAAATTGGATTCATCGAATGAGCTTTTTCTCAAACTTGGTCCTACGTCTTGGGCAGTTTGTTCTAGGTATACATATTCGTCCATAAAGAGCGTAGAGTCCTTGATAGAAACCAGAGTTGTTGAAAGTTGCAATATAGTCGACATAATTTTTGTCCACAATATTTAATACTAATAATATTTAGTTTTTAATGTTATTCGTGTATCTATTTTACCTAATAATAAATTACCAAAATTTTATTGCACTAAAATTCCATAAAGTCACCTTCATATTATCAGAAGCATAACTTATAAGATAATTCCTAGTACAATATCCGTATTTTCCGTTGTTTCCGTTATGTATGTGGATATTTAATATATTATGTATGTGAAAAATTATAATGGATTTAAAATATAAAATTGTAGAATAAATAAAATACCCTTTAATAATAACGATTTTCTAAATCCTAACTGATTTAAGATACTTTAAATCATTCTTAAACTTAGTATTTTAAAATTTAAAGTTAATATAAACTTTATAGGTAGAAAAGTTTATATTTAATTAAAAAGAGTAAGATTAAGAAGTAAGATTAAGGATTTGAATTAACTTACATTTAGACATTTTTAAAGAACAACATTTAAAAGTAATTGGTAAATAGGTTGGCCGAGTGTGGGATTTACAAGATGAGTACCTATGCGTGAAATGATATTTTAAGAAAAGGAGACGTATGTTAGAATTTTAAGAATGCAATGGAATGAAAAATATTAAATAAAGAAAAGAAGGAAGTTGTGTGATAATGACGACACGAGACGCGTGAACATTGTTTTATATAATTTTAAAAGAATAAATAAGTACTTACTAGTGTTATAAACTACAAAATAGACGATTATACAACGTATAGTCGGATTATCGATCGTCGATCGCTTTTAATTTTGGTTTGAAATTTGGTCAAATGCAAGAGTTGTCGAAAATTTCCCATTTTCATGGCGAACGTCTGGACTCCAGACTCTAGATGTTAAACCTGTATCCTATATATACGGGTAGCCGTCAACCCTGAAATCGTTTCACGATTGTCATATAAAAGTATGTAGTATATAAGTCGGGTTCGCCTCACCCACGTAATTTTCCGCCCGTTTATATACGTCCCACACCGCACACAGTTGCTCTATTTAGACTCCTTCGATAGACTGTATAAATTAGACTTATTAAAGTTTTAGCTCTAAAGAATAAAATGTACCTATAACTAGATTTCTTAATAATAGTTTCCTTCACCGAGAATTCAAAACCCAAAATCTGAGGAGATTAGCGGGTCTAAACAATAAAAAAATCAACAATCTCATTAATCAATCAAATAATAAATAAAATTAAAACTACTGTAAGTACTAAGTACGTCGTGGCTTAGGCAGATACGCATCTTTAACAACTTCGGCCTCCTACGAATGTCAGACATCAGTGCATCAATTAATTACTCCACTAGAGCATCCTCGCATGCATACGAGTATGAGTAAGAAAGGAGGAACAGAGTTAGAACCATCATTTGCTGTCTCACTTACTCCGTGATTCTTCTCTCAATATGATCATCACCGATCAGCTTATCGCTGTCCACTGCTGAAGGAAGGCCTTCCCTAATGAGCGCCTTGCAACCATTCCGGTTCTGGGCAGCCCGCATCTGCTGCCCATCATCTTAATAAGGCAATCTGTCCACTGAACTGCAGGCAATATTAAGCTTGCCTGAACACAGTCTCCACTCGTAACACGTGTCAACTCCATGGACCATCAGTACGTCTGGAAGCATAACTGGCCCACTTCTCTAAATATAGAACAACATAATATTATTTAAAATATAATATGAAGTTACGATGAAATAATTGTGTTTTGCTAAAAGCTACATAGATAGCTTGTAACCAGTTTAATCTCACCTTTAGGACCTATAGTGCCCCCGACGGACTTTGATAGCATAAATGCGCGACGTTAAACATAAACTTAGCGGCCATGTTGTTAAATATCATATAAAAATATATTTAGCAGATTCACTTTTTACAATTTAGTACTTACTTTTAAATTAAGTAATATCTAATATTATTTTTGTTAGGAAGCTCATGTATATTTTAGTTTTTTCTGTTTTTTTTTGTAAAGTAGAAATTACAACACGTGATCACATTTTTAATCGCGTTCTAGAAAGTTCTCTTCAGCATTAATGTAAAATATTTGCTCTGTCCAGAGCCCGCTCTCTCCAGAATACGCGACCACTACCTACTGTCATTTACATAGTCTTCTTCTTCTCCCTGCCCATTTCCCAATCACTTGGGGTCGGCGCAGTACATCCTCTGTACTGCTGAAAGGATTTAGCAAAAGTTTTACGACCGGCCGCCTGCCTGACGTCAACCCTCCTTGGGAATGCTATTTTTTATCGAGGAATATGTCTTATGATATGTCTCTGATTATTTACATAGTACTAGCAGGTAATTAAAACTTGAAATTTATATAATTAATAATAAAAAACCAAATATGTCCAATCATTGCATAACAATAAAAGCTTAAGTCAAGTATTTGTTTACGTCTTATAGTTCTTAATATTGTTGTTTTATTGTCGCACCGGTGACACAAACCGTCGGCTGATAAAGGAACCGGCTATAACCAGCGCGCGCGCCGGCCGCAGGGGGCCGACGCACACACACAAGCAAGTGTTCACTAGGTTTATCTACGTTTATTTAACACATGTATATGCAACAGATAACAGAACTTGTGCCACTCGTTTAAACAAGTAAGTACGGTAATACATATAACGAGTGCTAAATAATGACGCACAATTTTGTACTGTTGATCGATATCAACCCCTTCTCAGTTCTTTGTTTAAGACTTCTATAGTCCTTTAAATCTAGTAATACATTAGAGATCTAGTAATACATTAAAGGGTAGAAATGGTGTGACTATGAGTTTTGCCGACTAGCCGACTTGCCGACTGGTCGTAAGTCTTCTATTCATTCCCTTCCTTCGTTGCTATTCCTAGATTACATTGCCAATTGTAAGACTCATACTAAAATATAAATAATAATAATAATTAATAATAATGACGAATGATTTCAATCATACTATTTTAAGAATAGTAATATGAATAAAGTAATGGCCCGACTAGTCGGTGTTTTTTTCCGATTAATCGGCCACAAGTTGGTACATCTCTAGTAAAGGGGCCCGGAAATTCTTATAGAATCGAGGTAATATTTAATTATTTCTAAAATTGATAGATAATTTTAAGGAAAACACTTCGTTGGTGCCACAAACAATAGAAGCGGTACTACTAATAATGAGCGGTATAAACGGGTATAAAGAAGCCTACATATTGTTATTTTCACCGATCCTTAAGTACCTGTCGCGACTTTTCGAAATCACAGAGTTAATCATCAACCTTTAGTATGAAGAACTGTCGAACTAAAATATTTATATCCAGTAACATTTAGTAAGAAAAAAATTACACTGACGTCATAGATATTCGCATTCGAAAAAACTCATTTGCCTGTCGCCCAGGAAGACATTTTTGATAAGTGTAAATATCTAATAATCTTGTATATATATATATATATATATATATATATATATATATATATATATATATATATATATATGTGTATATATATATATATACACATATATATATATACAAGATTATTAGATATTTTATATATATATTAGTGTCCGACCGAAGCTTCGGCTTCGGCTTCGGCTTCGGCCACCTTCGGCCAAAAAATCCACCTTCGGCGAAACATTCGGCTTCGGCCCAAAACCCGGCCGAAGCAGAAGGTTTCGCCGAAGGTCCGAGCGACCGTCGAGATTGAACGAACTGTTACGAAAGTCATGAGGCGGCGGGGAGCCACTGTCAAAATATCACATTGCATGCATCAAAACAAGTTCGTACGTGTATTTAAACGAGTGTTTTTGAGAGAGAAGGTTAAGTACAAATATGCTTAGTAAAATAGAATATTATATTATTCTTATAACTTGTTGTTTGCAAAACAGTCATTACCTTATTAGTTCTATTGTTATTGTTACATTTATTTTGAAATTTCTAATATTTTCTAAACTGTGCATTTAATTGACCAACATTTAATTATTTACTAAGAAGTTAGTGTTTGTTTATTTTATTTATTAGTCTAGTTTTGGTCTAGTCGAGTAAAACAAAGACTGATTGGTCTAATTGTAATTTGTGAATTACATAATAAAGAAATGATTATTTTTTACCAGTAGGTAAATCACAAAATCACAAACTTTTATTTATCTCTAAACCAACCATATCTATGATATATCATCAACTTCTATATGAGACAGTCAATATAAACCTTCAATATTGAGGTTATTTGAGGTATTGATACAAAATTAATTACTGAGTGCTGAGAGAATATAAACCTTCGGCTTCGGCTTCGGCTTCGGCCGAAGGTTGTGGCGATAGCCGATTAATCGGCTTCGGCTTCGGCCAAAAAAGAGACCTTCGGTCGGACACATATATATATATATATATATATATATATATATATATATATATATATATATATATATATTATATATATATATATATATATATATATATATATATAATCTGGATCTCGGAAACGGCTCCAAAGACTTTCAATGAAATTTAGTATACAGGGGGTTTCGAGGGCCATAAATTGATCTACATTATATTAGTTTTATGTCTGGAAAAACGCGTGTTTTTGAGTTTTCATGCGGTTTTTTATCGCATTATTCCACGCAAAATATGGTCGCTAATTCGCATACGAGGATGTAAGCATCGTGGTCAAGCGGTCAAGGCGCAATTTGACTTCCACAGGTATATGGGTTCGTATCCCGGTTGGATACAATATTATTACTTTTGTTTTTTTTTGTATTTATACAAATTTTTAGTTTTTAAATGTTTTTTTTGGCCAAAAACTCCGAGCGAAACTCGGTGACCCAGGTATTCTAATTATAGTGACTAATATTAATTTATAGATACATACATCTATACTTACATACATATAATAAAATTTTGACTTAGTCGAATTGTACATTAAATATTTTTTGGAAAATCTTATTGAAATAGACATTATTATCGATACAGAGGCCGAATCTATAGTCGAATTTATAGTTTTTGGAATTTTTGTCTGTCTGTTACCGCATCACAGAAAAACCACTGGAGGGATTTTGATGAAATTTGGTATGGTGATAGCTGGTTATCCGGGTAAGCATATAGGATACTTTTTAATGCGGAAAAATATTTAATTTCTGAGAAAAAATACAAAAACTGCATTGTAAGAGTATACTAATATCTAAAACGAAGAATTTGCTTTTTGGTCATCTGAACACGGGTGGAGCCGCGGGCAATGCTAGTATTACCTATTATAAAACAGCAAATTAGCAAAATCTGTACATGAAATATTTTTTAAAAACAATAACTGTAATGTATTGCGTCAAAATATATTTAGATCCCAAAACAATAGTTATTAAAAATTTTGTTCGTTTGTCTGTATGTCTGTTTGGGTGTTACTGAACCGATTGTAACTAAATTTTGTGTAGTGGTAACTTCTTACTTGGGTCAACATTTAGGATACTTTTTAGATACTATAGGAAATCTTTCATGCCCACGACAAAACACAACTGGTTCTATCAAGTCGTCCTTAGAATTTTTTTATAGCTAATGCTGGCTAAACCTTAAGAGATATATCAAGACAATAGACTAGAAAACTGTAGGTCTTATAAAGGCCTACAAAAAAGTCCACAATAGAATACGTCTATCTCGCAATAACTATTTTTATGTATACTACGAGTATAACATGATAAAGAGGAGAAAATTGTATTTTTGTTTATAATGGATAAACTAAAAATCTCCTGAACCGATTTAGATGAAATTATTTTTAACCCGGAAATTATTCCTTAAATAGCTGAAAAGGGGGATGAAAGTGGGGAATGAATCATTTCTCAAGTAAGGAATATAAAACTCATGAATCCTATGTACCTATATATACATAAACTACTACTATACATAAACGTGTCAATGCAAGTACACCGCCTACCGTCTTATGAAAATTTACTCCTCCTCAAGGTTGCCTGGAAGAGATCGCTTTCAGCGATAAGGTCGCCTGCTGTGCATCTTTTCTTTGTGTTTTTTTTTTTGTATTTTAGTTTTCGGTGTGCAATAAAGAGTATTATTATTATTATTATTACCTATATATGTATATATATATATATATATATATATATATATAATATATATATATATATATATATATATATATATATATATATATATACATGCATTAGAAATATGCAGATACTTGCGCTGTGTAGGAGTGTATTTATTATTCAGATCCTTCTTAACGGATTAATTTTGTGGAACTGGTCTGGTCATGCAGTGGGAGTTTTACTTACATTAAGATAATATATAGATAGGTACTAACGACACACCCTCGCTCCGCTCCGGTTCGTCTCTGTTTACGTTTTAACATTTAGTATAGATTTCTCAGAGATGAGATATTTTCTCGCAGTAAAAAGTATCCTATATGTTGACCCGGATAACCAGCTATCATCATACCATATTTTATCAAAATCCCTCCAGTGATTTTTCTTTGATGCGATCACAGAGAAACAGAGTGACAGGCAAAAATTCTAAAAACTATAGATTCGGCCTCTGTATCGATAATAATGTCTATTTTAATTAGATTTTCCAAAAAATATTTTTATATAGAGATTCTTACATTTTTATTATATGTATAGAAAACTTTGTTAGGCATAAACACTCAAGTTATATAGATTTTGTCCAAAAGCATAGCTACTAAAGATATCTTATTGCCAGAAACCATCGTCTTCAGACCGCTAGAGGTAAGAGATGAGAAAGTGCAAGTGAATACTTACTTTCGGAAACATAGGTCTTTACCAAATTTTTTGGTCTTATTTAATTTAATAAAATAACATTTTATTAAAATATTACGCTATTGTTATCAACTTCTTCTAAAACCTAATATCTTCTAAAAAATGTAATTAGCACAGCTAAACCTTAGATATTATATGAAACTAAGGTAATAATGTATGTTAATATTCTACGATCATACATTCGAAACCGAACAAAACATATAAGAGAGGTCGCTTTAAATAAACACGGTCATATCAGTCACCTATTGAACTGAGGCCTATCACACTGGTAAAAACTGGACTGCAGCCGCGGCAGGCGGCTTCTGATAACGCTAGATTGCTACGCTACTTAGTAGGATGGCGTAACTCGGCTCTTACACGGACAAAGTTGTTGTTCTCCTGTTACATGAAACTCCAAAATCTTTCCCACATAAAAACGTAATTCCTCTTTATAGTTCCTCTGTATTATTATTAGTACGAACTGATAAGTAAACATTGTTTCTGGAAAGGTGTTTTTTAAAGCGTGTTCGCAGGGGACTCATCGTCGTCGCTTATCAGTGCGATGTCATTCCGAGACGTTTTATAAGTCCGCAACGCGAGTGCCAGCCATCACTACACGAATAGACCGCGCAGTGTCTAGTAGTTTTTTATTATTTCTAAATTATCTATTACAAAGCTTTAAAATGTTAGTGTTTCCGCCAATGCGTCCCGAGTTGCGTGAGGAAGGATGTAGGATAGCCAGGTGGATGCCTGCAGAGAGGTTTGCTCCTTACTTTGCGAGGGCTACAGTTTTACCGCGAGTTCCGCCTCAGGTGCTTATTTTGGACAATAAATTAATTTTAACAAAAACTTTGTTTATATTCGTTTTTGGCTAGTAAATATAAAGGTTATTTTTTGCATTTTAGGAGGAAAGTGACGATTCTTTCGGTGGTTCGTCCCCGGAACATGTGGGTGATACCGGTGCTGGTGATGTCGGCGAGGGTGTTTGTGGATGGAAAGGATGCGGGTTGGGGTTCCCAAGTGTGGCGCGACTGTCGGCGCACATCGCGCGGGTCCACGCGCACGCGCATCGAGACGGCCTCTTTTATTGTTGCTGGAGAAACTGCTCTAGACCCCAAAGAGGATTTAATGCAAGGTAAGAAGATTTTTAACTTGCATTATTATTTGTTTATTTGGCTTCTAATTTCATCTAAAATTTTTGTATATTACAATTACTATTTTTCATTGCTTATTTGTTTTTTATTTCACAAATTAAAATTAATATATCCGAACTTATTATCACATATAAAATTGTTATTGTCATTATTTTTTTATTTTATATAACAGATACAAAATGTTGGTGCACGTCCGCACGCACACTAACGAGCGGCCACACACTTGCAACCAGTGTCAGAAGAGCTTCTCTAGAGCAGAGAACTTAAAAATTCATCTCAGATCTCATTCTGGGGAAAAACCTTACGTCTGTCCTTATGAGGTAAACATACAGCATAATAAATAATAAAAAAACGCCTTAGTACTTATTATCTAATTGTTTCTTTGAGTCATAAGTATTATAATATATATTTTTTGTTTAGGGTTGCGGCAAAGCGTATTCAAATTCAAGCGACAGATTCAAACACACGCGCACGCACACGGTGGACAAGCCATACTTTTGCAAAGTGCCAGGATGCAACAAGAGATACACCGATCCGTCCAGCCTTAGAAAGCATGTCAAAACGTACAGACACTTCACAAATGAAAGAGATAACCCGAGACGAGAGTCTTCAGACGAGCACCAAAGTTCAGACAGTTTGTCGCCTCTGAGAGAAAGCTATGTACAGACATATACATCATATAGTCCACCTTTAATGACTCCTAACCTTCCATACAGTCCTCGCACATTCTCCGATGCCTTGGGAACACCTTTAAGCTATGCCCCTATTGTAGAGTCCGTCAGCTACGTAAGGCCTGTCGAACAAATATACCCTCTAAGAGTGCCTTCACACGAAATGTCCCATGTGGAATACACTCAAATGTATGAATATGCATACAGAAACTATTATTCTTGTGGCCTTAATTATACCCCTTTGGAGCCTACAGTCAGTGAAAAATTATATAAATATGAAGCTCAGACACAATACGAAGATATTTCGATGAAAGATATACCTGAGACCTACGAGGAATTACCGTTGAATTTAATTTGTACAAAACGTTTGGAAAACAAACCTATTGAAGATCTAGTCAGACACACAGACTTACCTTTAGATTTAAGTACTAAGAGTTAATTAAAAATAAAATATTTATTAATTTTAGTTTTCATTTTATTTCTTACAGATGCACAATGAAATGTAGAGTATCAAAAAAATCCATATTAAACATAGAAAAAAAAACACTTATTAGGCATTACGATACAATATAGTGAATACTATATATAAGAACTATAATTTATTTACTATATAAAGTGAAACAAAATTATCTGAAATACATAGCGACTGATACTATTTTAAATTTGAATGTTTTGTAACACTGAAACAAACTGTTATTTAGCACATTAGTCAATTTTTTAGATTTATTCACTAAACCATTCGACAAAGTGTGAAGAGTAGTCGAGGGCGGGTCGGCTCTGCTAAGTCCTAACAAGTTGGGACATTCCTTCAGAGATAATATTCAGAGCTGCGAGGTCCTTCTTCACTGTATCCATTAGATGTGCCATTCCACGCTGTTGCAGCGATAGGAATTGTTTCACGTCTTCTTGTGCGCCTACAATAAGACAAAAAATATAATACTTTCTTAGATTTACGCGAATATTTGTCATTTTAAATAAAACTATCTTTTAGGATTTTCTCGCGTATTTTTCATTTTTGACATCAATCATGGTGTGACATGGCGTGACCATGATTGCTTTAAAGCATTCGAAACGTCATGAACGAAAAAACTAAATAAATCCGCGAAAAAATCCAAAATGATAGTTTTATTTAGAAAATATAATCTTAAAAGTTAATCTGTTGAGAATCGCAGGCATGCAGGCAGGCAATTTCTTAGAAATTATCCTGGAGGAGTTAAAGACTCAGAAATTAAGTATTTAGAAAGATAATATAGTCTCGAAACAGATAAAATGTTACTGTGGGATAAAAGATTGGAGAAGAAGAATATTAGGAGCTTGCGTTTGCATTTCACTTTGCTCCCTAGTCTTGAAAATTTGACTATTAGATCCAGAACAACTCGTTGAAACAAACTAAATAACGTACTATCTTTTCAAATTTATAATATTATTATATGTATTGCATATCTTTATGTTAATCTCCGCACGGTCTATACATTGATTGTAGACTAGAATTTAGTAGAATCAATCTAAGATATAAGCTATCTCCATTCAAATGTTCATCCAAATCCGTTCACGCGTTACATCGTAAAGAGGTTACAAAAACACTAGCTAACAAAATATCGTATTATTACTGTGAGTCAACAGTTAGTATAAATCCTATTATCTTATATCCAAAACACAAATAAAAATGCTGCAGAAATCTGAACACCTTCCGCAAGTTAGTTTGAAACTTATTAAATGAATTCATTCGTGTGATGAGCACAAATGTTTGTACTCCAGTCATGGATTTTTATATTTTTAATATGTATGTATTTAAAGTTAAACAAGTAAAGTGTATCAAATATCTGGTATCCATAACACAAGACTTATTGTTAATGTTCCAACATATTAGTTTTATTATTATTTAAAAGGTAAGCCGATTCAAAAGAACGGGTTTAATTTTAATAACCTTAATTTAATTCGAAATTTCGCTCAATATAGAAAGCAAAGTTTTTGTACACTCACCGGGGTCCAAGTGGTACCGCTCGTGGGGCGCGCCCGCGCTCGAGCTACGCTGGAGGCGCACAGCGCATAGCAATTCATTCAGACGGCCCTAGGAACAAAATTAAAATAAACACTGTAGTCATAATAATTGATGCAATATATTTTTATACTATAATAAATAAATAAATAGATAAATAAACATGTTGGGACATTAGCACAGCACCATCTAGTTCCATGGTAAGCTACGAGGCCTGTGTTAAGGATACCAGATGGTTGATACACTACACATATATAACTTTAAATACATACATAATATAAATATAAACACCCATCCATGACTGGAGTACAAACATTTGTGCTCATCACACAAATGAATGCCCCCAGTGGGACTCGAACCCGCGAACACTGGCACAGGAAGTAGAGTCACTACAAACTGAGCTAAACGTGTCGTCAAATATCTCTTTATACACTTATTTGGTGTGTATAGAAAGCACCTTATATATACATATCACTCACTGCGTTTCATTTATGTACGGAGGCATTTGAGAGTGTCGTCTAATGTCTTGTACTTTGCTCTTACCAAACCGGAACAAACAAATAACAAATAAACACACACCAATATTTTAATAGTAGTATAGTAGTAGTAGTCATTTTTATAACGAATATAAAGAAATAAGGTCAATGCGATAATTATGTTTAATTAAAGTGGTAAACATTTTTTTTTTTCATTTTTCATCACTGTACAAAACATATGAGAGAAAAGATACGAATATAATAATGAAATAATCTACAATCAGTTTAATAAATAACATAATATGTAATGTGACCCTCAATTAGGCGGACTCCTGAAAAAAAGTTTAAAAGCATGTTATTACCTTGTTCCTAAGTGTAACACATGTGATAAATAACAAACTCTAAAGAAAAATCTACAAGAACAACAAATTTAATATTTTAGATATAATCTATATAAGTTATAAATCGAATGAGGGTTTGTCTTTTATTTTGTATATCTGTTTGTATACAATCGTATACAACGCGAGCCATGCGCAAGCCCGGAAGGTTATAATAACTGCTAGGTGCAAAGTATGCACAAGTACACATACTCGATTCCTCTCATATTCCGGTGGGACGACAATTAGACAAGAACAGTGCGATCAGACGAAGAATAGTCTTATATTAATGACCAAAAGATGGTGCGATTCGTATAAGATAAGTTGGTATAACTACACTAATATTTAGTGTTTTATCTTTAAATATATAAGACAATAGTTATTGACTGATGTATCAACGCACAGGCCAAACCCAAACAGGCTAGAAAATTAAAATTTTGCACACGTATTCGTCATATGACGAAGGCATCCACTAAGGAAGGATTTTTTTAAATTCAACCCCCAAGGATGTAAATAGGGGATAAAAGTTTGTATGAAACTTTTTATTCCTTGAACATATTTGCATGAAATTTCGTATGAATTGAGTACGGCAAAAATAATGGGTTAGCATTTCAGCGTTTTCTAAAATTCAACCCCTAAGAGAATGTTGAAGATGAAAGTTTTTATGAAACCCACTTTTTAAGAGTTATTTTGTAGTTTTAGCGCGAGCGTAGCCGCGGGTTCTGGTAGTTTAGAATGTACGCGTGTCTCTTCACACGTGAACAAAGTCATGGCGGGCCGCTAGTGTAAAATTCATATATTTATTGCGTGATTATCGCAACAATAGTTGTGTATCGATATAAGAATTCACTTGTCATGACACTCACGTAGCGCACCGGTTTCAACTGGATATATAGATAAAGAGGCTCAAGATTGCTACACGAGTTCCAACACTCCAATTGCTGATTATTTATAAACAACAGGTACGCGTTACATAACCGCTTAATGATCTTTTAATGCACTGCTTGAGGATTCTTGTCACCTAGATGCTATATTAAAAACAAACTAATTATCCCACCTACAACCAGATTTATCAGACGAAAAAGCCATTACACTAAAAAAACATTAATGAGTATAACGTAGGTACCTAGTACATCATTCCTTTGTCTAACTGTAGCATTACGAGTGCCCCTTTACAGAACTAAAAATAATAATGGATTTTCAAGTACAATCATCATATCTGTTCAATGCATGCACTTGATAGTACTTAGGGTAGTGTTAGGTACATTCCCCCCCCAACGTGCGTTCACCTTGTCGTGGTAGGGGGGCTCAGTAGTGCCCAGCAACCCAACCACCGGGCGCGAAGCCAAGAAACGCACAGAGAGGTAGCCCACTTCGGTGGGCGGCGTTGCATGCGGGTTGCTCCTGGTACTTCTCTGATATAAGACGGTGGAAGGTTTTGTTGGTACTTCTCTGATATGATTAGAGTGGACTGTGGAGCAGCCCCATGGTTGTTGTGGTCTGCTTCGGTAGACCTGCCGTCGGGGCGTCGTAGTTGAATGCGTAAGCGATCCTGCGACGCCCCATTAAGACGGGGGAAGGTTTTAGTGGGTAGTACTGTAACGTTAGTACTGTAGTAACATTAATAAAAAAGGTAGCTAGTTGCTATGTTTTCAATTTAAATCTATTAAAAATCGAACTTAATGATTAAAATCGAATAAAACCTTACAATTAATTGTCATTAGACTTAAAAAATAAAAACAACATAACAATATACCTAGGAAATACTAAAATAACATTATTTCATACATATCAACATTTAGATAATTTATATTTAATATCCCCAGACAAGGTTAATTTACAAAAATTAAGGAAATAACTAGTAATATAAATAATAAAATAATTAAAAATATAAAAATAGAACACAAAATGTAACACCAAAC